>OY720441.1:32044812-32378521 GCA_963082915.1 Dolichopus griseipennis | reverse complement strand
ATTGCGTTGCGAATTTGTGATTCTCAATAATTTTTTTTTATTGAATTAAGTTCGTTTATTCGTTAGTTTGTTCGTTCATATTTTTTTTTTAATTCGTTTATTCGCCCAGTAGAAGAAATGCCAAAAAAAAAAAAAAAAAAATAATAAAAAATTAAGCAATAAAAACAACATTAACAGAAGAATTAATAATAGCAGTAACGACAAAGAATATTCATGAAAGAATATAATAAAATATCTATTAGAATAAAAAAACATTAAAATAGCAAATAAATAAAGACAGATAATAAGTAAAGAGTAAAGAATATTAATTTTTGCTTGTAGAAACGAAATTTATTTCAATAAGAATTATTTTTTTTAATAATTTCCAGAGGTGTTACGGTGTTTAAGAAGCAAATCTTGAAAATATTATTTGCCACTTGAGTTTATTGCAAATTATTATAAGTAGAAGAAAAAAATAGTTGACGTACTCTTCTCAATAGAGTAATCTAGCACAAAGTAACATGTTTCATTTTTTAAAGCGTTCGTATTCTAAAGCCTGAAGTTAGATAAATTAGTTTCTGGCTTCTTTGAAAGGAACATTTATATTTTCCAAGTTTTGTATTTTTTCCAACACATGCTCTTAGCATTGAAAATTCTATAAAAACAGATAACTTTAATATCGAGTTTTAGACTATTGTTGTTAATCCTTTTATTTAAATTTTTCAGGAGATTGAAGCTCAATGGATGAAAAGGGAAAATTGGGATGTATTGGGAATATAATTATAATTATCTTGTTTCTTTTATTGGAATTTTTGTTTCCACTTTTGACTAGTTACTTAATTTCCGTCCAACTCTTGAGCTTGTTTTCCATTTCTATCCTGACTACCCAGTGCCATGCACTTTTCTTTTTACCCGCAGGGTTAATTCCAAATCTAACACGCGATATTGTTGGCAGGTTTTCTGAGATGCTGACCTATCAACTTCTATATTCACCTTCTTATCTGAACGATTATTATTTTATGTCAAATCATTTCCCACTGCTCTGTGTTTCTAATTCTTCTAGACCAGAAAATTTTGCATATCACACGTAGGCACCTGTTATTGAAGACCTGTGTTTTCTTTACCACCCACGTTCCACTGCTATATAGTCACATTAAGCCAAGCATATTGACTTGACACACGCATCGAATATTTTTAATTTTATGCTTCTAACTAGCAATGTGTCGCTGCTTCCATAGATGACTTTCGAACGCCAATTTTGTCGGTTACAGTCTATTGTCTATATATTTTTTAGTGCCTCCATCGGCACTATCCATACTGACTATGCCTCAAAGGAATCTGAATTCGGAGACAACTTCTATAGTTGATGTGGCATTTCATCTAGCGTTCATTGTAAGATATTATGTTTTACTTATGTTTATTTGAAGACTAACTTTTGAGGCATACTCCTTTATGCCTTTTTATTTTTGTTTACATATCATTGTTTGTATGAGCAAGTATTGCTATATCATCGACAGCAATAGGCAGCTGCTTACACGTTTTCCAATCTGCTTGTTACAGTCCTCTGGCTATGGTTTTTTCTTTCCTTACCACTTCATCCAATACTGCGTTGAATAGGATGTATAGTACATAGCCTTGTTTAACTCTCGATTTAAATATTTAATATATTATTGAGCGTTTGAGTGAAATATATATGAAATAAGTAAAAAACTTAATAGTTTCCTTTTAATTTCACTAAAAATTTTTACAAGTATTTCGTCTACAACATGCAAACTACTTCAGTGCTTGTAATCGATAGCAGTTTCCTTATAATTTCACTAAATTTAGTTATTTTTATATATGTAAGTTTTTTGCGTATAACATGCGAACTCCTTCAGAGCTTGAACTCGATTCACATAATTATTCCCGCCAAAAAACAAAATTCCGAACAAAAATTAACAAGCACTTATGTTAATATAGTAACTTATCCATTTCTTTCAGTTAAGAATAAAGTTAAGCACTTAGGTATGTCATAGTTTACAGCATTTTAATTCAATATAATTATGAGTTTAAAAATAATCTTTAAAAATTATAATTGATTGCAAACTATTTGATAATTTGAAGTTATTATAAAACCATTGTATGTATAAGTATATACTAAAAATTTTAATATTGTATCTAATTTTGGGAGTGGTAATTTTATTTAAATCAACACAATCACTATAATTTACTACTATAACATATATTTTATGTTTTTACTTAATTATTTATTGACAATATCTGTATTTATTTTCATCTTTCTAATGAATAATGATAAACAAAAACTAGTTTTTGGCTAAGCTTTATATTCCTAAATATTTTGTTATAATCGCATTTTATATTTTAAATAATTAATTATTGGAATTATGTATTTAAAAAAAGAACACAAAAAAAAGCACATTTTATAAACTTATACCTGTTTTTAGTATGAGATTTAATAATATCAGGAATTAAAATACGCTCAATTTAATACAAAACAGATAATATAATTAATAAAAAATAAATAAAATGTACTTAAATAACATAAACACTACCGGAAGTAAATTTTCTTAATGGTCAAAGAAAATGTTATATATGTGTGTATGTACATTGTACATATGTATATAATAAGAATTATATAAACAAAATTATAACTAAAAAAATTTTTCATATATATTTAATAAGAAAAACATAATACAAATATCATATTAATTTAAAAATGATATTCATAATATAAAATACCTATATAAAATACCTATATAATTACATAGGCATATAACATTTTGTTAACAAATTAAATTTATTGTATCTTATTTGAATTTATTTGATATTATGTAAATTTTTTTTGTAAATTTAAATATTCAATCACATCCAAAGTAGTTATAAATAAAAAGTGATCTATGTTTTAAGGTCATTGCCATAATGAAAGAAACAGAAAAAAAAATTACATAGTTAAAACATTATGTTTCACTTTACAACATATGTACATATATATATATATAAATATATATTTATCTAAATAATATATAAGGTATCTTTTTATATACTTAATAAAATAAAACTGCTTGACTTTGGCCCTTCAATTTATTTATAACAGATAAAAACCCTGACCTCTACAAACTTTTTTTTTATTATTATTTATTATATATAATATTGTATAGTAAGTATACAAATTGTATATAGATAGTATATTATATACCTATTATAGGTATAGTAAGTAAAATAATTTAATAGTTTTTAAAAAACATAAATCAGAAAAAAAAAAAAAACAACTTTTTTATTTAAAAAAAAAAACTGAATAAAATAATAATAATACTTAATAATAAATAAATAAATAATGATAATTACAAAAACATAATAAGAATAGGTACAAAAGAATTATACACAAAACACAGCACAAAATAACAAAAAAAAACAAACAAATATGACATATACCATTACAGGTAATTATAATTTATTACAGCAAATTCTTTTATATTTTTAAAATTGGGATTTAAAAAATTACAACAACAAAATTTCTTGACTAAGTTTAGTACATTTTTTTTTTTATTATTTTATAATAATAATCACAATTCACAACCACCAAATATTTTCACAACTTCATACTTAGTTAAAAACTAAAAAACTTGATAACTGTATATTTATATTAATTTATTTTAATTTTCACAATTTAGTTAATTACTTACTATATATATTTTTAGATTTATTTTTAAAAACTTTACTTTAACTGAGAAACTTGAATTTAAACAAAAAAAAATTGATAAATTTTTTGGTTGATTTTTGACATTTTCTCAATAAATAAACAAAAATATGGAGAAAAAAACAAACAACAACAACAACCACTATATAAATGAGAAAAATTAAAATGAGGAGAGAAAAAAAAAAAAACAAAACAACAACGCAATACTAATAAAATTTTACTCAGTTTTTTGAGTTGAGTCAGTCGTCAATACACAATACTCAATATCCAATATATTGTGCAGTTAGTTGTGATTTTATATATATATACATGTGTGTATTGTGTTTGTGTATGCTAAATGCTTATTATTGCTCATATTTCCCTTTTTTTATCTCTCTCGCTCGCATTTGCAAAATTTTAAAAACAAAAATAAGAAAAACAAAAAAAAAACAAAATATAAGAAAAAAATAATTTTATCTAAGCAAAAATATTTAAATTTTTTGTTTACAAAATTTATGTAGTACATAACATGATGTATATTTTTGTTGTTTTTTATTTTTTTTGTTGTATACGCATACTCAGAAATTCCTACGTAATTTTTTTTTTGTATGTTTCCTAGATTTTTTATTTCTTTATTTTTGTTGTTGTTAAATTATTTTGTTATTATTCTTTATTTATTATTTTCTTATTATTATTATTTATCATTTTTTTTCTTTAAATGTTTTTAAATTTTTTTTTAATAAATTTTTTTATTATTCTTGTAATAAATAAAAAAGCATGTTTTATATATATTTAAATATAAGATAGATATTAAAATTAATAATTAAATTTATATTTTGATAATATGTTTTGTTATTTACATATATTTTTACTTGCACACTTGCTTTTATAACTTCATTTTTAACACTTTTTACATGCCTACATATATGACATACAAATATTATTATATACTATGTTATATTATTATTTTAATTTATTTTTTTTTTTGTAATTAAATTCTTTTTTTTTGTAAATTATTAGAAACTATTTTTCATATTAAAATATGTAATATATTTTGATCTTAAATTACATATTAGTTATTTATGTTATGTATTATGTATTTATGATTTTTCATACATATTTTCCATTTAAAATGAAATTTTTTTTTTTTTTATTTTATTTTTATTTATTTAAAATTTTTTTTATTTTTAATTATCTTCATTTTTTTGTATTATTATTATTTTATTATTATTATTATCTAATATCATATAACGAGATTTAATAAAAACTTTTGTTTTTTTTTTTTTTATTTTGATATCGAATACAAAAACAAAACGGGGAGAAAACATAAAATTATTTAAATCTTATTTTATTTTTTTTCTTTCTTTTTATTATTTTTTTTTAATAAATCATCAATTTTATTTTTTTTTTTAATTATTTTATAACTGGAATTTTATTATTTAATTATATTTACATTATGAAAAACTTATTTTAATTTCAATTTTTTTAAATCTTTTATATTATATTGTATTGAACTTATGTATTAATTCAAATTATGTACATACATATTATTATAATATAATTTATTATTAAAAAATTATATACATTATTATTATATGTATATATTTATCATTTTTAAAAATTATTATTTATTTTATTTTGAATTTCGATTGTTTATATATAATAAAAAAAGACATAATTAATATCAATTGAATAATTATCAACTTTTTAATTTTAAATAAATTTAGTTTTTTTGTTTTTTTATACTTATATATAAAAAATAAAATTAAAAATAATATACCGTAATATAAAATATATACGACATCTACGAATCAACCACTTTGAAACAACTGAGAGTAAAAAAAAAAATAAATATATATATAAATATATTATTTTATTTTTTTTTTTCAATAGAAAAAAAACATATCTTTTGACAAAAAAAAACAAAAAACAAAAAAAACCAAAACAACAACTACTATTATAATTTAAAATATATGTACATATATGTAATATATCTTTATATATATATATTTTTATTTATTATTATATTTATATTTTATATATTTATTTCTCTATAGGTATAATAATAATAAAAAAAAAAAAAAAAAAAAAAAAAAAAAAAAAAAAAATGTATCTTAAACATTGCAGTTATCCTGTTTTAACTTATAAGATACAAATATAAAAAATTAAAAGTTTATGAGCATTGCCGCCTGCCGGTATTACCGGCTATCTCATTTTACTTTATGTTTTTAAATTTTTTCTCATTTTTTTTTTGTTGTTGTAGCTTAAATACCGGCTTTGTATAGAAATTTTGTTGATTATTTCTTTTACAGTTTATTTGTTTTTGCTTTGCTCAATAAAATAAAATTAAATTCTATATCTTTCTTCTTTTAACTTTCGTTTTTTGTTTTTGCATTTTACTTGATTTTCGTGACTGTTAAAAGAGGATAGAAAATATACCTACTTATTACTACCTATTTGAAAAATTCTATTACAAAAATTTATTTGAAATTTTTTTTAAATATCTTATCGTAAGATGGCATTATCGATTATTTATTTTTTGGGTATGTACCGTTACAAAGTATTTAACGTTTTTTTTTTTTTTTAAATTTAAAATAAAGTTTTATTTTCTTAAACCTTTTTTTTTAATATTAATTTAATTCAATTCTTTGTATATTAAAATAATTTATTATTAATTTTAGTATTTAATTTAACAATTCTTAATTATGAACTATTCATCGATTGAAATTAAATTTTGAAGGTTAAAATTTTATTTAAATTGAATTAAAAATATTAAAATACTAAAAAATTTAGAATATAAAATTACTACGTAATTATTCAGTACTTTAAGTTATAAGTAGTGTGTAGCTACCAAATAATGAAATATTTAGGATGGGCGAATTTTTATTTCATTTTTTTTTTAATGAAAGTATACATTAAGTTTGAAAAAAGGCATCCTTTAAATGGCTTTTAATTTCCAGTTGACAGTTAATGACTCTTTTATACAAATTTTGCATTACATTGCGCAATTTCTGTGCAAATATTTTGTGTTCTTAAATGTTTTGTAGTTTGTTGATAGAGCTTCATACCTTCAAGAAACTCGGCAAAAAAAAATCAGGAGCCATCAAATCTGGCATCAAAGAAGCCGCGCGAAATCAGCATTTTGTTAAATCGCCATTGTCTCGTTGTATGAACTGGAATCATACGTTACGATTATTGAGGAGTACTGAACGTAAAAAGTTCGGTATACCGCCTTATGGACGGGTCCTGGATTCTAAGTTTAATTTTCAAAATATGAACCGGTAACTCTATCAGTCATAATTCTACACCAAATAAAGAAGGCATCTAAGAAAGTGTAATTGATACTAATGCACAGCTCTTATATTTTCTGTCCCCAAATTAATTAATAAATTTCTTTCACTATTGATATAAATATAAATTAGTTGTTGTAAATTTAGATCCATCTACCGTGTGTTTTTCTTAGTTGGACATCAGTTATGAATATATCATTAAAAATACCACAACATCATTTAAGTGTTTAATTACTCCAGGAGCAAAAGCTGTACATATTACATTTTTTTGAAATGTTTAGAAAATCCATTTAATAAATAAATAAAAAAACTTTTCTATATCGATATTATTAATAAAGTAAATTAAAATATTAAAAATATTTAAGATAATGATTTTTACCACACAGATAGAGCCTTAAAAAGAAACATTATTTCTAAATTCCAAAACAAATAATTTGAATTTGATTTCCAATAAATGTTAATTAAGTTAATTTTTATTATTACAGAATTTCCTATTTTTAATCTAAACTAATTTGAAAAAATTAAATTTGAATCAGAATCAGATGTATGAATATGTATATTTATGAGTAAAATTTTAGTTTTATAATTTATTGATTTTTAGAATTTATTAATTGAGGAGTATGTAATTTATTTCCTTATTTTACATTGGACATTTTTTTAGAAAAAAAGATGAAATTGCTAATTTTATTTTGATTTCTCTATTTCATTTCTTGAGTATTTATTTTCGAATCAACTTTTCTATAAAAACAATAGATAATAATATAATATATAAAATTTATTTGATACCACCGAAAAAATAATACTTTAAACAATAAAATAAAAATTTGGACTACACAATAAATATATTTAATCATTAACACTACCATAATCTGATAGGATAGGAAGATAATGCAAATTTCAAAAGGTAGATTGGTATAATAAGGTAGATTGCAATATAAAAGTAGGATATTTTATGTAATAGAATACTTTAATTCGAGATTTGCAAAGCAGAATAAAAATGCTTAAAAACAAAAAATATTGAAGTAATTCGAAATCACAACAAAACTTTAATTTATCAAAAATTAGCACCAAAAATCTTGTAATTTAGCATTACTGGTCTGCCGGGCTGCTTGTATAGAGAAGTTCCAAATTTTTGATGTTTTATAAAATGGCAAATCATTATGAAATGTTTTTGATTTAAGACTAAAATCGTAAATTTGGGTATGCAATGGCAATATTAGTCTACTAAAAAAAGCATTACAGCCTGCATAGTATGAATTATGAATACATTTTGCTCATTTCATTTGAAATATATTTTATATTCTTATTAACTTGAATTAATAAATTACAAAATAAAAAAATACCTCTGCCATGCGAGATGCCTTCGTGATTTTTATAATAATAACAAATATTATATATTTTACGTGAATATATATAAAGTCGTTATTACTATTTAAACATTATGGCCAATGAATATTAAAATTATAAACCTAATTAAATTTTTTTTTATTAATTTATTTTATTTAAAATAATATTGATGGTTCCTGTCTTGTGTAATGAGAGTCGACCTTAAGTAAGCTAAATGACTAATACAAAAAATATACACAAAAGACACAATAACAATTTGAAATCAAATATGAAGTTATGAAATCTAATAAAATTTGCATACTCTATTTAATTTAAATGAAGAAACAAATATTATAACTTTTGAAGTTAGTTTATTATTCTTTGTGCATAAGATAATTTTACTATATGTAATTACAAATTAATATTTACCCTTCCAGATAGCTGGTGTAAGCATAGTTTAATAACTCATATTTATTTACTTGTTGATTAATGTCAGATGTGTCAAACTTTAGATGTGTCAACCAACTGTCAAGTGTCAATGTGTGTAACATTAGCACGTGTAAAAGACATATTTTCCAATCCAAAAAAAAGGCCAATCATACTAATAATTAAAAAATATAACTTTTAAAATGAAAATAATTAAAGATTTTAAAAAGAAGAAAACTCAAGAAAATCGATTAGAGAAAAGTTCTAAAATAATTAAAAAAGTTAAGGATAATGACAAATTAAACCCAAAAGTTGAAGTAACTTCAAAACAGAACGTAGAAAAACAAAGTATTACTACCAAATTCAAAAAAGGTAAACCAGGAATCAATACAAATGGAAAAGTTACTAAAACTTGGGAAAAGAGTGCACCAAAGCCGGATGAAAAAACCGATTGGACTAAATTTAAAAAAGATAAAAAACTTTTGAAGTTGAAAAGAAAAGAAGGAAAATACAAAGATCTAACAAATGTAATCAAGGAAGCAAAAGCATTATATGAAAAACTAAAATGTAGAAGTACCGATAAAAAAGAAGAATTATCCGAAAAATTATACAATTTGCTAGTTAAAGCCGACTGTGTAACCAAATTTGTTTTACCACATGATACTTCCAGAATAATACAATGTTTATTACGTTATTCATCATCAAAAATTAAAGATGAATTATCAAAAGGTAAAATTCTCAATACGTACATATTAATATAAAATTAACAATTAAATTTTTTTTTTAGCTATTATACCAATGTCTGTTACAATGATACAATCTCGTTATGCCCGATTTTGTATAGTTACAATGTTAAAATATGGCAGCAATGAAACAAAATCCAAATTAATTGAAAGCTTATACGGATCTGTTATAAAATTATGTTCACATAATGCTTCTGGGAAATTTATGGATCTTATATACTTTGAAAAGGCTAACAAAAATCAGAAAATATGCTTGAGACAAGAATTTTATTCTGATTTATTAACAAAATCAAAAGATTTAAAAATAAAACATTTGAAGGATGCTTACACTTATATTACTCGTAATTCAAAAGAATTTGTTTTAGAAAACATAAAAAATAAATTGACTCATTTGGTTAATAAGAATGCAATGGACAATTCTTTGGTACATGTTATTTTATCAGAATACATTGAAGAATGTAATGAAGGTAAAAGTAAAGAAGAATGTGAAGAATTTTTAAAAATTTGTATTCCCGTAATACCTCATTTATTAACTACAAAAAGTGGTACTAAATGTGCAACCCTTATATTTTGGTTAAGTCAAACCAAAGAACGCAGAGCTATTATAAAAAATATTAAAGATCATTTACAAAAAATTTGTACACATGAGCATGGACATCGATTTATATTGGCAATTATCAATTCATTAGATGATACTAAGGCTATTAAAAAATCTCTATTTGATCCTTTAATGACATTTTTTGATGAACTAATTTTAAATCAATATGGTCGAAAAATTCTTGTTTGGTTTATTTCACCAGCTGACAGTAAAATATTTCCTGCCGATGTGATTAAATTTTTACAAGATGGATTAATTCATAGCAAAAAAGATCAAGCTTTAAGAGCAAAAGAAATATTTGAACAAATTGAACAACCTTTTTGTGAAAAAATTCAAGAAAATCCAAAAATTTGGGTATCCAATGGCAATATTGGTCTATTAACAGCTGCCTTTTTAAAACAGATTTCTATAGAAAAAAGTGGTGAAATATTTGAAAGTTTAGCAAAAGAAATAACATCTTCCACATGGAAAATTGAAGATTCAGAAGACTTAGGAATTGAAGATAGTGGAATGCATCATGTAATTAAAACCATTCTTAAACAAGATCGTGTTAGAATTGAAAAGGGAGAATTAACATTTGCTGAAAAAGTTTTAGAAAATATTAATGAAGAAACTCTAGAGATGTGGATATCCAAGAATCGCGGCTGTTTTGTATTAGTTTTATTGTTTGAAACATTAAATAAAGAAAAACAAAAAGAATTGGAAAAGATTCTTGTGTCGCATGTTAAAACTTTAGAACAATTGTCTCATGCTGGATCGAAAATATTATGTGAAAAAATTAAGAACATTTAATAAATATAAGGAATAAATAAGAAAATTTTATTTTTGCAGTAAATATATTTTATTAAGTCCTTAAAACTTAATAGCATTATTATTTATTTAAATTGGTATATATTTAGTGAAAATGTGCCACTAACTCTTCTAAATTACGTTACCCTTTTATATTAAGTTCAATTTGAATGGGACGAAGATTTTGTCCTTTTTTTAGTTTTTTTCCCTTTTTCAGATCGTTTTTTTTTCTTTTCTCTTCTTTTTTCATCATTTTCTTCTTCATTTGAGCTACCTTTAGAACGCTTCTTTCTATTAGTTAATTTTGTATTATTAGCAACAGTAACAACAGCTTCAATAATTTTTTTAGCAGCAGTAATTTGTTTTAATTTTTCATGTTCTTCTAATTTTGCTAATGTTTCTTGTTTTAGCTTTTCCAACTGTTCAAGTTCTCTTGCAGTTTTTTCTTTTTCAAGTTCTTCAAGCCTTAATTTTTCAGCACGTTTTTCTTCTTCTTTTGCTATTTCTTTACGCATATGATCTTTAAAAAGTTGCAGGGCTTCAGCTCTTTTGAGCATCTTCTCTTTAGTTATTCTATCCTTTTCATTTTCATTAAGTTTTGAAGGAGAATTTTGTCCAGAATTATTTTCAGCTGATTCATGCCTTTTTCTATCAGATTTTGGTGACTTTGATTTAGAACGTGACTGGCGTCGATTGACTGGAGTTCTTGATCTCTTGTTAGATGATGATCGTCCTCTTCTGTTCCGGGAACTATCATCTCGTCTTCTACGAGGGGATCTAGAATTAGAATTTTTTCGATCCCTTCGACGATCATCACGACGCTCAAAAGAGCGTGATCTTTGCCTATCACGATAAGTAAAATTACGATCTCTTCGATTGGGTACGTTATTTCCGCGACGGATAGGAGATCTAAAGTTGATATTTCGACGATTACGACGATCAAAAGATCTTGATCTTCTGTCTTTATTTCTATTACGACTACCACTTCGACTACTTCGACGATTACGACTCTTACTTCTACTGCGATTCCTCTTGCTTTTCTCAGTTTCGTTTAGTGAAACATCAGTTTTGTCTCTTTCTTTAGTTGTCTCCTTCTCTTTATCACCAGATTTTATCTTCTCCCTCGTTTTATATCTCTCATTTGCTTCTGATTTTTCTTTGTTCTTTTGTTCTGATTCTAATGTTGGTTCATCATTTTCACTTCCACCTTGGGCTTCATAATCAAGAGCATTCATATCAACTGATTGTCTATTCTCTTTACTTTCACTCTGTTTTTTAAATCGATCTTTAAGACGTTCTTCTTCTTCCTCGCATTGTTTTTTTTCCATTTCTCGTTCAACTGAATCCTTACATTTGTCATCATAAGTTGTCGAATGAGATAGTTCATAGAAAGACTTTTTCGATTCTTTAGCTAAATCTTCGTGCCGTTTCTTTCTTTCAGCGACACGTCTTTCAATTTCCCGTTCGCGGTCTTTTTTTTCCTGCTCAATTTTTTCAAGCTCGGAAAATTTAATAGTACGTTTCTGTGCTTGCTTCCAATGAGGAGGTGTTTGGCTTTTAGTACGGCTTCGAGAACGAGATGGTGTTCGATATCTCTACAATACAAAGTAATTTTAACAAATTAAAAAATTTTAATATTTTAAATTTTTCTTACAAATATTCCACGGCCTTTAATCGCTCTCCCACTTCTGGACATAGGTATTCTCCTCTTTGACCATCCAAATGAATTTCTAAAATCCATTTTTCTCTCACGTTCGCCATTTCGACCACGATCCTTTGAGCTTCTTCTTTCGCGGACATGTTTCCTGTCAGAGTTATCTTTTTTCTTAGAATCATTATCTTTGCTACTGTCAGCTCTCATTAGAAATTTATTTGTAACCTTTAATTATGTTGAAATAGAAAAAATAAAACAATTTGAAAATACAAAAATAATATAAACAATTTCTTGCCTCCGGAATTTCATCTGGGTCAATTTTTGTAAGAGACACCATTGGATGAATTTCACCTTCTTCAGTTTCATTATCTTCGTCCTCATGGCGTTGTTTATTTGCTAAATCTTTCTCCATACTAAACAAATATACGAATCAAGTATAACATTTATATTTTCTGAAGTAATTTACCTTTCTTCTTTTGACTTCTTTTTATCTTTTTTCTGTTTCTTCTCTTTTTTGCGTTTCTTTCTTTCATGTTCTGATTCATCCGATGAAGAATGATCTTCATTGGATGTGGCGCGTTTTTTCTTTTTCTTTTCTTTCTTTACTATAATAAAAATTTATGAAACGTGTTAATTTTATTAAAATTAAAAAAATATATATATTCCTACCCTTAATTTGTTTAACAAGTTGACCACAATTAGATATAACAGCATCTTGCAACGGACGTGAGTTTCTATCTACTGGTAATTGTTCCAACTGCCTCACCAAATCATGACCGGCAACAACATGTCCAAAAACAACATGCACACTGTAAATATTATTAAATAATAATTAAATTCGTTCTACCATTTAAATCGTATGTTAAACTTACTTGTTAAGATGTGGAGCGGGTTGTGTAGTACTACAATGAGAAAAACAAAAGAACAATATTGGTTGGATTTCTTTGTTACAGTTACTACAGTGTTGATCATGTGTTGAAGTAAAATTATGAAAATATTTTTAACAACAATACTACTTATTTTTAATATTTAGTTTGAATATAAGATTTATTTTTATTAATATTTAATAGCTGAATTCAGCAATTATGAAGATTTGGCTGGTTGAGCCATCCTTATGTTATCTAGTTATAAGTGGATAGTAGTAAATGTAGTGTGGCAATCAAAGTTATATAATGCAGTTTTCTCAACATAATCAACACTTTGCTTTTTAAATTCATCCTTTCACCGAAAGAGGATCCGCAATAGGATTTCTTAACATTTAAAATCAAATATATTTTACGTGTAAGTTGCACCCAGTAATTTTAAACATAGCTAAATTTGTATATCATAAATTATGAAGACATACTTTAATAAATTAGGATTTTTAATTTAAAGCAAAAAAAAAAATATTATGAAATTATGGTTATTTTAAATATTTTGTAATAATGTTTCAAATCTTGACTAATACTATTTACAGAACTCACATAAAAAACTGTGACCCATTTGTATTTTTACCACGGTTGGCCATTGAAAGCAAAAATGGCTTATCATGTTTCAATTCAAAATTCTCATCTAAAAATATATAAATTTAATTTAATATTAGATTATAAGAAAGAACATCCTACAACAATATTAATTACTACTTTTATTAATTTGTACAAAAAATATATTTTATTAATAAACATACCGTCAAAAGTTCCACCATATATAGATTCTCCACCTGTTCCGTTTCCTGCCGAAAAGTCACCGGACTGAATCATAAAATCTTTAACAACTCGATGAAAAATCACATTTCTATAATGTAAAGGCTTCTCGGTAGTTTTTCCTAAATCTTTTTCACCGGTGCATAAAGCTCGAAAATTTTCAGCTGTTTTAGGTACAACATCATTAAATAACTCAAATGTTATCTAAAAATAATTATGAAATTCGCTTTTTAAATATCGAATTTTTAAGTTAAAATTTTTGTTTTTTAATAATGAGAAAGTAAGCTCATGTTCATTTTTCAATTATTTCTGATATCTACTTACTCTTCCGCAATGCAAGCCTCCAAGGGTTATATCGAAAAAACATCGAATTCTTTGCTTCTCATCATTTGCATTTACCGTCATTTCAAAAATTACTTTTATTTAATGTTATTTTTTTTTTAAGAACTACTTTTCCTTAAATATTTTTCAATTTCTCACTTTTTTCATAAAAATGGCATGCCAACGAAAATGAAAAAATTAAAATGCAAATTGACAACTAGAAAAATGGTGAACGGGGACCAAGAGCTGTCAAACTTCTGTCTTTTGAATCGATTAATAGAAACAATTTTATTTCTTTTACAAAGTGCTTTTAGCGCTGAAGCGGCAGATTTTGTATAAAAATGTATATAAAAATTCTCAGCTGCATAAATATTTTTTTTTCTCATTTTTTATTAATATATAACTTTAATTAGTTATTTATTTTAAAATAAGTAGTTTTTTGTCTATTTTTTGTCTCGAACCAATTACTTATATTATCTACAACTTATCTAAAATAAACAAAACTACGTATATTCCCTACTTTATTCTGCTCTTCTCTTATTCTCTTAATGCTAGCGACCAATTTTGATAATTAATGTCGAGTCGATTAATTATTTTTAGTTTGATAAATCATAGATAAGATAAACCCATCAGTAATAGATAAAGAAGTCTAAAATTTAAAGTCACACTATTTGAAAAGTAATGACACCATCGTGAGCCGTAAAGTTGCGGAGCTTCTAATTTTAAAACAAAAAATTCTTTTTCATATAATGAAAAAGAATTTTGATTTTAATTTAAAAAATTGTTTATTAAAACCATATGCCGGCAACAGCCGCTAATGGCCAAATAAAAAGGTTTGGTGAAGCTAAGATCGTTGATGTCATTGTCGTTTTCCAGCTTCAGTTGTATGTTAAAATAGTGAACTAATGTACTTATCAAAAAAATATGAATTAATTTATAAAAAGTACGGTATTGATTGGGTACGGAATCTTCCCGGTGTCGGTGTTGTGAGAATCGGACATAAATCATAGTGATGATAGGCTATCAGTTATTTTTCATTTTACAACATAAATAATACGGCGGATATTGGAAGTGTTGTTCTTACTATTTCAGTTAGACTTTAACTTTGAGTTCAATTAAAAAGACCTAAGAGACCACAAGAAAAAGTTTATACACAAAGAACTACTCGTTTTTGTGAAACTAACGTTAAAAACAAATTTGAAAACTAAAGTTCGTGATAAGCGAAATATATATTTATATTTATTTATTCTTTCACTTTTCTGCCACTAAGATTGCTACTTGTGAATTTTTATCTGATATAGTTGAATCCTAAAATGTTGTTAAAATAAACCAATGTCATCTGTCAAATTTTACTGTTGTGTTGTTGGGAAATAAAACCATAATAAAATAAAACTTAAGTAGAATGTCAAATATTTTAAATTTAGTAATATTATACAAGAATTTATTAAACTCAGTGAAAAAAAATGGTGAAATTTTTCAAATACTATCTCGTTGCAAGAGTACAGGATCATCAAATATTAATCATTATGAAATTTTAAATTTAAAACCGAATTGCGATTCAAAAGATATTCGTATTGCATTTCTTAAGTTATCAAAAATTTATCATCCAGATGTAAAAAGGTCTATAAGAGATCCGAATGCCACAGCGAAATTTATAAGAATTCAAGAAGCATATCAAGTGTTGCAAAAAAGATCTAGTAGAGCAGCTTATGATTATCAGTTGTCTACTAAACAAAATGTAAATGATATTTACAGTTGTTATTATAATGCAGGTGCAAAATATACGGATTTTAATGATAAAATTGATTCATATTACGGAGTGGATGGAATAAAAAAAGTATCTAACAACACAATATTATGGATACTAATGTTATTTATCGCTTTAATTATGCTTTTTGAATTTCATTTGTTTAAAAACTCAATGGAAACGAATCGAACACGATTAGACGAATTATCTAAAGCAGCTAATATTTCGCACGAAGTAGTTAGATCAGAAGCTATTGAACATGGAAATAAAAAACAATTGGAAAAGATTACAAAACGTCTATTAGGGGAACATTAAATTAAATTTAATTTATATAACTTTTTTATTTTTTAAGTTTTATTTTTATAGATATTTTGTTCAAAAGTTAGAAATTTAAGATATTTTTGATTAAACCTAAATATATCTTAAAAGCAAACGACGCTAGATTTTTAGAACAATAAGTAATAACTCACGATGATGTAAAAAAAAATATTATATTGGAATAATAGATTAAATTAATAATGAAATGTGATATTTTCTAAATTTATAAATTATAATGTATAAAAATTAGTAAATAAATAGCAAATATGATAAAGTATATATTATTTATGTGTTTTAATATTTAGCCCACCATTTCTCTCTTAAAATCTTAGAACCCCTATATTTAAATATTTTTGTTTAAAGGTTTTAAAATTTTCTAAATCTTAATTCGAAACAAGTTCCCTTAATATTTTATTGAAATAAAATCAAGTTGAATTGTCAATGGGGTTTATATTTCAATTTTGTGACCATCATCATAATTGTGAATTCTTTTGAAAATATGGAACCTTATTTATACATATGAAACATAATTTTTCCAATCCAAATTTTATTTAATTAAAATAAGTTAAACTAATTACTTAATATACATGAACCATTCCATACAAAAAAGTCCAAAATAAAACATATGTGCATAAACCACCAAGAAATCCATTTGTTAATAAGCTACGACGATTCACAAAATATTTTTGCCATGTTGAACCTGATTTTAGTAATATTAAACCCCATAATCCTAAGGCTGATAAAATATAAAACAAAAATCCAATTATTCCTGTTAGACCCAAAATACCTAAAATGTAAATATATAATTAACCTTTGTTTTTTTTAAGCATGAAGAGAATTTACCAGCACAACACCCAGAAAGTGCACACAATGATGTTTTGCAATAATCTACAGCAGAAGCATTATTACGAATTGCATATTCACTGTAAGCAATTATTTCTCCACTTTTTAGTTCTCTGGTTTTCACATGACCCTTCATTTTTTAATTATTTTAATCGGTAAAATATTTTATTAATAAATAATTAAGGATTTTTTTATTTGTAATCCCAATTAAACTTTTAAGTGAAATGTCAAAATTGATGTTTTAAATGTCAAGCAATCTGGTATAAAAATACACGTTTAGAAAACGTAAATTTCCGTTACCAACTTAAATGACAACTGTAAGTTTTCGACCATTTACAAAAGTTTTTGATATTTAAAAAACTTAATTGTTTATTTTGACACTTGGATGATATTGATGATATCTGAGAAAATTTATACGTAAAATTTCTTGAGTTTATTTGTATAAATTAAAATAAATATAAAAAAATAAACCACCAATAATTTTAAAGATTGGAAATGAATTTGGCCGATCTCAACATAGGAAATGGACTTCTTTACGCTGGATTTAATCAAGATCATGGTTAATTTGTTTAATTTTTTTTAATATTGTTTGTAACATTTAAGAACTAATAATTTAGGATGTTTTGCTTGTGCCACTGACACTGGTTTTCGAGTATATAATTGTGATCCCCTAAAAGAAAAAGAACGTCAATATTTTGCAGAAGGTGAGATTTATTATTGCTCTTAATATTAAAAGACAAACCTATTAAATGATTTAAAATTTTAGGAGGATTGGGTCATGTTGAAATGCTTTTTCGATGTAACTATTTAGCATTAGTTGGTGGAGGTATAAGACCATTATATCCGCCAAATAAAGTTATCGTTTGGGATGATTTAAAGAAAGCACCAGCTATATCTATTGACTTTAATCAGCCTGTAAAAGCAGTTCGTCTTAGGCGTGATAGAATTGTTGTTGTTTTAGAAGGTGTTATAAAAGTTTTTACATTTACACAACAACCCCAGCAGTTACATGTTTTTGAAACAAGCACAAATCCATTAGGATTGTGTGTACTTTGCCCACACAGTAATAAAAGTTTATTGGCGTTTCCTGGGAGACGTAATGGCCATGTTCAGGTATTTACATTTAATATTAGTATACATGTATAAATAGTCATGCAATTTAAATGTTCTCTTCAAATAATGATTTTCAATTAAATAGATAGTAGATTTGGCGAACACAGAGAGAGCTCCCTTGGATATAAATGCTCATGAAGCAACGATAACTTGCATAGCTTTGAATCTCCAAGGAACTCGTCTAGCAACTGCAAGTGAAAAGGGAACGTTAATTCGAGTTTTTGATACTGAAAGTGGTAAAAGAGTTGCAGAATTACGAAGAGGAAGCAATCAAGTATGTATTGTCTAGGAATTTATTAAAAAAATTTTTAATATAAAAATTTGATTATTAAAAACAGGCAACTATTTATTGTATTAATTTCAACCATTCATCAACTCTGTTGGTAGTATCATCAGATCATGGTACAATACATATCTTTAATTTAGAGGAACCTAAACAGAAAGAACTGAATATTCCGATGATACCCAAATATTTTTCCAGTCAGTGGAGCTTTTGTAAATTTTCTATACCACAAGGTCCTTGTATTTGTGCTTTTGGAACAGATTCAAATTCTGTAATTGGTAGGGATTTCTTTTATGTTATTTAATGTTAAATTATATATTTTTTTAATTAATTTTACTTATTAAATTAAATTTTGTTTTAGTGATATGCGCTGACGGTCATTATTATAAGTTTTTATTTAACAATAAAGGTGAATGTAGCAGAGACGTATGTACCCAATTTCTTGAATTAACCGATGAACAAACATAAAAAGAATGAATTTAAAGTTAAAAGTTTTAAGTTTAAAATTTATTTTTTAAAATGCGTAATTTTTAAGTTCAAAATAATATTTTTAGTAAATTGCAATTATAATGTAAACATCTTGCAAATATATTCGCAAGGTAATTTACATATTATAAATATTATATGCTATATCACAAAAAATTATAATTTAATCCTTAAAACAATAAAAATGTTGAAATTTAATTTTAGATATTTTTATAAATAATCATTATCAATTTTAAAAATACTCCAAAAATGTTTGTCTTTCAAAAGAAAAAACTCACAAATTTTATTTATGAATTTGAATCAATTTACCTAAATATATTTAATTATCAATTATATTATATATTTTTTTAATTTATATAAGTGCATCTATAATCCTTCTCTAGTGATTGCTAATGAAAATGATTTTCCACAAATTTTAAGTGCATTTTGCTGTAATTTTTATTGCAATTTTTGTTCTATTAAAATAATATTTATATTTAGTAACATTAATCACTTTCAACATCTAAGTTAACTGTATACCAATCATATCATCTCCATATTTTACATGTATTATCTTTTGAAGCAGTAACCACAACATCACCTTTATAACTAAATCCACAAGAAAACACGTCAGATTCATGTCCGGCAAGAACTTGAGAGCATACACCTGTATCTGAAAACCATAATCTTGAAGTGTTATCACCAGAAGCTGTTAATAATAAACACCCAGAAGGACTAAAAGAAACCTATAAATACAAAGAAAAAATTAGTTTTAAGTTTTAATATTTTGAAAAAAAAAAAATACAACCTTAGATACTTCATCGTTATGACCAGTCATTACCGCCGATAAATTTAGATCACCTTCAATATTCCAAATTTTTGCTGTAAAATCACTACTTGAAGTAGCTACTCTTTTTCCACAATAATCAAAAGAAATATCCAAAACTTCATCATTATGACCTTTTATTAAAAATAAACTTTTGTCATCAATAAGACATCTTACATCCCAAATTTTAGCTGTTCCATCTAAAGAACTTGTTGCAATTAAGCTTCCCGGAAAATTCCATATACAATTACTTAGTTCAGCAGTGTGACCTTTTAAATGTGCAACTGCCCTGAAATATACTTATTCTCTTATCAGTTTTTTTTATTTTATTTTTTAATACTGTTTAACTCTTGTATCCCATATAATAGCGGTCTTATCAAAAGATCCTGTAACAATTAACTGTCCTTCTCGGTTATATTTTGCCGCTATCACTTCACCAGTATGTTGATCTAAATGGCCTATTTCTTGTGCTGTATCTACATGCCAAATCCGCCCAGTTTGGTCCATTGATCCTGTTACTATTATTTCAAAATTATTAGGATTGAATTCTGCAGAAACTATTTCAGCAGTGTGACCATAATATGTATTAAGACAAGATCCGTTTGATGTACTCCAAATTTTAGCTGTTTTATCAAATGAACCAGTTATAATTTTATCACTGAATTAAAAAAATAGTTTACGATTATTTTACGAATTCTTTTAATTAATTCTCGCTTTACCAAACTGGATAATTGAAACCAACAGAAAAAACAACATTATCATGTCCTCTAAGACACTGCTCTTCTACACCAGTTGTTGTATTAATCAGTCGACATGTTCTATCATAACTTCCGGTTAAACATTTTTCGTTTCTATCAAAATTTATGTTTGTTAATGGTAAAATATGGGACTGTACAGTTTTATGTAAATAAAATTTTATTTTTGTTGGTTCTTTTAATTTTTTTTGGATCTTTTCTAATGCATTTTTTAATGGTTTATACAAATCAGAAGTAATGATATCATCTGTTTTAATTAAATATTGTGTCAACTCTTCAATATTGGTTCTAATTTAAAACAAATTTCAGTTAATATATTTTTGATCAAATATATATTTTTGAATTCTTTAACTTACTTAACATTTAAATCAAATAAATCGATGTGTTTAATTTTTTCTTCCAAAGCTAAAGGTTTGTAGCAAATTGCTATTCCTAATTTAAAATGTTCTAAAAAATTATTTCAGTTTTAATATTAAATTTTTATTATTTACCTGGTGGATAATATCTTAAGCAGATTTTTTTCCAAAACATTTTCAAAATATTTTATTTAATTAAATATTAGTTTTTGTTTAACTTTTATTATATATATCAATCATTATCAAAAAAAATTTAGTCTTTCATATCGTACAAAGGAATTTATTTTTGTTATCAGATCCAGTTCAAAAATAAAATTTGTTTGGTCGATAAATTGAATTTTTACTTCGAATGTCAAGCCAACTTGTTGCATTAACAAATTCTTTAGCACGTAAATAAACAAGTAGAATTGTAAAGCATAAAATAAATTTATAAAATTCTAAAAATAAACATGATATCTTGCAACATCAGAATAACACTACAGGTTACTAGGAGAATGATTTAGAAAATATAAATAAATCTAAAAAATAGAGTGTTATAGTTTTTCTTAAGATGTAATAGGACCTACTATCAATTGTAATAACTAAGATTTTACACCTGAAAATAAAAATAATACCATATACTAAATTTCTTTATGTATGATAATATACATATAAGCAAATAAAATATTTTTGATAGTATAAATTTTGTTTTTAATACTATAAAATAAATTAAAATTAACGATTTACATTTAACATACTTCAATAAATATACATAAAATTCTTTTAAACAAAATTGAATGTGGCACTTTTTTAATATTTAATTTCTTAATATGTATCTATAACTATTCATCTTCATCTGAAATTTCTATTATATTATTAAGTATACGTCTTCTTTTATTTTGATTCGATAAAAGTGATTGTTTTTTCCGTTTTTCATATTTTCTTTTTTTCAATATAGCTTCAGCTTTTGATAATGGGGACATTTCTTTGACCTCATTATCACTTTCCTCTTCATCACTTACAATAAAGGAACCTTTATAACAATTAAGAGTATCATCAATATCTTCAATTGGTTGTGAAAATATTCTTGACATATCATTATACTGACGTGGAGCAGGTATTTTAAATCCACCTGTA
Organism: Dolichopus griseipennis; assembly: GCA_963082915.1. Classification (NCBI taxonomy): domain Eukaryota; kingdom Metazoa; phylum Arthropoda; class Insecta; order Diptera; family Dolichopodidae; genus Dolichopus; species Dolichopus griseipennis. The sequence goes on along the minus strand of OY720441.1, from coordinate 32,356,215 downwards.
TGGACTTTATTGGATTGATTTCTAGAATAATTCAAAAATTAAATTTAAATTTTTTAGAAATATTATAATTTTTTATCTTACTTTGTTGATTCCAAATATTTGACATACATGCTCATATCCATTTGATCATCTGCCTCATCATCATGTACAACAATAGAATCATAAACATTTGTTAGATCATCAGTTTCCTCGTTTTTACTGTCCGAACTACTATGCCCTGCTTCATCATCTAAAAATTTACAACGTCTTAATCGTTTTCTTTCTTTAGCTCTAAGTCTTTGACGAGCTTTAGCAGATTGTTGTTTAGAAGACGGAGTAACGATAACATCAACTTGACTCAAATTTATTTCATGATGGTCAACTTCATTATTTTCGATTTCAGAATCTGAACTAGAAAAAATACGTTTATTTCCTTTTAACGGTTTAAGAATACTTTCATCGTTAATGTTCCCATTATGATTATTAGTTTTCTGAGAGAATTGATTAAAGTCTAAACATTTACTAGCTTTAATTGATTGATTATTAGTTAAGGCTAAATTTTTTTGACTCTTATTGATGTTACATATATTTCTTAATTTTAAAAGACTTGTTGAGCGTTTTATTAGCGAAGGTGAAATTTCGCTTGTAGATTGATAATTTGTTGAACTGTTTTTTTTTGGTGATATAAAGAATTTAGAATCTGCACTTATACTTTTTGTAAGAGGTGGAAAATTTGCAATAAATTTTTTTTTAATATTTTGGCTTAAATTTAGTTTATCAGGCAAAATAACATCATTTGACGATTTTTCTAACGTGTTTTCTGGTTTTTTAATATAACAAAATTCTTTTTGAATTTTTTCATTTAAAACTTCTAATGTTTTCTCATCCGGTACAGAATTGTTCAATGAAACTGAATTTAGATCTTCTCCGCTTGATATGAAAAATTCTTCTTCTTCAAATGGATTTAAGAAATCATTTAAATCAAAATCTTCAAGTTCTGGATTTGTTACATTAAATTTTTTACCACAGGGAGATTCTTTTTTAGTAACAACATCTAAAATTTGACTAATTGTCATCATTGATTGTTCTTTGGATAATTCTGGTTTTTTTTCGTTAAAGTTTTTGATTTGACTTTCATTAGATTCTATATCTTTCGTTTTGTCACTTAATGCATTTTCTGCCAAACTGTTGAATTTAGTTGGATTAAAAATACTGGGTTTTGGAATTTCCAAATTAATTTTATTTGTTGATTTTCCATTTTCTAAATTTATTTTATCGGGAAATATTTCACTTGAAGTTTTATGAAATGGCTTTACTGTGCTATTTTTATGTGAAAAATCATTTATTTGTTTAGTGGGTTCTGTTTTACATTGATTATTAATAATATTTTCACTTTCAATAAGTAAATGATCGAAATCATCGTTAAATAAATCAGCAGATACTTCATAAACGAAATTTTTTTTTAAATTGTTACGATTGTCTTCACAATTAGTCATAAGACCTAGTACACCGTTTTTTAAATTTTTCGAAAGAATTGTTTGTGACCTTGATACTTCAGTCTCTATTTTTATATTTTCTTTAAATTTTTTTGTGGACAAACCTTGTTCAAATACTGTTGCATCAATAATAGATGGAATTGATGTGTCATTCATAACTTCCAATAAATTGTTATTTTTATTTATATTTAGTGTTCCATTGTTGCTAAAAGAATCTTTAAAAATTAAAGAATGAGAGCACTTCGAGCCTAGAATTTTTTTTTCACTATTTTGCAGTTCTCCGAAAATTTCTTTCCTTTTTTGACAATGATTTACTTGTTGTTTAGGTGTAGACTGGTTGATAACATTTTCATTTTTAAATTGCGTAAATTGAATTGAGTATTTTGATTCAACTTCTGATATATCTAATTCGTCTTCTAATTCGTACATAGATACTGAATTTTCATTTTGGAAATCAAATTTAGAAATTTCATCACAGTTTTTATTGTTTTCTTTTGTATTATCATGAATATCATCATTTTCTATTGTTTCTTTATATTTTTCAAAATATTCGTTATAAAAATCTAGATCTAATTTTTCAGAAGATTTACGTTTTTCAAAACCATTAAATGCATTATCAATATCTTTAATAAGGTTATTTTTAAATTCATTTTTTAGTTTCTTCTTTTGCTGCTTGTCTTCAAAATCTTTTACAAATTGTTCGATTTCAAAACGATCCCCAAGAATATTTTCTAATAACCTGAAAGTTTCACGTATTTTTTTTTCATTTTCAACTTTTTTTTTACAACTGTTTTTGTCATTTGTTTCGTCTAATGTCCATAATACTTTCATAGCTTCTAATTTTTCTTTTACATAATTTCCATTTTTAAGTAAAACATACTTTTTAATGAAATTATTTATGTTTTTCAATTTTAATAAATCATCAATATTTTTAGTATAATCTACAACATTTAAATCTTTATCTAAATGACGAGCCATATGATTTAATTTTTTGTACTTTTTTTCTAAATCTTTTACAGCCGATGTATTTTGAAGTTCATTTTCGTATTCGGTATTATCGAATTGTGAGACTACATAATTTTCAGAAATGTTATTAACAAACATTATTTCTTTCTGAATTTCTGAAACTATATTTTCTTCAATTAATTGTTTACTTTTTTCTTCGGAGGGTTTAGTATTTGTGGCCAAATCGAATACTTGTAAATCTTCTTGCGATAGTTCTGGTTGAAATCTTTTAAAATAATTTCGTACATCAGAGCTTTGTGATTCCTTTTTGGAATTTTTTTTCTTATCTGTTTTTTTTTCTTTCAATATTTTTTTTTTCGAGTTAGATTCCTTTTTTAGATTCACCAAATTTTCTTTCATAAAAACTTCAACACATTTTGGATCAAATTCAGGCGGTACTAATCTTGGGGATCTATTATAAAACACTTCTTTGATTTCACGGCATTTAATTAGTTTTATATTAATTTTATCTTTATTTGCTAGAACTTCTTTTATTATCGAGTGTTCTTTTCCTTCTGTAGCTAGCATAACAACTTTTCCATTTCGCATACGTCCTGTTCTACCAATACGTTGGATTAAACGAGTTGGATTTTTTGTACTAATATCAAAACAAATTATTAAATCTACTTCACCCACGTCAATTCCTTCTTCCGCTACAGATGTTGCTATGAGTGTATTACTTAAACCATCGCGAAATTCATTCATAATCTTTATCTGCTGCGCTTGTGTTACGGCTCGTAGAGATCCTGTGCCACCTTGTCCTAAAATTTTTAAAATAATTTCAAATCAATTTTATATCTTATTGCAATAAATCTTACCAACAAAACACCTAGGTTTTATTAAGGGTCGATTTTGAAGAAGTATACGATGCATCAGCATTACTGATTCACGAAACTCACAAAAAACAATTGCTCTTGATTCTGATTTATTCTAGAAATTAAATTAAATGACAATTTTAAATATTTAAAACAGAAAACAAAATGTACTTGAAAATGTTCTAAAAGAATATCTCTAGCTTTTTCAAATTTCGGATGTCCAAAATCTAAGTCTATTGGCATATCAGGAATGGTTCCATTTATCATAGGATGATCACTAAATGATAATGGGTTTTTTCCACTACGCGTACGTAATTTTTCAACGAAACGTTTTATTTTTGGATCCATATTTACAAAAAACTTTTCTTTCGCTGATTCATCTTCTTCAAAATAATTGATCAGTACCCTAACACCATGTCTTTCAAGTAATTCTAAAGCATGATATAAACTAACACATATAGAAAAATTCATTGCAACTTTCGAATGATTGACATGCCTTTGATTTAGAGATCTTTCTCGATATCTTTTCTGCTCCATTAACAACCATCCTTTAGACATATTATTAATATTACCACTAACGACCTCTTCTTCAATTAAAGTTCTTAGATATGGATCAATTAAATCTATTATTTCATCTCGTATACTTATTAATTCTTCTCCTAGAGGTATTACAATTGTTTTTATATTCTTTTTATGTGTATATGGAGCAACATCAATAGAATTTTCATAACGTACTTCTATATGAGATATAAATAAATTTCTAATAATTTCAACAACATCTCCTATATTTCTTCCTGGTGTTGCCGATAATGCTAGTATTCTAAAATAATGATTTCTTTCATTGATTGATTGTACAACATCAACGTATGCATATCTTCCTTTTGCTTTATGAGCTTCATCTACTACAATTAATTTTATATCTTTGAAAGGAAAATTTAATTCTGGATCAACTAAATCTAATTGAACAACTTGTGGGGTTGCAAAAAACAAACGGTTTGTTTGCCATTGATCTCGTCTAATTTTTTTATTTGTTTTTCCAGTCATTTCGGCTATATCTGTTTCTGGAATACCCATTGTTGTACAACATGCTTCAATCTGTTGTGTTACTAAGGGTCTCGTAGGTGCCATAAATATTATTTTACCTTTAGGATACCATCGGTATATGTTATACATAACAACTGCCGCAATAAATGTCTTGCCAAGACCTGTTGGTAAAACAACTAAAGTATTGCGAAATAAAGCTGACTTTGAAATATTTAATTGATAAGTTCTAATGGGTTTATTAATTGGATAAATCCAAGTGGTACCAACATTGTTATCAAAACCTTCATAGTTTTCATCATCTCGTAAGCGACTGCAGTTCGGATCTAATAATACTAAATTAATGTTTCCATAAATTTAATAATTAATTTAAAGCAATTACCATTTTCAATGTCAAATGGCTTTTCTAGATCGTTCAACACAGAAATGTCTTCAAAGGAGCCCCAAGATACATCCTCATTTTCATAAATAGGCAAAATCTTTTCCTTAACACAATCTTTAATATTGCTCATTTAAAAAAAATATTATGTATTTTTTTTATTTCGAAATTAATCATTTAATTTTTACTTCAACTAATTAAATAGAAATAACAAATCACTGAAAACAAATTCTTAGAATTAAATAATTTTAAGTTATTATAAGTTAAATTATTAATAAATGCAATTTAATTATAATTTCTACTTTAGAGGAACTTTTGTGATGCTAGTTTTGTGGGGGCTTTGTTTTGTGCCTTTGTTTTGCTCACTTTTGCTAAATTAAAATTTTAAACAAAATAAACATGGATGACATATGTCATGTCACTAAAAATCCAGCTGACGTGCTGACATAACCATAGACAACTGACCATATGTGTTGTTTATTGTTTATGTTTATGTTAAAATGTAAACTTATTGTAATTAAATGACTATGACTAAAAAATTACGAAATTTTTTTGTTTTATATAAATTCTTATTTAACTTGTATATTGTTTTTATTTAATATATTGTTAAGTTTTAAAATAATGGATGAAAAATGTGCTGAAGTATTATTTATAATTAGAAACAGTTCATTTTTAATTTTTTGTTTCATTTGTAAAAAAGATTTCTCAGAAATCAAGCACTTCAAAAGTGGGTAGCTGTTCCTTCTATTGAGTTTTAATCAATTCCAACATTAAATTGCAACTATACATTTTTAGCTCACTATTTAACGCAACATGTCAATATAGAGTTAGACACAGCAATTAAGATATCTCTGGATTTAAAACCTCAAAGTGACAAAGAAATTTCTAATATTAAAAATATAAGATTCTGCAAAAAAAACGCTAATGTGGCTTCAAATAAAAATTCGAGTATATCACAAGAAACCTTAAATTTCACATCAAATATTGAAAATAATTATGTAGATGAATCCAAAACTAAACATACTGAACCATCAGATATTATCCAGAAACATAAAGAAGAGCTTTTTAAACAATTTATATGTGAAAATCCTAAATGTGATAGTTCTTTTTTTTCTATAAAACAATTAGATCAACATAAACTTACATATCATCCTAATGATCCTGTTCGCCCATTTAAATGTAAGTATTGTGCAAAAGGCTTTTTTTCTTTTGGCTCTTTGAACGCTCACATTAAAACAGTTCATTTAAAAACAAAAATAAGATATTCGTGCATGTATTGTACGAAATCTTTTAATATTTTAGAGAAAAAAAATATACATGAAGCTACTCATAATGGTTTAAAAGCTTATGAATGTCTCTATTGTGAAAAAAGATTTTGCAAAAAACAGCAATTACAGTTACATACTAGACGTAATCATTTAAAAGAAAAGCGTTACAAATGTTCATTTTGCGAAAAAGAATTTTTTGATGCAGGAGAAAAAAGGAAACATGAACGTGTCCATACTGGGGATAAACCTTTTGTATGTGTATTATGTTCAGAATCCTTTACGGTAGGACAAAAATTAAATAATCATATGATTTCAAAACATTCAGAAAATCCAACATTTAAATGTGAAGAATGTGAAAAACAATTTTTTATTAAGGATAATTTTAAAAGGCACAAACTAATTCATCGAGGAGAAAAGAAATTCATGTGCGAAATATGTTCTAAGTCTTTCTATCGGAATCGAGAATTACAATCTCATATTCAAATTCACAAAAATTTAATGAAAAGAAAAAATTGTAATTCTTGTGGAAAATTTTTTACTAATCTTTATGAATATCGATCCCATCTTAAAGTACATGCTTATGAAAAGCCAAAAAACTTATGTGAGTTTTGTTCAGAGTCTTTTCAACAGTTAAATGCTCTTAAAAAACATGTTAAAAAAGAACATTTATCTAAAAATGAAAAGCATTAATGTTTAGAAAACTCTTATCATTTGCACATTGACAAAAATATTCTATGATAAATAGATAAAAGTAAACAAGCAGCTAATTTTGATTTTGGTTTAAACAATCCATTTTACGAATCCATTGTGTGTTAATTAAAATTTAGAAAAAGTTCTTATTCCATGTAGATTGTAATAAATAAAACAAATATTTTTATATAGTAGGTCGCATAAAATTGTAAAAAATTAATTATTTTTTAACAATTGTTTATAGCTTCTTTATTTTTAATCTCTTAGGTTTATTACAGTTTAGGCTTGTTATTAAATCTAATTAAAAGTTTTTTCATAAAATATATATAATAAAAAAACAAGTTTTCAATTTTTATAAAATTGTACAATCAATCTTATGAAAATAAATTATATATCTAAAGCTAAAGCTTTATTAAAATCTATCAAGTCTTAACTTATTAAACAAGAAATCAAAATTCTCTTTAAAAACTACCTATCAAAATCCACATTCAAAAATTTGAGGAAATCCATTTCATCATCAACAACATCTTCATTCATATCATTTTCTAATACTGACACCTCTTCAGCATCAAATGTAATTATAGACATTTTGTCACCACCATCTTCAGTAAGTTCAAGTACATTATTTTGTCTAAGACAATTATTTTTATGTAATTCAGAAATTATATCGCAACCACAAGTTCGGCATAAAGAAATCTCTTTAACATTATGAAACTTTTCCATATGATTGAGTAATTCTTCATTTGATGGTAAACATGTGTTACAAAATTTACATAAAAAATCATCATTACAATTTACCTCATCGATGTCAGAATAAAATTCTTCTGATGGAAAATTATTTTCATTTTCAAATTGCACATCATTTGGTTCCGATATACAAGTTTCAGAATCTTTTTCCGAAAGAACATCATTGTGTTTTTTATAAATGTGTTGTTGTAAATATGATTTTGAGTAAAAATAATAATGGCAATATGGACATGTGTGATGACGAGGATCATTTAAATGAATTCTTTTGACGTGTGTAGAATAATCTAAAAGATAGATTTTTAAAATTAAAATTTCTTACTTGGTTATGTAAAAAAAATTAGAAAAAATTTTCTTACTTTTTTTATTTGAAAAATGTCTTTGACAAAATTGGCAACTGAACGGTTTCTTAGGATCGCCCGAGTTATGAATTAATTCATAGTGTTCATCTAATTCACTTTGTCTGAAAAATATATCAAAACATCCATTAATTTGGCACTCATATATAGGAACATCATTATGACTTTTCATATGTTGATATTTATGAGTAATTGGAACAATTCTTCCACATTCACAGTGCCATGGATTACTAATGAAGTCTATTGGTCTCGAGTCTTTATGTATTTTTCTCATAATGGATGGACTTCTTGCACGTTTAATAATCGAATCTCCATTACGGTTCTTTGAAACATTTGGATTTTTTAATTCAAGATTTTCATCAAATTTGATAGCTGATACCGGTATTACAACGTAATTTGCTTCTTCTTCTTTTGGTTCATTGTTAATATTTTTATCTTTTTTTACCAAATTGGAAAAATCCAAATTAACAGTTTCTGCTTTTTCCTTATCTTGTAAATTACATTCTACTTTAGGAATATCTGTTTCAGTATTTGTATAAAAATCATGTACAGTTTTAATATGTTCACGAAAAGTATTAATATTTTGTAAACTCTTATGACAAAGTTCACATATATAAATAAAGGAAGTTGAATTTTGATTATATAAAATTTCACCAAATCTAAAAATGTGTTTTTTAATATATATTTAAATGATATAATATTTGAAATGTAAATACATACTTAATTAATCCGGACAAACCATCATTATCTTTCATTTCATATTTATTTTCTATTCTATTCCATTCATCTAATGGATCAAATAAATTGTAGTAATCAGCACATAAAAAATCCATATCCATGATTAAAAGTAAATAAATAATTACAACATTCACTAATCTAATTGAAAAATGTGTAAAGGCAAATCACAGCTGTTTTTTTCTTTTAAATGTGTGTCAATTTATTTTTAAAAAATTGATGTAGACTAAAAACAACCACGGTCGTCAGTTGGGACTTGGGAGTTAACAAATTACATGATTTTCGAAAATTATCCTATGCTAATTAAATACGTACCATTACATTTCGTTTGTTCGGGTTGATCTGATTGATTAATATTTATAATTTTAATAATATAAAAGATCTGAATTTTAAAACTTTTCTAGTTTGAAATTTAGAAATTTTGAAAAAAAATTATTAATATAAATTTTAATTATTAACTATTAAATGTGTCAAATCATGTGCAAGTGAATATATTTTATATAAGTTTATACAATGTTTGTTGCATGTAGCGTTAATTTTTTTTCTCTTATTTTATTTAATTTTTACGTAAAATTTGTGTAATTTTTTCAATAAAATAAATTTTTATATTTTGTCGACGCACAAATTTTTAATTTTTTTGTTCAGTTTCTTTCATTTAGAGTAGACTAATCACTATTGATCACTTTAAAAGTCGAAAATCAATTAGGCAAAATAGATATGTACCAATTTCTGAAATCTAATCGTCCGAAAATGCTATTCTGTTGCCTGTGTTATGTTTTTGACATTTTTATAGAATTAGAGAAAAAACAAATATCAGCTGTTTGTATTTTTAGTTTTCTACTTTCAAATAACTAAATTGCAATTTAATTTTTGTTTTTCCTTTCTTTAATGAATCAGTATTCGGTATTTAAATAAAATCATTTCATCTTTGGAAAATGTCCTCAAATTTCAAATATACCCTATTTAAAAGTGTAAAACCTTATGTGAAATATGTACCACAGTTAACAAAACCAGTATTAAGAGTACTTATTCAAGTTTGTGTACACTATATTGAATCCCGTAAACAATTTTTGTGTTATTAAAATTTTATAAATTTTATTATTTGGATTTTATATCATTTTAAGGTAAATGTTCTCCAGAAATACTAGATTTAGCTTTAACAAAATTGACACATAATGGTAATGAAATACCTGAAAATTTTTGTGAATTATTTGCTGCCATATTACAAATTATGCAAATTTTTTTAAGAACTCCTAAAGGTAGTGTCAAGGATGAAGAATTACGAGAAGGTCTAAGAGAACTAAAGTATGTAATAAATTTAACACATCAATTATGTAATTAATTTTATTTTTATTTCTTATTTATAGATTTACAGAAGAATGTATTGACGATATCAGTAAGGTATGTTAAAAAAAAGTTTTTTATTGACATCAATTTAAAAAAATTTTTTAATTATAGGTTTTACATAACCATAGAGAATCATTAACAAAAAATTTTATAGAAGTAAAATGTTTAAGATCACCACCTAAACGTTTGCAATGGAAAATTAATATATCTTTAATAGATAGGTAAATGTAGAAAAATTTGGTTTGTGTGAAATAAAATAAATATTTTTTTATAAACAAATTTTAGTGGAATATCCCATTTAAATCAACCCACTGTTATAATTCATTTTCAAACATCTAATGATGAGAATAAAACATTTGAATTACCTTTATCAATGTTTCATCGTCTTAGATATAACGTTGCTCTTTTACTAAAAGAACTTCAATCTTGGGAATCCGCAAACAGCAAATCATTAATGAGAAGAAATTAAATTGTTCAAGTTTGGAAAATTTTTTACTACAAAAATTGTTTATTGTAGCTGATAATTATTATATATGCCAAAATATTGGATAGAAGATGTGCTAAAGTAGAATTATAAGATATTGTTTTTTTTTGAATGTTGTATATGTATTTAGATTGGAGATTTTTTTTTGGAATTTAAATATGGAGTATTCCATAAAACTCAGTAAACGTATCCTTAATCCTAGTTATACTCTGCTTTTATCTTTAAAAAATTCGTAAATAAAACGAATTCTATTAATAACCTATAACCTGTTAAATGCTTTAATCGTGTTTCTTACCTTTTAAGATATATGACATGTAACTTTAAAAAGACATTTTGATTTTATAAAACCTAATTTATATTTCCACTAATTTTAAAAATTTACAATAAAATTATGAAATTTATTTTAGTTTTAAAATTTTGTTTAAATTATAATTTGTTTTTTTGTAATTTAATTTTTCATAATTTATAAAATATGTTTTCAAAAAAAGTACGAACAATTTTTGTTTTTATTTGATATTCTTTATAAAAAAAAAAATAATTAGAAAATAATTATTATTAAGTTACAAAACTTTGTATGTTAGTACGTTAAATATTATATGTGCCAGAAAATTGAGAAAAAAAAAACAAAAAAAAAATTAAATAAAATTTATAAAAAGTATATGTATATTAATATTAAATAATTTTTTGTTTTAAATCATAGCGCTATTAAAATTTTAATTCTTCTTTTCATCATAATGATTTTTTCCATCCATATCCCTCAATCTTTGAGCAGCTTGTTCGGCTGTTAAATCTCTTTGTGATTGACAAAGTAACTCAAATCCCACCATGAATTTACGTACCGTAGCGGATCTTAGTAATGGGGGATAATAAATTGCATGTAGAGTCCAATATTTTGATTTGTTTTTATCATCCATATCATATGTTGGTGCTCCATGCCATCCCATAGAATATGGAAATGAACATTGAAATAAATTATCATACTTTGTAGTTAATTCTTTAATTGTTATAGCTAAGTTTTCAATTTGTGGTATAGTTAAATCGTCAATACGTTTGTTACCATTTCTTGAAATTAACATAGTTTCAAAAGGCCACGCTGCCCAATATGGAACCACCACTAACCAATCTGGATTCTCTATAACAATTCTTTCCTTTTTCTCTAATTCTTTTTTAACGTAATCATCTAACATTGCGGTTCCATATTTTTCAAAATATTCTTTTAGATTTCTATGCTTTGTTTTTGGTTCTGTTGGGAAAAATGAACAAGCCCAAATTTGGCAATGTGGATGAGGATTTGAACAACCCATTGCTGAACCTTTATTTTCAAAAATTTGTACCCAAGTATATTTATCTCGTAATTCCTTAAACTGTTTAATCCATCTATTTAAAATAAAATATACAAATATTAGTTTTTACCCAAATATATATATATTGATTAAATTAATATAAAATGCAAATCATACTCTTTTATAACTGCTTCTATTTCTTTTGGGGTCATAATCGGCAAAGTTTTGTTCGATTTTGGATGAAAACACATAACACGGCATTGACCACGAGCAGGTCCAATTTTGAATAACGGATCATCATTTTTCGGTGGCTCTAAAAGAATTCTATAATTAATTACGGTTTTTTAAAATGTTGAAAAAAATGTTAACCTGGAATATCCTCCAAGAGAGCTGGGAAATCATTAGGAAAAACAAAAGTTGATAAGTAATTTGGATTTACCTAATTTGTTAATAAATTTAAAAAAGTATACGTTACATAGGGTTAATTCAAACTTACTTCACCATTACTTCTAACAACACCTGGACACAAAGGATTAGTTGGATCAAATTCTGGTAAATAATTTTTTTGTGGTGACTCTTGTTGTCCAGACCATGGTCTTTTCATACGATGTGGGCATACAAGAACCCATTCGCCGGTCAATGGGTTATAACGTTGATGTTGGTGTTCTTTTATATGAAAAATATTACAAATAATTAAGTTTATTTTTGAATCGTTGATAATTTTTTAATATTTTACCTGTTGGAATAAATGAAGCCATTTCAATATTTCCTTATTCCTATAGTATTTAACTTGAAAATATTAAAAACAATTAGTATAGATGTTTCTTTACCCAATAGTTATTGATAAATGAATAACCAACCACATACTGCAATTATGAATACTTGAAAAATCGTAATCATTTGATCATGTAACATATTTATTATAATAATACAAATAAAATTGTATTTGTATATCTGTAGGATTATCAAAAAAGCTTTTACTTGTTCAATAAAGTTTTTAATTTAATATAATATGTACTCATTTATCATTATGTACATAGTATCAGGCACTCGTAAATAATACATACATAACTATTTTACTGTATAATTGCGTTATCAATTTTTAGTTTTTGAAATGCAACTTTAATCAAAGCAAAAAAAAAATCACGATTTTATAAAATTTTTTTTATGGAATGATATTGTTCAAAGCTTTTTAATTGTTTAAAAAAAATGAAATTAAATAAGATTTATTACAGAGTGAATAAGTGGCGTAGACATAAAAGAAACGCTTATAATTTACTGGGAACCTTTGTTTTAAATAAAGAAAACTATACATTGATGAACACAAACAGAGAACCCTGTGGAAATACATTTGATGTCATTTTGTAAGTTAAATAATTCGACTGGAGATTGCACCTTAATCTTAAAGTTTAATAATATGCCGGAATTGAATATCGGTCAGTTGACCAAGAACAAAATATAATTTAAATTTTCAGATATGTTAAAAATTTTAAGGTTGTTGTTACTTTCCAAAAATTTTGTATGCAACTTTTGTTTTTAATTTAACGTATCTTAAAAAAAAAAAATTTAAAAACATAAAAAATATTACTCTGTACTTACTTTTAGAAAATACTATGAAACCTTAAATTAACGGTGATCAGGAGATAAATGCCTGATAAACATATTTTCCATTTATCCGTTAGTTTTTTCAAAAAGATATTTTATGATAAGATATTTAACAAGTTATGATACAATCTGATAAAATATTAAAGAAATTCTATAAAGAAATATAAAATATATTTTAATTTTTTTTTTTTAAAATTGCATCGTAGTCATCTATCTACTAAAAAATGAATATATGCAGATCCAGAACACTTTTAAAAAAAATATGTAATAATAAATTCTCCAAGTCTGGTCAAAGGATTGTGAGCTTATAGTTATTGTTACTATAAATGTCAAATTATAGAATTTATATAAGTATTAATATTTTTATTACTCTTGATTTTTTCATCAATGCAAAAAATGGAATCACTACGTTCTTGAGATAATGGACCTTAAGTTTTTTTTTTGAGTGATTAATAAGTTTCGATTCATTAAATGCAACTTTATTATTTTATCTAAATAATTTTTTTTTTCTACCTTATGTGATGTATTTGATTAATAACATCTGAGCGAATTTTATCAACTATCTACCCTCTTCCGAATTGTTTTTTTTATTTATGATGTTAGAGTAATATTCACAACTGAAAGATCATCAGATCTCAAAGATCAAGAGAATATTCATGCATATAGTAGGTCATAAAAATATTTAAATCAAAAAGTTATTAATAATCAAGAAAATCAAAGAAATATATAGCAGTTTTTTAAAGTAAATTTTTAATTTTATTAAATATTTATATTTTATAATACATTTTTTTTTTTTATTTTACAGCTTAAAATCTCTTTATTATATATTTATATAAGGTAATACACAAATTAAATTTACATGTTTATATGTCTAACAATCTTTATACATCGTAAGTAAGTACTATTTAATAAACAATGGAACGAGTTTTGTTTTATATACAATTACAAAATTTATTTAAAGACCAAAAACTTAAACGACTTAAATTTAAAGTGAATTAATATTTTTTTTTTTTTTTGTTCTAGCTTGCTGAATGACGTCGCTTTTTGTCTAGTTTTACATCAAAATTTCGTTTGATAATAAAAAGTATAATATTATATATTTTTTTTTAATTTTTTTGAATATATAAAATAATAGAAGTTATTACTGATACAATTGGAAAGTGGATTGAGTTTTTAAAAAACGATTCAAAATTATTAAAAATAATAAATTTTAATTTTATACTTTTAAAATGAAACAAATAAAATTTAAAAATAATTCAAAATAACCATCATTCCTTAATAGGCTGGATTAAGATTATTTTGATTAAAATTTTATTTATATTATTTTTTATTTTCGAGTTTTAAATATAAACACTAGTGAATTTTTTGTGCTTGTTACTGTTATTCATTTTTAAATATTATAAAAGCTGAAACATCTAATTAAACATTAACACAAGCTAGAATTTTTTTTTATTCTAAAAATTAAAAAAAAAATATAATTGTAAAAGTGATAAGAAATAAAATATAAACAAAATTAAATAAAAAAATATTTTATTAATAACTAAACAAAATTAAAAAATATATAATTTGAAATCTTTTTTTTGTTTTTTGCATTTTTAGATATATTTTATATATATATATAGATCACAAATATTATTGATTTCTTTTTACAATAAAAATGAAGAATTTTTTCAATAAAAAGTTGTAATTATAATTTAAAAAAAAAAAAAAAAAAACAAATAAAAATTGCACAAAAAATATAATTCAAAGCTATTAATTAATTTAAAATCAAGATATAAATTATAATTATATTATAAATTACAACTTGATTATGTCAAAATTTAATAATTGTGTTTTTTTTTTTAATATACTTAGGCACAATTCTAATTTTATTAAATATAAGTAATTTATTTATTTATTGGAATCCGATTATCAAAAGAATGTGAAATATCATACATTAGGGGCAAGCAAGGTATAAAAAATTTGTCCTAAAAATAAAATAAATATAAATATAGTAAATTATAATTATAAAAATTAAAATATATTTAAAAATACCTATTTTGTAAAATAAAGTTTTTTTTTTTCAATTTTTTTTTTTTAATTAATATTCAATATATTTGATCATAAATTATTTGCCATCAGTCAAATATTTAATATTGTTTATAGTAAATAATTTAAAGATGTCCATTTAATAAATCATGATTGCTTCGTAAATAAACCGGACTTGTAAAAGATTTACCATTTACCAAATTTTCTAAACCTTCACCAGCATAACTAACAAATGGTGATATTTCACAAACATCACCATGTACAATACCGCCAGCAGTTTCAATATATTTTTTATGTAAGCTAAATAAATCATTTTTAGCAGTTGTTGGACAATCTTTACCAGCACTTTCAGGATTTTTTAAAGCGCTAAATTCTTCATCTCTTAATACTTCCATAGCAACAAATTTTTGTGCAAATTCAAACACATCAAAAACAAATTTTTCAATTTTAATACCATTTGCTTTTTCTGGTAAACATAATTTACCAGAATTATCAACAAATGGAATTTTCTTTTTAGCAACATGTAATTTTAATTCTTTTTCATATTTTGTTGCAATTTTATTTAGAAATGCTGCAGAAAAGAAATGATTACATATATTACCAGCATTAAATGTTAAACGACCATCAGAACGTCTTAATTCTGAAGTTTTAGCTGTTATTTCACTATATTCAACAACTTGATATTTTCCATCAACACTACATACAACACCAACAGCTTCAGATGGGCTAGATTTATCAACAACTTTTGCTGCACAGTCAGCATTTTCTAAAACACAATAACCAATAAATAATGGATCAGCAACTTTTATTAAAATGTTATCAACACTATGTGCATGTAAATATAAAACACCACGACGATTGATATCATCTAGAACACCTTGATCACGTAAAGCTCTATAAATTCCACCATTACCATCTGGAGCACGTGCAATACGATGTTTTTTGTCTAATATGATTCTACCATCAAATTCAAAACATGGCAATGAACCTTGCGAGAACATAACAATATTCTCTTTATTTAATTTAAAGAAATTATTTGCTTTAAAATAATCCATTGTTGGTTTTATTGTATGTTCTGATGTCATTATATACCATATAATATGACCATGTACACCAGTTAATTCGTATGCCAATTGTTCAAGTTTTAAAATACGTTCAGCTTGAACTCTAAAAAGAGATTTATGTGATGGTAATCCAACATCGTACATTCCTTTAGGATATGACACACCTAAACGAGTTCCTAAAAATATTAAAAAAAAACAAAAAAACGTGATTAGAAAATTTTATTTAAAATCTAATTAAAAAAATAATATGCATTTTTCAAGAATAAAAATTTAAATGAGCAACTAAAGCCTGGAAGAATATATACGATATATATACATATATATTATATATATATATATGTATTATATGAAGATCATCTCTAGGTCCAAGAAAACAAAGTATCAATATTCCAAATATGAATAAAATTCTAAATCACAAGTATTTGTAAACTAGTGCATTTCAAATTGGATACAGAATGAATTGTATAAGAAATGTTTGCAACGCAGATCTTTCAGTAGCTATCAATCAAAACTAATCGAATAGAAATTAAAAAACCCGAGTTTATGAATGGTCTATACATTCATAAACTCGGGGTTTTTAATTTCTATTCGATTAGATATTATATATCTATATATATTAGGTTATGTTGTTAAAAGATTTTCAGATAGCCAAGTGATACCAAACCATAGTTTAGGGCTTTTAAGGGAAAAAGGTAATATTGATAGACCTAAGAATAAATGACACAGAAAAATAGAATAAGAAATTAAAAATAATAAGGTAATTTAGGTAGGTAAGGTACCTATGATGAAAAAGAAAGCCATTGCACAAAACAGATAGGTAAAGGTTTTGTGAAAGACTTATCTCTTACGGAAAAATTAAAAACATTTTAAAATCAGAATTAAAAAAAATTTAACATCAGAAAAAGAGTTGTTTTCAAAAGTTTCATAAAAACATTAAAAAACAATACATTTTGAAACATAGGTAGGTATGAATGTACCTATTATGTAAATGTGAAATCAAACAATAAATATTACTTTAATTGAACAATTGTTAGGGTTTTGTGATTTTTTTTTTGATAAAATTGTTAACATCATTTAATACATTAATGTAAACGATTCCTATAGTTATGTATCAAAATAATTACTATGTACATTTTTATTGTAGGTACATAGTTACTGATATAACTATACACAGCCGCATTTTGTTTTACCTATTTTGATAACAAATTAAAACACTTGACAGTTATTTGTATAATATATATGTATGTAGGTATTGTTGTTGATAAGAAAGTTAAAATAAAAACAAAAATATACTAATGTTAATAATTCTGTAGAATTCTGAATAGTCACATTAACAAGTAAACAAAGTTTGGAATATACAATATAGTACCTTTGTACCTATATTTATAGTACTTAACTAGGTATATAGGTATTTATTTAGTTATTTAAAATTTGTCTATTAATAAAATGATTTAATTTCCGTTTTAATTTAACATTATCAATTTACAATTAAAAAAAAAAACTAAATTTTATCAAGAAATTATAAAAGTAAAGTAATTTACATTAGTAAAATAAATAAATTGTAAAGATATTATATTTTATGAATCTAATTGATTTTAATAAAATTTTTTTATATTGGTCAAATAAAACAAATAGGTAATATCTAAATTACATATTGTATATTGTATAAAATTAGTTTATATATGGATGACACTTTAATTTATTTAGATTTTGCAATCATTTTATTTATTAATTATTATTATTATCATTATTTAGTTATTGTTATTAAATACCTATTATCAATTAGTAATGCAACAAATAAAATTATAATTACATACATATGTATGTACTTGTACATATTGTGTATATAAATATTTATTTTATTTTATGATAAATTTAATAAAATTTATTAATAAACATTATTTATAAATCATATGTAATAAAATAATATTTGAGTAGTTAGTTATCTTATCGCATATCGAACTTTATTATTTACTTTACAATTTAAAAATTCAATTGTGTTTTTCACTTTTCTAAGATAAAATAGGTATAGGTATTAATTTTTTTTTTTAAATGTGTACATATTTTTAAAATAAATATCTTTAAGAAATATATATATTTATGTATCTAATAGATACCATAATATGAGCTAAATAATGGGCTAAAACCCGAACTAAGGAACAATGGCTAAACTCCACAGGATCAACTCATACAAAGATTTCTCATCTGGGGAGAAACAAGTAGCAGAAAAATGAAAAAGATCCTAAAACTAAAAAGGGAGGATCTTAAACTAATGACAGGGATAAGCACGAGCCAGTTAATGCTCAGAGCCCATGCAGCTAAAATAGGTAGGGCAACTACGGGAATATACAAAGGCTGTGGAAGGAAGGATGAAAAGGTTCTCCATGTCCTATGCCAATGCGAAACTCTAGAAAACCTAAGAGTAAGAATCTTAAGAGGAAAACACTGGGATGACTTCAGCACGGTAAGGGAGTTAGACCAGGGTAAATTGATAAGCTTCATGAAGGGTATAGAATGGCTCAATGAGGCGCTGTAGGAAATACGAGCGACTCTGAGAGCACTCGCTTTCGTCCCCTTCAAAACAACAACAGCAAACTCTATTAAATGTCATTTATCGCAAGTTCCAATTCCGCCTACATTTGCTTTATCTTTTTATTGGAAGTGGTTTCAAATACATTTTGCTAGAATCAGAGTATATAAGAAGGTCGGTCCATTCAATTTATAAAATTTAAATTGTATAATATATTACTATTATATTACCGTTTAAGTGTCCCGTTTTTATGTTCTTCCTAATATTTTAAATTCTATTTTAAATTAAAATTCCAAAAGTAATAATAAAAACTCTATTATGCATATTGTTAAAATTAAAAAATGGCGATCGAATTGATATTAAGCTATTCTGATTGATCCTTGATGACTTTTATTATAATCAAATATTAATCAGTTTGAAATAATTGATTGATGTTTCAATAGAATTAATTAAAATCTTATACAAAATTATTTTTAAACTTGGAATATAAGTCAGATTTGTTTAAATCATATTTATTAATTATTAAATTTCTTTTTAATATTCCGTTTTAAAATGAATTTAAATCTGAAATGAATACGCTAAATTTATGTAGGACTTTGTGTATTTTTTAATTTTTATCTATTATGAAGCACTTCTAGACTTATTATACTTCTAGAAATATTATCTATATTAACATTATATCTATTTTCATATATTTATTTAAAATTTTAACCTCCTTTAATTTATATATTTTATTTATTGAAAAAAATTAACTTCAATTATTTATTTTGATAACTATATTACGACTTGATTGCTATATACATACATACTATACTAAAATTGTATTTTTTTTTATAAAGATGTATCATGTATAATAATATGTAGAAGTTAAAAAGGTCAATGATCGCCCATCATATAACATTGTTTTGATTGACAAAGTAAACAAACATTTTGATTTAAAAATTTGTATCTGACAAGTGATTTATTATTCGAAACATAAAAAGATGACATCGATGGAGTAACCAGATATAAAAATTAAAAAATACTTATAATAAAATGGGAATGGCTTTTTAATATTTTATTTATATGAAATATTATTATGTAACTCAGTACTATCAAACTTTATGTAAGTTGAGGGCCGTAATTGATAATGTAAATGTAATTGTTAATTAAAATCGAATATTAAATAAGTATTAATAAAATTAGATCTTTCATAGTGGTGAATAGGTTCAGAACATATTATTGAGGATAGTACTAAATATAATTTATTTTGCGAAATAATTGCTCTTGCTTGAGAGTCTTTGGAAGGACTCAAGGACGTGAGATAAACAAAACAAACACTATTGGAACCCTCAGTAGGTAATACTATAGTATTGAACTACCCAAATATCTTCAAATAAATTTTGATCTAACAAATGCCTATATGAATTTAAATTATAAAGATCATTTGCACTAGTATTATCAACTAGATGTTGTTGGATGGACGAAACACTCAAAATTGACTTTTTTTTTTAAGTCAAAAAATATTTATTTATCTTTTATTTATGATTCAAAATGGATAGAAATGCGTCCGTGGCAATTATTTTATCGAATACAAATAATGCATTCGTCCATAAACACATTGGACGAATGGTATTTAAAAAGATGAAAATTATTTTGTCAAAGTTTTTTGGATGATATACAGTTATCGTCACCATTAGATTTTTAGAACTTTCACAGAATGGATATTGAAACATTTGAAGATTTGCTAATTATGTTTAAACCATTGTTATGTCGTGTATTTGCTGTCCCTTTATAATACTATTAAAACTTTGATGAACAAATGTCAGATAACTTAATTTTTTTTTTTAGAAAAGGTTGATTTAAAATTAAGGTTAGTGTTATTTTGTGTTATTTTATTTTAAAATTATGAAATGCAAATAAATAATTGAATTAAATCAACTTAAATAGTCCATCAAATTGTAGGGCACATCTATATTAACTTAAATATCATCTTAAAGAGGTTAAAAAACGGAAAATCGACTTTTTAATGATTCAGATTTGTTACTATAAGACTATTGAATATGCTTGATATTTTTTTAATTCTTTATAATTTTAAACCTTATCTTATCTAAGTCTTAATATTATAAATTTAATAAAAAAACAAAACGTATAAAGCCAATCCAGTAACCACTTGTAAATCCTTTTATAAAATTAGTCAAATGTATATAATATTATATTCTATATATGGGTATATAAAATGATTAGTATACTAATGACTAATTAGTAAATAAGCACTAGCTTATTTTTGCCTAATCGCAGCTACAGGAAGAATAAGGTATTCGCAGAATGATTTAGAATTATAGCCTCAGTATAAAATTAATTTAATTTGCACTAAGGCCTGTAGATTAATCAGCTACATATAACTGAAGCACAATTTATAAAAAGAAAATATTGCAAGACAAATTTTTTAATTATAAGATAAGTGATTCACCTTTCTTTTTCAATTGTGGCAGTTAAATTTATTATGTATTATGATATAAACTATTATTAATATAAAATATATTTTTTAATTAGATATGATCCGACCAAAGTTTGAACCCAAGATACTTCGATTGAAAAACCGACGTCCTAAGCACTACGCCACCGATCGGATAAAATACAAATTATTAAAATATAAAATACTAATATTGAGTAGGTGTATGTAGTTAAGTTTTAAACTCAAAAACTTTAAATTGGAAAGATATATTATTTAACCCATTACCACATCAGTTAGATCATAAATATGTACTTAATTAACTATTTACTAAATATTATAAAATATTAATAACAATTAAAGCTTTAAATACAATTTTTAAATATTTTTAAAACTCTTCTCACACATATTGTATGTGACTCATAATATCCGTAATTTAATTAAATAATTTATAAAAAAAAAATAATTCTAAATAAGGGTTACAAGTCAACTTAACTATATTAATAAAAATAAAATAAAACTAAATAAATAAATTGTGCTGTATTACTAAAAACCGTTAATAAAAAAACAAATTTGTATTTAAATTTCAACTTAAGATACAGTTCCGGACAAAAATATACTAATATGGATTTTATATTATAATATGTAACATACAACACTGATAACCTGAGTTCGCAGCAGGTACGACAACCTCATACAAATGAATTTTTACACTTTTATAGAATAAAAAAATTGTCTTTATATGGATAATTTTAAATCGTGATTATTCAGTGCTGAAGAAGCAGTGAGTCCCTACTTAATTTCCCCGAAATGAATGAAACAACAATATAGTACAGTTAATCTCTATATTTCTCTCTTTTCATACCTAAATGAGTGTAACTTAATTCCATCATTAGTAATTAAATTTAATTAAAAGTTAAAACGCTAATGGCGGAAGTTGTTATTAAATTTATTCGTTAAAAAAAAAATACTATATAGATACCTATGTTGTTTAATTTTTCCTAATAATTTTTAGCAAATAGTAAAATAATGTTAGTCTATTACTGAAACCGAACTAAGAAAACTACTTCAATTCACTACTGAAAAAGTACTGAAAAACTACTTCAATTCACTAGTGAAAAAGTACTGAAAAACTACGTAGATTCACTGAAAGGAAATGCTGAAAGGAAGTAGAAAAACTCTTAATATGTTAGTACAAAACTGATAAATTCTTTCCCACCATTCATATTAAATTCAGTAGAAAAGAAGTACTTGCATTCAGTAATTCTCCACTAATTCTGCACCACTTCTGGATTATTAAGGTACCCCGCACCTATCAAGATTAAATTGCATTATAAAAAAAAATAAATTATTATTTATGAGCATTTTTTATAAATAAACAAAGGAAATAACTTTAAGTAGTAAACATAGGTCAGTTTTAAATACAATGTAAGTATACCTATACTCCCTATTTTAATTTTTTTTTTATTATGATAAAAATTGCACCTTTTTTCAAAAAAGCTGTTAACTACCTGTAATTATATTACCGTTACCAATTTTTTTTTTTATAAATATGTACATTATTTACAAAAAAAAATATTCAATAATAAAAAAAAAAAAAAACAATTTTTAAAAACTTGATTTAATATGGTTGTAAGGCAACGATATGATGCCGTAACCGTTGTTTTTATTTGTCTTTTATACAAAAGTTTATTTGGTATTACTCGAATATACACCTGTAATAACTGTATATGTATATATACAAAAAAAAATGGTAAACTTTAAATAAAAAAAAAAAACATTAAAAAAATTAAATATAAATAATAATAAAAATTATACAAATTTGTTTTTACAAAATAAGTATGTTTGTATACCTATTATATGTTATTATATGTGTTTGTATTATATATACCAATTGAATTTAAAAAAAAGTTACGAAATTCTTGTTAGGTGTATTGTTTGTGAAATTAATTTGTTTTTTTTTTTTTTTTTTTGTATGTTATGTTATTGGTGTCACGTCTTATATTTTAAACGGAGATTTTGTTTTTTTTTTTTTTTTTAATCAACATATCTACATATTAATACACCATAATACACATATTACATACCAATCATGAATCAATTTCATACATTGATTATATGGTATTGTGGTACCAAATCAATTTAACATTTTTTTTTTATTGTTTGTTTTGTTGTTGTTATTGTTATTCTTTTAAAAAAAAAAATGTTTAACATTCTTTCATCAACTTCAATTATATACTTTGTGATGGGGAAGTGTTAAAACTCCCACATGACATAATACCACTTGAATGAATCACAAAGTTCAATGGGATTTTTGTCACAGTGCTATGAATAAAGGTCCCGATGGGTTTTTTTTAGACTTTTTTGATGGGACTTTTGTTAGAAAATTATTTTTAAATACTAAATATATGGAACTGGGAGCTTTATTGGAACGAAAGAATATTTGTATTATTTTCCGCTAATCAAGTGTATGGAAAGCTGAGTTAAATATGTAATCTCTGAGAATGCTATTGTTATTTACAACACCACCTTAAAAAATGGTTGTCATTAACAACTTTGTTGTAATTCTCTATTATGAATTACAATATAACCTAATTATCTGTCAAAATTGCACAACATATTTTTTAAGATGAGTTGTGGTCAAATATAGTTATTGTCAATGACAACAATTTACAATTATGTTGTTTGGGTTGAGACAACTTAAAAGTGACAACACGTTAAGACCAGTTGTTTGTATTTGATGGCAGCGATGGCAGCTTTTTAATGACATACACCCTTTTTACAACTGCTAAAGTTGTTATTCACAATAGAAAAAATTTGATTGTGTTGTGTAATTAACAACTCAACTGCACCATAAATAATTGAAAACTTGATTTTATGTATTCAATTCTAAAATTTTTCCCTAATTCAAAATCTGACATATACTTTTGTAATACTAATCAGAGTTCCCCTATTTCCGGAATATGTGCTCGTATATATACATATAATTTTGTTTTTAAATTATATTTCACGCTTTTTTGCAAGATCCTTAAATATTTATGTATATATAGATATTTTGGAAAAAATAGGAAAACTAAAGCTTATTTTAAACACCTTGACATCTTGGATTTTAGAGTTGGTAACGCGGTTTTTTTCTTTTGTAGCAGATCATTTATTTTATATATGCACCATATACATATTCTGAAAAAGGAGAACCCTGATTTCATAATCTTTTTTTAAAAACTCTGTCCTAGTTATATTTTTACATATATTATATATATATATTACATTAAAATATTACTTCAGAAGTGTGGTAAGACTTTTGAGTCTGAAGGGACTTTTAACTTTATTATTTTAGAACTTATAATGTGAAATCATTATCACCATATGAGACTTCTGACTCGTTTCAAAAAATTTTAGTTCAGGCTATGGACTTTTGACACTTCACCCAATTTGTGGCGGTTTATGGTTAAGTGTTAAGTTTTTTTTTCATATTTTCTGTTAAACTTTGATTGTAAATAACTATTAAACAGTAATAAAATAATAATAAGAATAAAAAACAATAAAAAAAAAACTAACCAATGTAGTGGAATTAATATATATATAAATTTTTTTTGTCTATTTTAATATATGTGATGGTGGTGGGAGTTTAAATTAGAGCTAATTAATATAAAAAATAGAAAATAAAATTAAGACAAATTAAAAAATATTTCGAATTTTACCGATATAAAAAAAAAATTAATATATATATATATGTATCTTGAATTGTTAATTTTGAATTTAAACATGCAATTTGAAATTAATATTTGTTAAATATGTATAATTTATTTTAAGGCCAGTTTTACATTAAAAATTTTTTTTAAGCCCCACATTTAAAACAAAAGAAAACCAGATATTAATATAGATTGATCTCGATATTCTCTAGGAGTGTACGATTCTCATGCAATTTGTTATAAATGCAATATTGTACAATAGTACGTACAAATAGAATTGGTACAAAGTACCAAACCTCTTTAAACCACACCTATATGCCTAGACAAAATCTACAGTTTAAAAGTTTAAATTATATAAAAACTTCAAACATTTTGAATTCTGGATTTTTGCAAATTATACTGCAAAATAATATTTCCCAGATTTTGTACAACGTTACCTTACATTATTGCCATACCTTGATGGTTAATCTTTTCGAATCTGATATGACAATGGCCGCAGTTTTTTAAGGAATTTATATGATATAATTTTGAATTTTTAATGAAATAATTTGTTAAGAATACGCTTAAAAGCTTAAAATTTCAGTTTTTTTTTATAAAGTTCGTTTAATAATTAATCATTCCTTTTTTTTAAATTCTAGTTTCTTTTACTAACAATCATGATCCTGCATAGTTGTATAATACTCATAGTAAAGGATTACACGGTAACAAGGGTTTACATCACAAACCTTCGTTTGCTTACAATACTGTATCTTATAGGACGGTTTACCTTGGCTTATACACAATTGTATCTTTTCAACCCCCGTCAACCCCATATCTAATACCGTACTCAATAAATGTCTGAATAATTAATGAGAAGTTAGAATTGAAAAAAAGTAAAATAAAAATTCTTGCTTTCTGAAAAAATTCTATGTAGGAACAATCAGAGTTGCAATACAAATGCTGAAGACTATGAAAGTCAAAACCATAGATTTCTTATTCTTTAGCAGTGCCAATGCACGGCGTAAAATTCATGTTCGCGTAACAAATTTTTCCGTGTGTGCTAATGTTTTTGTATTACCAAGGGCAATGTTCGCGTAATATTTGAATTTTTAATATAAAATATCAGTTATTAATGAATCAAATGAATTACAATGAATAAAGAAAACGAGAAGAAGTCCTGGATTGAAATTTTGGAATTTTGAAAGGAACTGAAAGTTTTGCAAAAAGTTCAAAGTGACTAATATAAAAATAAAATAGCAAATTGAAAGCTGCAGAAAAACTGTAGAGCATGTTTACTTTTAGGCCTCGTCCCTATAAGGATTTAAAATTTTTGACAGTTATATAGCACAAAAAACGATATCAATATTAATTTTAAATCGTTTGTGGTGCTTTATAACTGTCAAAAATTTTAAATCCTTATAAGGAGGAGGCCTAAAAATAAACATGCTCACAATTTTAAAATTGTATCAATGGCTTATGACTGTATATCCTCTTTTTCCATCAATGATTTAACTAAAATTAATTAGCAATTTTTCAAATGTTTCGATGTTAATTTTGTGAAAGTTCTAAAATCCAATGATGACGATAACTGTCATATCTAACTAACTTTGGCAAGACAATTTTCATTTTTAAATACCAAGTGCACAGTTTTCGATTATATTTTTTTTTATTTAAAATAATTGATAAAATAATTGTGGCAGACACATTTCTATCCATTTTGAATCATAAATAAAAACTGAAGTTCGGCCGAACATTTTTACGTTTACGTGTGTGTTAAAAATCAAATGTTCGCGTGTATGCCCCTTTAAATATATGTATTAAAACATTACTTTAAAAATGAATTGCAAATTTTGTAAAAAAAACTTTAAATAAAAAAAAAATAACAGGGACAAATAAAAAAAAAAAATTTCTTAAGCTAATCAAAACCTTCAACATAATCAGATTTATCAAAATATTCTATAAAAAAATTAAATTAAAATTGTAAAACACTCTTAACAAATCTCTTTATACAGTTATTTGCCAATTTTTTTATTTAACTTTTACTTTTTTTAAATTATAATTTTAACAAAAGAAAATTTGAAAATGCAATTAAATTATTTGTTATGTTATATTTCATTTTATTTTTTTTTGCAATATTTGAAAAATTTATTGGTTTTTCTTTAATTGAATTGAATTACCAATAAAAATACCATGAAATCAATTTTTTTGGTTTTTTTTTGTATCCAAGGTTGATTCTTTATTCAAACACCTTTTATTTTACTATCATTTTTAACTATTTCAATTTCAATTTTCTTATAATATGTTAAATCATTTTTGAGCTTTTAACTTAATAATATTTTGAACTTTTGATAGATTGAAGAATTAAAAATTTGGTGTTTTTGTTTTTTATTTTGGTAATATGGATGAATAATGGAATGCCCTGAAGGCACGTTTGCCTAACTCTTATACTTTAACAATGTTATGTTATAAAGCAAAAAAAAATGAAAAAGGTCGTTCGTTCACTTGTTGTATAATATCCAGATAAAAAATTAAAATTTTTATATTTAAAAAATAAAAAGTAAAATTTGATAAATGATCAAAAGAATGAAAAGAATTAGGAGTATTTGGTAAATGAATTTGTATTTTTTTAATTTTTAATTATGAAATGATTTTATTGTTAAAAAAATTGGGTTATAAGAAGCAAAGGTTTTTATATAATCGAATTAATCAATAGAATTACAGTTTATCTAAATGGCACATGTATGTTATTATATTTTAGATAGATTTCGTAAATATTTAAACTTTAGAAGTATTACCCTGATAAATAATTGGCATTGAAATAAGAGTCCATGCTCGAATCAGAAATTACTTTGCATACATGCAACTTTATTAATCATTTTTTTTTCAATCGAATTAGTTTGCATTTGAATTCGAAACTTTATTTAATGATTTTCTTAATTAAAAAAAAAATTCATCAATATTTATAGACAAATAAACCAGGACCTAATTTACCGATTTTAAAATTTAAATATTTGAAGAAATGCAAAGTCTATTAACCGAATATATTGATAAAAGATGTCTATTAACCGAATAAATTGAGGGCCAGGAAATACTTTCAATAGGCATAAATTCTAGATTAGCGTACCCTCAACGCGAAAGAAACATATGTGCAAATTATGAGACTGAAACTGAAAAAACTGAATTTTACTGAAGCAAATGGGTAAAGGACTTAAAGGAGTATATTATGCTCTCTAGGAATGTTATATATATATATATATATGTATATGTGAAACAAGTTTGTTTAAGAAATTAAAAACAAAAAAAAATTGTTGCCTACTGCTACTACCTTCCTTACCTACGTCTGCTTTTCCAAAATTTAATGCTAAAGACTATTTAAAAACATCCGAAGTCTTCCAAAACTTACTTAAGAGTAAATAAATAATTGGGTTCAAATTAATGGTTTAATCAATAATTAATAATTATATGTCTCGAATAAAAAATACATTATTATTATAATATAAACAAGTGCAAAATATAAATAAAATAATTTAATTGAATAATATAACTCACAGATATAGAATAACATATAACTCAAATACAAAATATTACAATATAAACAAAAATAGAATTGTATCTATTGAAAATCTAAGACGTTTCTACATGTTATGAGGCCTAGTACTAACTCATGTCAATTCTAATTATACGAATATAATATGATCCCCTGTTTCAACATTTCACCTATGGTATAGACAGACTTATTAGCCTAATAGTTGGAACAATTAGCGCTTTAAAAAAAAAGAACCATATATGTAATAACTTAATTAAAAACGCTCAAATCGAAATATTCACTTTAAATACATTGTATTCAACTATCAAAGCAAAAGGAATTCAAGATGGTTACAAAAGTCTTAGATCCGTTAACCTATTGCGGCACAAAAGTTTTTCTAAGATTTTTTTTCGTTTTATCTTTACAAATTTTTCCAAATTATAACTGGTTCAATTGTCTTTAAACTTTGGATATGCTCATCTCCTTGAATATAATTGATTGTATTAATTATCTGGACATTTGTTAACCCGTTTCGGCCAGACGATTGATAAGAAATCATTTTTAGTAAATGAACTATATATATATATATATATGTATACTATATATATCTAATTTTTCACAGGACTTTATTGATTCTAAAACGAATTTCAAAAAAGAATATAACCTGATCACGTAATACAACTTCTTCAAATTTATTTGATTTTCTGTAACAATTTGTTTTACAAGAAGAGTCCTGCAATGAAGATGTCCTATAAAATTTTTATTCCTGAATATTCCTTTTTTTCAAATCTTATTGCCTTTTAAAAAGAACATATTTACATAAATCTTTTTTAAATTGATTTTTTATCTAACAAATTAACGTATAAAAAATATTTATAAAAAATAAGATGTTTCGATTTTTGAGTGACATAATTTACAATCCAAATATACATACATATAGAGGTATATTTAACCTTGAACTTATCCAAATTTTATATAAAAATAAAATAAAAAAAAATTTTATTTTTTTAATTTGTTTCTTTTCTCTTTGCAATAAATTAGAATTTTAAATAATAAAAAAAAAAATATTAAAATAAAAATTAAATTAAAAAATAACAGTAACATATATCCATATTAATAATACCTTTATTAATTTTAATGCAATAAAATAACAATAAAAGATTAAAAATAAATTGAAAAAAAAAAAAAAAAAAAAAAAGTAAAATGTTCACTAAAAATTCCTTAAATACATATACTAAAAAAAAAAAAAAAAAAAGTTGTCTAAATGGCCTTGGAATTATAATTATATATATATTTAAAGTTTTTTTTTTTTAAACCATGTTAATAATATCACATATATTATATATATTATATACAATGTATACATTTTTAATATCTAGTTTTTAAAATGTGTATCTTATCCTAATAAACCAAAAAAAACTGGTCTTAAATATCAACAGAAACCAAGTTTTTTTTTTTTTTTTTTTTTTTTTTTAAATTTATGTTTAAAATGGTTCATACCATTGATTAACGGTTATATGGAAATTTTATTTGTCTTGTATATTGTTGGACTTGTGTTGTACTTTTTTTTTTTTTTCAATCTCAAATCATTTAAAACCGGACGTTTTAATTATTATGGTTTTTTTTTGTACTTTTATATTTTATTTTTGCCTATATTCTATTTTTAAAAATTCTATTTTTTTTTTAATTATTTATCTATACCTATTATAAATATATTTTTAAATTTCTTGATTCTTTAATTGTTTTTTGAAAAAAGATAATAAATTAAAAAATTTATAAATTTGATATTTTTTAATTGTATAGTTTAATAAAATAAAATAAAAAATCCTTGATTTTTTTTTTATTTTATTTTATTTTAAAAAATTTACTTTCATTTTCAAGTCAAGTCAAGTCAAGACGTGACAAAGAATGGTATCAGGAAATTTAACCTTGGCTAATTTGTTGTGTTTGATTTGTGGTATTTCTTTTGTTTTTTTTTTTGAGTTCTTTAAAAACGCGATAATATGAGATCAGATATGGCCTCCGTAAAATAGATTATTTTAAGAATTTGCATCATAGGTACATTTTGGTTTTTAAGTGCATACTGCATATACCATAAGTACATATTGGAACAGAGAGGGGATATATTATATTCTTATTACAATTTAAACATGAACTACTACTAAGTCTTTCAATATTAAAGTGTCTTAAATTTTATTTAATTATATATAATAAAATTATGAATTATTCGTTATACCATAGTATTTATTTATTTATTCGAAAACTACGCATTACAATAATTACACAATATTGGTAAAGTCCTCCGTTGCCGGGGCCATTGTGGTTGAACACCATAGTATTTGTTGAACCATAATATTAGGTTGAACACAATGGCGAATCGTAACCAAGTCGAGTCGTACAACAAATAATTTCATATTTTTCACTTTCATATGAATTCGAACCTGGACCTCACGGAAAAAAAGTCGGTGCTGTAATCAATGCGCAGCCCAGTCGTCAGTGTTACTATAATTAATTTTAATATGATTGTGATTTCAGATTATGGTATATATGTAATTGAATACCGGTTTTTTTTTTTTTGGATTTTTTTTTTTTTTTAACAAAAGCTTATATCTTTGTAATCAAAAATCAGATTAAGACCGCTTCCAAGAACTAGAAGCTACTTTTCTAGCTTTTCTTAATTTTTTTTTTATAAATTTTTTAGTCTCAATTGCAGTTATATTGGCAACTAAAGGATTTTATAATAGCGTCAATCTATGTATAATATCTAGAATTGTCAATCTAGAGTCAATCTAGAATTAAAAAATATCCAAGATACTCAAGTTTTGCTAAAATAGCACAAGCGATTCTTTTGTAACTGCTTCAAATCAAAAAGATCACAAAAGAGTAGAGCAGAATAACAAAGCATCGCTTCAGTTAACTATATTCTTCGCATAATGTTAAGCCTTCTAGAATGTGAGTAACTCTCTATGAGGCTTCTATGGGCGGGAGTGAAAAATAAATCTTAGAACTCAAAAACATGTCTGTTTAAGAGAAATCTTGCAGTTTAAAAAGAAAAATGTTCTCATAAAAAAAAAAATTGCACTTAAAAAAACTTGGTCTAAAAAAATTTTATTAAAAATAAACTTGTTGCACTTAAACTAAATAATCTTTTTCTTAAAGAAAAAATGGTATATTTAAAAATTGTTAAATATGTATATAAAAGTATCTCAATATTGATTATTAAAGAATGATTCATATGTTGCAAAACTTGTAATCAAGAAAATAAATCCGGGTTTAGGGTATTTATCATTGTAATTTGTGGTAATGTGTAAATAACTCTTGATTAAAGGCAGAAATGTTAAGCTCAATTTTATAAATTGATATTAATTTCATAAGTAGTTTATATAAAAAAAAAAAAACAATGTATTTCATAAAATTGTTATTCGCTTTTGTCTTTAAAATAACAGTTATATTTATTTATTTTTAATTCATATATGTATATATAAGATTGTATATGTATGTACTCGTATTAATTTATGCATAATATTAAATATTGTTTAAGTAGCAAAACCCCCCCAATTAAAAAAGTTATTCTTCTTAAGAAATCATTTAATCTAAACAAAGGTTACATATGTACATATATATACAAGATATATATGTATGTATATTAATAAAAACAAAAACTGAAGCTTAAAAAATTTTATTTTTATGATATACTTATGCAAAATAAGCATAATAATGTAAATTAAATAACAAAATAAATTCTTAAAATTCATAATAATTATGAAACCTAAACAATAAAATTAGTTTCCACTTTTTTTTATTAAATTTTTATAGATCTTAAAAAGAAATTATCATATAGATCTTACTTATTTAGAAAACTAGATATTACTGGATTTAAGATATATTTTATTTTTCAAGTCACACATTTTAAATTAATAAAAACTTGAAATCATTTTAAAAGTTATAATTTAATTTTAGTTTAAAAATAACTTATATACAAATATGCTATTAAATTTGAAAATTATATAATTTTTAAAGTAAGTTTTTTTTGTAAATACATATACAAAATATGTTATTGAACTCCACAGCAATATAGGGAAAAGTAATAAACTTGTATACATACTGCAAATCTATCATACGAATAATGAAGAGCAGTATGAATAAATAAATCATAAAAGCACCAGGACTGAAACCCAGACGGGGGAAGACAGACTAAACTTCGCAGATGATCTCTTCATATAAAGGTTTTTTGCGGTGAACTTATAATAGCACTAGACAAAAAAGATTTTGGGACAAAAGAAAGAATCTAAAATTAATCACAGGAGTAAGCCAAAAGCTACCTTATGTTCAGAGCCTATGCGACTAAATAGGCAAAATTATTATAAAAGCTAATGCAAAAATGATTGACAAGAATCCAAATATGTTTTTCATATCTTATGCAAGTGCATATCCCTAAAATCTCTGAACGAAAGGGTCACAATTGTAGGTGTTGGAATGACACTATAATTTTAAAGACACACAATTTCCAATAAATTTAATTATTCGAAAGTATTTATATTTCATATACCTGCTTCATATCGATCATTATCTTGAAAAATTATCATATAGTTGATTAGTTATCAGTTAAATATTTTATGTAGCTGTTATAACTAACATAAAAATAATGAAAATTAATATTTCTTTCGTATTAAAGGAAAAATTATATTAATATCTACTAAAATCCATTCAAATGCAACTAATTGATAAAAAAATAGGTATATAAAAGATATTGTATTAAAATAAAATTTTTCACTATAGACGTTAATTATTGCTGAAAATGTTATTTTTCAAAATTTATAACTTATTATACTATTATACTTTATAACTTTATTGTAAAATAATAGTTATACTGATCTAATAATACAAGGTTGTACAAAATACATCTTATGTGTCAATTATACATATTTCAAGCAAAGCTCCGATTCAAAACGTGCAATGTCCATATTCTGACAATTTTTAAAGTTTTTGTTGTTTTATATGAAGCAAGCAATGAGCATATGAGGAGCTCCGATTCAAAACGTGCAATGTCCATATTCTGACAAAATGACTTTATGGTAGATTTTTGCAGGAAATTAGAATTTTTAACATTTTGGGGGGTTTCTATACTAAAAATAATTTTACTTTTCTTTTTGGGATCTTCTTAATATTTAGAGTTATCTCAAACTTTCTTGAATACTGAAAAAAATGTCTTATATGGACATTGCACGTTTTGAATCTGAGCTCCTCATATACCATTCTAACATCTTAACCTTCTCATCCTCGGTGCACCTCAAGGTAAGAATATTATTTAAAACATTTTAAATTCAAATAATATTTTGGTCAAAAAGGAATTTTTTGTAATTTGAATTAAATATTTTTTGACTTGTACGGGAATGAAACTCGCACAAACTTGATTAATTATCCAAATGCTTCGCCCTATTGCACCGCCAAAGTCAATATTCAAATTTAAATATAAGTAAAAAAAAAAACTGTCAAAACTTATCATAAGTACTATCAATTCAATAAGAATTTACTTAATACTTATAATATGTATTATTCTAATTTGTAAATAAACTATAATAACGATCTCTTTTAAATTAAATTTTTTGATCATTTAATATCCTTCCATTACAAAAATATACAATACGATAAAACTTAAAGTGTTTAGACTTTAGATTCTAAAGAGATTATAAATAAAATATGAAAATTAATCTTATAGATATTTTTTCTAAATATCGTACCTAAAGATTTTTAAAATTTTTTTTTTTACTTTATCAAAATGAAAACTAATACATATTTCATAATTTAGTTTTAGATATTTTTTACTCCCGCCGAGAGAGCTGAACATTTTTATATTGGGTTTTTGTAAATGATGAAAATTTTCTGCTGATTAAGTTGAAAATCAAAACTTTTATTTTCATTTTAATACTTTTTTTTTTGTTTCACTTTTGTTTTACTTTATATTTATCTTAAGATTTTTTTTTGTATTAATTTGTATATCAAGATGTATGCGCAAAGTGCTGTTAATGCTTAAAAACTCTAGGAAAACAAAACAAAAATAAAAAAAAATAATATACAAAAAAATAAAATAAAATTTAAAATTAAAAAAAAAAAAAAATAAAGAATAATTTTCTATTAAGATTTTTCATAAAAGATTTTTCCTCAGTAGTATTCGAGAACGTTGCGCTGTTTTTGTATCGAAATTTATAAATATAAGAAATTAAGAAAAAATATTTAAAAATTTTTTAAATATACCTATATGTATATATATAGAATTAAATTTAATTTAATAAGAATAAAAATAAAAAAAAAATAAAATATTTAATAATTTTTTTTTAATACTTAAAATTGCGTATTAATTTAGTTTTTGTGACATTAACTTTTAAAATTAAAAACATATTACTTATTATATAGTAATTAAAAAAAAATTTATAATTTAAAACAAATTGAATAAAAAAAAATACAAAATTTTAATTAAAATTGAATACTTAATTATAGTATAAATAATTTAAAATAGTGTATTGTGTATACATTTGTAAAAAATATATTAAATGTAACCATAAAAAAAAAAAAATAAACCAAAATATAAAAATGCCACCAACAGTTCAACCTCAAGTAACCTCAAAATTTGACGACCCATATTTTTATATGCCTACAACAACAACAACAATACAAAATTTAAAACAAAATCAATTAACAACAACAAATCAATTATCAATTAATCATAATAATTATGAAAATCTTAATAATATAAATAATAATAATGATAATAATATATCAGTTTCATCAATATTATCACTCTCAGATATAGGAAATAATTCAACAAATTTACAATGGTATCAACAACAACAGCAACAGCAACAACAACAATATTATTTACCAAATGATCAAAAAACCATTCAAGAATTCTCAGCCACATTAAACATTTCAAATTATAATGGTCAAATACCAATTAATCAATATATCAAACAAGAAATTAGAAATTTCGATGAATTATCAATAATAGGAGAATCATCAACAGTTGCACCGGCATCATTACCACCACCACCACCCACAATACTATCATCATTATATTCACCAATAGATGATACAAAAATATTGCAACAAAATGAATTAGATATGGCAATAGCTGAATTATGTCAACAATTTTATGAAACAGATTTTTTATCTAATATAACAACAAATTATCAACACCAGCACCATCATCATCAACAATCTCAACAAAATTATCATAATCATCAATTACAACTTAATATAAATGAACAGAATTTTATTAATAATAATAAAATAATAAAACCACCACCAATTAATTATTTATGTCATTTATGTTTTAAAAAAGGACATTTTATTAGAGATTGTCCACAGGCCAGACCAAAAGGTGAAGGTTTAACACCATATCAAGGTAAAAAACGTTGTTTTGGTGAATATAAATGTCAAAAATGTAAAAGAAAATGGATGTCTGGAAATTCTTGGGCCAATATGGGACAAGAATGTATTAAATGTCATATAAATGTATATCCACATAAACAAAGACCATTAGATAAACCAGATGGTTTAGATGTTTCAGATCAATCAAAAGTTCATCCACAATTATTATGTGAAAAATGTAAGACATTAGGTTATTATTGTCGAAGGATGCAGTAATATATATAAAAAAAATCAAAGAAAAGCTGAAAAATCGTTATTTTATCGATTGTGTACTTAACATTTTTTTAATACATATACATAAGTACCATTATTTATGTATACCTATAAAAGTTCGTTTTATAATGTATTGTTTGTTTTTGAAATATTTCAATTATAATTTATATATATTGGATTTTTTATTATTATATATAGTTTAAGAAATGAGAGGGTTTTATATAAATTAAAAGAAATTTTAAGATATAATATTTAATTTTTTCTTAAGTAAATGTTTAATATTTAATAAACAGTTTAATATTTTGTAAGAATTTAAAAAATTAATTCCTTTTGATTTTTAAATATTAATTATCATTAACTAAATTTGGATGATTCATTTTATTGCATTTATTTTAAAATTATTCATTTTTTTATTTTAATTTTATCTGTCGCAAAACTGTAAGTATTCAGTATACTATATTAAAAAATTTATGATGAATATAATATTTATGTACATTAAATTACATCCATACAATTCATTATGTATTTTTTTCTTCATTTAATATTTGTATTTTATATACAACACGCGGGGGACTTAAATTGCATATAAATAAATTTTTACATGAAATGTTTATTTTTAAAAATCTGTAGATTCTTTTTAGCCATATAATGAGATTCAAACCTATTTTAAGGTTTAAACTTATAAAAGGTTCAATATTATATTAGAAAAAAAATATTTTTCATTTGAAAATGATTATTTATATCTTTAGAATTTTAATTTACTAAATTTGTATTGTCAATTATAACATATGTACGTGGATTTTAAAAAAAGAGTTATTGCTCCTAAAAAGTGTAGTATATAATAGTTTTTAATAAAAAAACAAAAAAAATGAATTGAATTCCTCGAATTAATTAATAAAAGATATAAACATACTAATTGGAACTTATTATGAGGTAATTAAAATGAAATAATTTTTAGAGTTTATTAAATATTTTTAAATTTAATTCAATCTAATATTGTACTAATGTGAACCAGTTCCTTACTAATAATTCTAAGTTGAGTAAGGAAGTGGTTCCCCTTCAAGTTCAATCGTTATAACTAGCGAATGTTTTAACAGACTGTAAAAATAATAACACATTTTGTGTCAATATTAATTAACAAAAATTGAAATTTTACATTAATTTTAACGACATCGAATTCCACTTACGGTATGCAAAATTTCAAATTCTGCTATGACTAATTTTTGCTATTCTGCCATTTTTCTACTCGATAACATTTTTCTAATAACACCCAATTTAAAAAAAATTTTGAACCATATTGGATCGGGCATTTTAATATAAAAATTCTATCAAAGATTTATTAAATCAACAATAAAATTACAATTAATACAAAATTTTTTTTACGTTTATTTCAACTGGTTGAATCTAGAGTATGTAGTATGTAATATGTATATATATACAAAAATATGAGTAGTTTTATATATTATAATACACATTTCATAAAAATAAAATAAAAGAAATAAGAAATGAAAAAATTCTATTTATTATTTTTAGACCTAAATTCAAAATTTTCAAAAATTAGTGTAAGTAAATGTCAGTAATGGGTATAAAGAAAAAAAAAATTAAATAAAATTTAAAAATTGTCTTCCGAATGAGATTTTTTTTTGAAAATTAAATAAGTTGGTATATATTATGTATTTTATACTTTATTATTACTAAATAGATATATGCATGGGTATTAAAACTGTTATATTATATTAAATATTTTATTATAATTATAATTAGTTATTTCCTTACATTTAAAACGTTTATATCAAGTACATATATAATGTGTATGTACACTTATATACGAATAAGTGTGTAAATTTAAATTAAAAATAATTAATAAATTTATTTTAAGATGTTTTGATCTTTGAATTTATTAATATCATTACTTTCTATTTAGTAATTTTAATTTATTAATATAATTTCTTTCTATTACAAAAATTAAGATTAAAACTTAATTTAATAAATGAATGTACATAAGAATTGGCGGAAAATGTTATGGTTTTAAAATCTATGCATAATATATATATATATATATGTAGTATAAAAATACTTTTATTATATCGTTAATATTATTAAAGAGTTTTTTTTTAAGGTAAATAAAGAAAGGTGTTTTCCTAATACTAAATGTGTTTAATATTTTTGATACATACTTATATAACATAACTAAATGATAATATGTTTTTTCAGTGTCTTCAATAATAAATTTATAAATAATAAACTCATAAATGGATTTTGACAATTAATAAAATAAAATTTAATCTAAATTATTATGAGTAAATATTAATATTTTTTAAATTTAAATTAACCAAAGAACTTTTTTTAACGTAATGACTAAGCCCATTTAAATTAAATAATAGTTTCCTTTTACGATTTAAATAGTTGTAATATGGAACCTATTTTATATTCAATATATGTATGTACAATATGTATGTCTAAAGCGGCTATTACTGCTATCAACATTAAATTATGGGGTACGACAAGAGAAAAATTTATATAACTATGTTTTATTTATTTTATTAAAATTAAAAAAAAAAATTGATATTTTTTACATTTACAAATAAAGAATTGAATTAGATGCAGATATATATTTTTTTTAGATGTAAATTCTTGTTAAGCAATTACCCTTCAATAAGCTTTAACGCAAATTATTGTATATTGCACAAATAACAAATTCAAAAATAATGATCAGAGATAGGGATTATCTTTTATATAAATGCAAAAATGAAAAAAAAAATAAAAACATAATTTATTTTCGTAATAAGTACTAAATTGTAATCAACAAATAGGTAAAATGAAAAAACAAAAAAAAAAGTAAAAATGAAATACTTAAGTAGTTATTTCAACATTATTTTTTAAAAGTAAAATATTTAACTGAAAATCTGATAAAAACATCTAGAAAAATATTGTGTGTATGCTATTAATAAATAAGTTTAATGTAACATATTGTATTTATCTGTTATAAAATGTTTAAATATTATATACTCTTACATATATTAACTAACTGAATTTTAATTTTGTTTTAAATTTCTAAAAAATAAGTTCAAAATGTCCTTGATAATTTTATTCAATTCTATAATTTCTTTGATTAAATTTTTTTTGCACTACCTATACGATGTATAATATTTTTTTGTAAAACAACAGTATTTTAAATTTTTTTGCTTATTTGTTTATAATTTTTTGTTTTTTACAAAAACAGCCTAAATTATAAATTTAGATTTTTATTTAAAAATATTTTTAGAACATTTCCCCGTTGAAGTTAATGTACCTATTACTTGTTATCATAAGCAATAATATTTTTTTTTAAATGTTTTTTTTTTTTGTAAACTTTCATGAATTGAAAAAATATGATGATTATATCGTAGAAAATAGACGATAAGATTTTCTTATTCATAATTTAAATATATTTTAGTTTTATATAAAAGAAAATCAAAATTTGAATTCAAATAGTTTTTTTACAAAATAATGTATACCTATGTATATTTTTTTCTATGGCTTTATGGGTACACTTTTAAAATTACATTCAATTTATTACGTTAGTTTATCTATAAATGTTTTGAATCTGTACATTAATGTATTATAATAATGAAATATCTAAAAAAGATGAAAAGAAAATTAAAACTAGAATAAATTTCCTCTATTTAAAAGACAAAAATAAAAAAACAAAAACATTTTTATTAATAGCAGTTTAGTAGAAACATTGAAATTTAAAAAATTTATTTATGATTAAATAATATTTTGGCTTTTAGTTACATGTAGAGTGTAGACTATAAAATTGAAAATTAAAACTGAATTTAATTTAACTATAAAAAAACAACAAAAAACATAATGAACCAACAATTATTTGATTTTAAGTAAGAAGATTAAATAATTGACTTGCAATTTGTTTTATTTTTTAAGTCCGTCTAATATTTAAATTCGGAGCTGAAATTATTTGCTACCAACACCTTCTAAAGTGTTGACTTCATTTCAATAAAATAACATAGAAAAATAAATATATCTAATTAAAATTAAAACTAGCCAGTTTTTTTTTTATTTATTTAAAAAAAAAATTTCAAAAATATTTCTTAATATTTACCTTGTCCACCAGCCATCAATAAAACACCAACATGACCTTGACTTATTTGGCGTAATCCTTCATTATTATATTTTTCAATTTTATCTTTTGACGCACGAGTTAAACTAAATAATTTCGAATCCGGTATTGGTTGTAAGCGTTCATCTAAACAACCAGCTGCTTCATTTAATGTTGATGTAGCACGATCAAAATATGTTTTTAATTCCAATAAATTTAATTGTTCAATATCTTCACATAATTGTTGTTGCTCGTCAACAGTTAGTTCTTCCCAAAATCTAAGCAAGTGTTCTTGTCCAGCTTTAGTTAAGCGTTCTCTTAAGTTTTCAAATACAGTCATTGTGTAAAAATATTTTGTTTTATCTATTAAAAATTTTGTTACTTAAATTTTTTTTTTTTGTGATAACGTTTTATTTACAATTAATTTTTTTTTTATTTTGATATTTAAAACTTTAATTTTCAACCGCTGCAAAACGTAGTTATATCCTAACGGTACGACATCTAATTACCCACTGAATTTAAAAAAAATAGATAAAACTACAAAGCTTTACTTGACGAGCGTTCGAGTTTTTTTTTTTATTTTTTTTTTTGGATCTAAAACCCACAATAATCAAGAATCAAGTTTTCTGAAGGTTTTTCGATTCACGTACAAAGAAGTGAAAGTTGTTGGAGTAGGAAATTATTTTTTAATATTGTATTTCTATAATTATATGTAGTAATTTGATCTAACTTGTAAAGCTGTTGGAGTACCAAAATTAATGCAACAAATTTATATTGTTGTTTTGGGTCGTATTTAATATTAGATAAAAAACATGTAATATTATTGTTATTATTGTCACTTCTTGTCTTATCGGTTACTTGGGGCGAGGTAAATTTTATGTCTTTTGATAAATGATTTCGTTTAACTAAATCCATTGGAACTTTTGATTGTTGACTGTTTATTTAAATTTTAATATTTGTTGGTCAAATTTTATTTGTTTTATACATTTTTGTATATGTACACACTATAAATGTTTTTAAATTGTTTACGTGATCAATCAATTTCCGATCCAATAATTAATTATATATAATAACATTTATTGTCCGAAATATCAATTTTTAATTACTTCTTTTTTATGTTTGATAATTTAAATTATAAATTTGAAATATATTTAAATGAACTTTAACTTTTAACACGTAATCATTTTTATTGCTTTAAAAGTAAATATGATTTTAATGTTCTTTAAAAAATAAAACTTTTTTTCTGTTTGACAATTGGATTCCGCAAATGATAACAATTAGTTTTTTGTTTGTTTTTTTATTTTTATTTCTGACAGTTGACATGTGTAAAATTAGTGTCAAAAATGATGTCTAAGAGCTTTTTTATAAATTTTACTTTGCTCACTTTGCTGTTTTAAATTAAAATTTGAAATTAGAAGTACTATGTAGTATCTATACAATAAATTAACTCATAAATTTAAAGATTTTATTAACTAAATCAATAATTAAATTAAAAGTACATTAAAATTGATTATGCTTTAAAATTTACTTACATATTTAATTATTCAAAATAAATTTTAATTTTTCATTTCTTTGAAATTGTTTTAAAATTTATAAAAGAATAATGTAACGGAAAAATAAAAACCGATTAAAATACCTGCGTTATCTGGTTAAAATTAAACAGATTAGCAACTAATTTTTTTTTTTGACAATTGACTGTTAGATGATTTATAAAGCTTTTAAATGAATGAAAATTTGATGAAAATTTGCAAATTATAGTATTGGTATGAAATTTAACAATAAGAATAAACATTGCTGAGGCAGTGTGGCCGAGCGGTCTAAGGCGCTGGTTTTAGGCATCAGTCTCTTCGGGGGCGTGGGTTCGAATCCCACCACTGTCACTAGTTTTTTTTATTTTTTTTAATATTTTATTAAAATGTATTAAATAAGTTTTATTCTCTAAACCGGTTAACATTAACAAATTTATGTTATGCTCTTTTATTCATGTTCATTTTGTTGTATAGGTAAATTAAGAACACAATACGAACATTATGATCCTTATTAAAAATTTTTTAAAAAAAAAACATTCAACCTAGTCCGCAATTATTTTAAATTTACCTGTTTTTCAACTCAATTCCACAACTAAATACGTAATAAAAGTTATTCTGGTTATTTCCTTTTAAATTGACCTTAACATCCAAATTGAAAGTGAAGTTATTTTAAACATTTGGTGTATTATGAGGAAATGGATCATAAATTGAAAAATATTTTTATAAATGCATTATTTCTTTTTTACAATACATTGTTTGGTTTAAATGGAATCACCAAAAACCAATCAAATTAACACTTATTTTAAAATAAAGAAGAAGGAAAATTAGGTATCTAATAAGTAATAATTATGTATTATTAAAAATTTATTAATGTTCTGTACATTCAAAATTATGAACGGTTAAGAAATCTGAAAATTATTTAAATGAGATTCAACATTGAATTGCAGTTGCATATTTTGTTCATTTGAAGTATTTTAAAACTCATTTTTGGTGAGTTATTCAAAAATAAGAAAGGTATTAAATCCCTTTTTTCCACCAATTATAAATTAATTGTATTTTTGAATACAAAGTGTTTTGACACTTTATTTTATACCAATTCTATTTTGTTTTTTTTTATTTCTATTTAAAGGGGGGTCGTGTCTCTTACTTATTTTTCATAATAAGTCTCTCATAGATATATTTCTATTTATTACCATGCTTGCGATTTCATTTCCAATAAAGAATTGTCTTTAATTTATAAACAAAAAAAATTATTCGGCAAAACTTCATAATTGTCTTGCTAAAAATTTTATCAATTACCGATATTATTTTTTTATTGAAAAAGAAAACTTTTTGGTTATTTTTTTTTTAATTTTCTGAAATAAATTTATTTTCTTATCAATATTTTTTTACAACACAATTGTTTTAGAAAAAATATCTCGACTACAACAATATACATAAAACGTTTTATTAACAATTTTATTGATAACAGGAAATGTATTTAATATCTTCCTGTTAATAATTAATTGTTTAAATGTATTCACTTTTTTTTTAGTTTTCTGAAATTTAAATGGACTTAGTAGAAAAATGCAATAAACATTATCAAAAAATTAAAGTTCGATATAAAAATTTGTAATTACATATTAGATACTAGATAAAAAAAAATATATTAACATTCTTCTTTCTTACGTATAACAAGGAAATATTATTAAGAAATTAATTGTACTTTATTTTTTATATTTTATGACTGATTTAAGTACTAAAAATACTAAAAAAAATTTAAAATTTAAACTCAGATTATTTAATTCTAATTCAAAAATATAAAAATTAGACCAATTTATTCTATATTGTTCTATGTAAAACAAATATATTGTAATCTGAGTTTAAAGAACTTCCTAATATATAAAAGAAAACAAGCTTAATAATTAAATATATATTTATATTATACATAGTTTAAATAATAATGCTTCACATTAAAATTCTTTGGTTCAATGAAATGAAAATT
Source organism: Dolichopus griseipennis (assembly GCA_963082915.1). Classification (NCBI taxonomy): domain Eukaryota; kingdom Metazoa; phylum Arthropoda; class Insecta; order Diptera; family Dolichopodidae; genus Dolichopus; species Dolichopus griseipennis. Next base: position 32,312,479 of record OY720441.1, on the reverse strand, counting down.
TTGTATTTAATACTATAATTTTGAAAAAGAAAATTAGATATTTAAAACAAAAGTTGGAGAGTAATTTTGTTGTATATTAAAAATTGCAAAAAACTAATTGTACTATTTTTTTAGAGATTTATAAAAACTATAGTTTTTAATTTGAAATTTGAATTGAATACCATCAATAAGAAATAACATATATTATGTTAAAATTTCATATTGAGTTCTCATATTTACTTTTATAAAGAGAATATACTAAATTTCTATCTTTTCTTACACTGTTATATTTTGTGTTAATGTTTTTTGGTTATAAGACCTTGTTTTTTCAATTGACGTAAAGCACATTTAGCCGCAGTACATTTTGCAATACGATAATTTCTTCCAATACCACGAAATGTTCCTTTACCAAAAACTTCAACAGTGACACGTACACGACGACCATCAGCTAATTTTTCCGGACGTCTATAATTAAGATACCATTTATATATTTAAACGTTATTTTTTTATTTCAATTCAAGTAAAAAATAACTTACCCAAATTTAGCTGTCTCTGGTTCTAATTCAAGCAATTCTCTGATTGGAGATTTTGGAACTGAATTACTAAATTGTTCGATTTCTGGTTTCATCATATTACTATAAACTTTCCATACCATATCTAATGACATATGTGAATCTAAAAATATTGCACCAGCTACCGATTCAAAAACATCACCCAAAGCTTTGGGAACTTCAACATCTTCGGCATCATCACATTCTTCTTCAGATAATAAATAATACTGAAAAGAAAACTGCAAAGTTAAAAAACTAACTTATTTAAAAATTTGAGTTTTACCTCTTCGCTGATTACATGTCCATTTTCATGTTGAATTCTGACAAACCTATCAATTACTTCATTCAATCCTGGCGATAAATGTCGAAAGTATTTATGAAAACCATGACGAACTGCTAATGATGCAAAAATTGTATTATTTACTAAAGCTGATCTTAAGTCTGTCAAAGCACCAGGAGAATGTTGTCTCGGATCCTCGTAAAGGTGACGTGTAATTAAATAATCTAAAACAGCGTCCCCCAAAAATTCTAACCGTTGATAACAATCAGTTAATCTGTTAGGAGAATAACTAGCATGTGTCATTGCTTGTAACAAATATGAACGATCCTTAAAATGATAATCGATTTCATTTTCAAACTGAGAAAATCCATCTAAAAGAATTTCAAGCTGTTTGTAGGGATTTGGAGCATATTTTAAAAGGGGCGATTTAGGGGCGACCCATTCTCCATAAATATTGACTTCATTATTTTCTGGTATTGTTGTTCCAGGTTTCCGACGTTCATTTGAATTATATTGTTTTTTCGTTACCGGGAGTACTCTTATTCCAAGCCAAGCCATAAAAAGTAACGCGCCACGAGGACCACATTCAATTAGATATGCTCCAATTAGAGCTTCAACACAATCAGCAATTGATTTGTCTACCAAATAAAAGAGTTTAATTATGCAAGACAGAATAGAAAAATTAATAAGTAATAAAAATTTGGAAATTACCAGGAATGGAATGTTGTGTAACAAGATTATATGGAATAAAACAAGTAAAATTTGCATCATCTATATCTTTACTAGTTTGTGAGCCTGGGAGAATCTCTTCAACTAAATCATCATCTAACAAATCTAAAGCTTCAGCTTTTTTTCTAACTAATTCACAAATCTCTTCACTACTCAACTGCTTTATATTTGGTAAATCCGCTAAATTCCAGTGACAAGGTGGAATCTATAAAAAAGTTAAATTTTTACAGATATTGCGTTATGTAATTCATTGTACAAACCTTAGCTTCTATTAGGGCCTTCTCCAATTCTTTTGGGACATAATAACAAGGTGGCAACCAATTATCGTGAGGTTCAAATTTTGTTGCAATCATACATTCTCCCAAAACTTTTCTTCTACCTAACCTGTATAAATTTAAATTTGAAACTTGTTTTGATCTTAAATGACTTAATTTTCCCTCGTGAACATTTTCATAAGTACAATATAAGTAACTTGTAATAGCATATTTTAAAAATGAATCTCCAATAGTTTCCAAACGTTCTAAATTTATACCATCATTAGCATTTGACATAGTTAAGGCTTGTAATATTACACTGGGACTTGGACCAGGATGGCCATTCAGATCAGGTTGATAATCAAAACTAAAGTCTATATTTAAACTGTTGACATTAGTATTATCTGAAACATTATTGACTTCTTCTTGTAAGTTAGAGCTCTTTCCAAATTCAATTGCTATTTCCTTAAATTTATCTTTTGTAATCGAAATTGAATTTGAATCATTAAAATTATCAAACACATCACCTGTGCCCATTATTTTAAACGTTTCTTTATTATTTTTGGAGTTTTCTAATAAATATATTCGATTTAATTCTTTAAGATCTTCAATTTTTAATTGAATTTTATGACTTTTATAGTCCTCATATTTTTCCGACAAGTAATTCTCTAATGTTTTTAATGAAATATATGGAACTAATTTATGAATATTATTTAAATCATTTTCTACGCTATTAATCTTTAAAATTTCTTTTTTTGGTAGCAAAAACTTTTCGGTGTAGCGTTTCAGAACACCAGATGAGCAAATATCATTTTTAAAATTTAAAACTGAATTTCGGAATTCTTCCGATGTTTTTATATAATGTTCAGATTGGTAAAGTGAATCCATTTCCTTAATGTCTAATTCAAAACCAACTTCTTTGTTTTTTTGTATTTGATAAATTTTTTCATTTTCACTTGTTTCTTGAATAATAGCTAATTGTTTTTGTCGTTTTAATATTTGTTCCTCACTTTCTATAGCCTCTGCAACATTATTTGATTTGAATTCTATACGCAAACCTGCCTCGTTACTGTCCTCTTCGTCATCAATACCATTATTGCAACCTAAAATGTTTTATGCTAATTAAACTCTTTATACAATCTAATAAAAAATTACCATTAGAAAAACTAACTACAGAACGCATATCAAATTCTTCATCTGATTGATAAGAAACATCTGAATCTGAATAGTGCCTGTCTCTTTGATTATTTTCACCAAGAAAAACCCAACTGGTCGGGGAACCATATCGAATATTAGTGTTTTTAGTAGAGCATAAATTAATGTTAGATGGTAAAAGACCCCAATCGTCCTCCAATTCAGCATCACTTTCTATGTTATTTGCCATATCATTAGACCAGGTACCAATTTCAACAAAATTATCTGCTTTCATTTTTTCATTTGCTTCTTCTAAAATGTCATTCACAGATTTTTCATTTTTTTCTTCCTTTTCATCTTTCTTTTCATCGTTCTCAACTTTTTCTTTATTTTCCTTCGTATTTTCTTTCAAATTTTCATTTTTTTCAGGAATTTTCGCATTTTCTTCGGAATTTAACTTTCTACTTTTTTTTAAAACTTCTGCTAAACTCCAACCAAAATCTAACATCGGCCATTCAAAATCTTCATCATAAATTTCTTGTCTTCCTAATCCTAAATCTTTAGACACCTTTTTTCGTATTTCATCAGCCAAAAGGAGCCCATTTATCCGATATAATATGCAAGGTAAACATACGGCAGCTCTCCATAATGAAGCCGGGAATGGATGTATTGTACACAATTCAGGAACTAAAATTTGCTTCTGCTCTAAATTTTCTCGTTTAGCTCTTTTTGTTTCTTCGGAACTTGTTGGCAAAGCTACACCTTTTCTATTTACATATCTGGGTGTTAAAAAATTTAATCTTGCACTTGTATGGTCAACATCTAATAAGGGTTGTTTCGTATTTTGAATATTTATATTGTATTTAAGAAAATAATATTCTTGAAATGTTTTATAATTTTGCCCTGGAAAACAGCTTTCTGGCGACAAATGATAGCATATTTCGGCAACATAAAAATATTGTGGTTGATCTTGATTGCGATACCATGGCATTACAACAGCATCCTTAAATCTATTCGCATCGAATTCTTTTCCTTCACGTTCTGATTCCGGGACTGGGGTGGGCATTTTATCACAATTTTTACAAATTATATCTAAGAAATTCCAATCAATTACAATTCCTTGAAAATTGGCTTTACATTTTATTGTTGGAACTATAAATATACTGTTTTCGGTTGCATCAGGGTCAAATAACATTAAGAATTTTTGTAATCGTAGAACATTTGTAAAAGTGTAATTTAAAAATATATTAATTTTTTTTACTTGTTCTTCAGATAAAATTATAGGTTCTTTGGAAAGTTTTAATGCCACCTTCACTTCTCCGGAACGGGTAAAAATCGGAAAGGAGCTAACTTTGGGTATTTTTTTAAGAGTAAGTATACCGAAACCTTGTAAAGCATCTTCAGGCGGATAAATTTTTCTCCCACGTGTGTTCTGTTCCTCTGGAATGGGGCATTGTAATGTAAGATCAATAAAGTATAAATATGTAGGTTCTCCAGGCACTGGGCGGCAATTGGAAAATTCATTGGCTATCTAAAATTAGAAACGAATTTATAAAATTCTTTTAATTATTTTATTAAACCATACTCTTTTATAGTAATATTGACGTCTTTTAGTAGTTCCTGGACGGGGTTCCGAATTTTCTTGAACTATCTGTTCGTCACTTTCCTCTAATTCAAAATTTTCCCAGTCAGGTTCCGAAGCGTGAAATCCCTCTTTGCCTATTGGTTGAAGATTATTATCTAATTCCCCGCTTATATGTAGTTCTCTGCATGTTAAAAGAGCAGCTAAACGTCTTGCAAGAATATCACTTGGCATTGGAAGACCCTAAAATAACAAAATTGCTTAGCGCTATTATAAAGCAAAGGAAAAATCTAAATCTTAATTAAGGGGTTAAAAATTAAAACACTGCTAATAAATTTTTTAAATGTTTAGTTTTTTTTTTTATTTTTAATATATTTTCAGCTAACCATAATATATGAAATAATTTATTTCATATGTTAATTAAATTATTAAATTAATTAATTTAAATTAGATTTTACACAACTTATTTCATTTGTTTATTTGAATGGATTAAGTTGTTTCAGTTCGTACAAATCGTATCTAATAATTTGTTTTGATATTTCCTCCTTATTCTCATTGTTGTTAAGAACGTCATTTTTATTTTTAATTGGAGATACATTTTTGATTTCATCGCTTAAAACTTCTTGAAATGGTGTAAAAGGTAATTTACTTTTTATATTTTGATAAATTTGATTTTTTGAGGAAGTGGATGCATTTGAAGAATATTGTAAGAACAGTGGATTTCTAATAGAAAATATTCTACTTTTAATTTCTGGAAATTTTAAGTTTCGCACAAATTTATTGTTTAAACCAACACTGCAATCATTATGACCCAATTTTGGCTGTTCATTATATTGTTTTTGAGATTCTGTATTTAATTCTTTAACAGAATCGCTTGAGCTATTATTACTATTATTTAAATTCTCAATTTTAATGGACCATTTGAAATGTTCACGAATCTCCTTTTGTTTTTTAGCTTCCTCTAAATAATAACGAATTTTCGCTGCCTTCAGTTCTTTTTCTCGTTTTATCCTTTCTCTTTCTTGTGGATCTAGTTTGACATTTAAACCATTACTATCGTCACCTTTTTGTATTTTTTGTGAATTATTTAATGATTCGTCTAGTGAATCACTCTTCTCTTTTGTCAAATCAAGATTTTTATCATTTAGAACTTCTAAATTCATATTGTTTGCTTTTGCTTTTAATTCGAGTTTTTCTCTTAAACGCCTTTGTTCTACCATTAACATAGCCTCTAAAGCATTTTTACGTAAAACTTCTTTCTTTTTTTCTAAAATATTTCTTTCTCGATCAATTTGAGCTTTAAGCTCACGATCAGCTTGCTCTTTCAATATATTGGCAGTATAAGTACGTGATTGATCGTCATATAAACGGCGAACATCATACTGTGCTGATGAATTTCTATCTTTATCATTGTCCATTAAATGTTGTTGATATTTAATTTTTGAGAATGTATTTGTCCATTGGCGAGACAAACCACGTGAATGATTTTTGAAATAATCAAGATATTGCTGTTTATCATGAAGTCTTGGATTAGTATTTTCATCATTCATATTCGTTTGTCTTAATATTACATTCCAGTTGGTGGGATTCAAGATTAATTGTTTTCTTGGATAGCTGCTACTACTTCTAACGACAGAATTATTTGTATTGTTAATGGATTGCATAGTATTTTTTATTTTTTTTTTTTTTGGATTTATTAAATTCAAATTGTAACAAAGGAAATATTTTAAATTTAGATTTTACAAATTAACTTAAGCACTTATCAAAAAGTAAAAAAGTTTTAGACATTGTAAAAAGTAAGGTTACTATGATGAATTTTTTAATTAAATGTGTTGATTTGAAGAGATTACTTTAATTTAGTTAATTTTTTTGTTAAATTTTATATCTTATTATATCAACTTTAAAAAAATAATTTTATTCTTACCGTAATATCGTACTTTAGTGGCGAATTAATTGGCAAACGTATAGTGTATTGAAATACTTCATATCCCTTACGATTCGTTTTAGATTTTCTCCAAAGTGGAGTTAATTTTGTAAATGTATCACTTGGTAATTTGGCACAGTATCTATTAACTAACGCTACAGCGGAGCTCATATCAACAGATGCTCCAGTGAGAAGTTCGGGTAGAGGTTTATAAGCCTCAATACAAGATGAAAATTTTTCTGCTTCAAAATGATAATCTGGTGAAGGCTCGTTGTTAGCACATTTTTGTAATAAAATCTAAAAATAAACACAAAATAAAATTTTCAATCAAAACCAAAATTTTACAAATTGTTATTTTAACCTTTTCTATTTCTTTGTATTCGGCTAAACGATCTATTACAAAATTTATTGAATTTTCTATATTAATTAAATTATTTTTCATTTCGCAGTTTTGAATGATCTCAATTTCTTCAACTAAACAGTTATGACATTTTTCTTTTGATTCCGTTAAGTTTACTTCCGAAAGTGATTTTTTAGATTTAAAATCATTTAAATTAAATTTTTCAAATCGATCGACAAAGTTTTCATCAATCATGGAACTGGCTTTTTCATTACTTTCTTCATGGTTATCTATTTCGCTTGCTATTGAATCGTCAAAATCTTCATCATAATCTAAACTAGTATCATTTTCCAAACAACTCTCATATTCGCTTGTTAAATCGTTAAAAGCGTCTGCAATAGATATTATCTTGAGTTGACTAACATCATCAAATCCTTTTCTAATTTTTTTAGTTTTTTGACCATTTTGAACTATTTTTTTTATATTTGAAGAAAAACCATTCAAATTATTATCTAAGTTATTTAAAGTGCATTGTTTAGTTGTTTTCGTTAAGTCTTCTTCGTTTTTAGTATTGTCAATTGGTTTAGTATCATCTTCATGTAAACCATTGGTATGACAACTTTCAAAGTTTTCAATTTCCTTTTCATCAGTTACATCTTCCATTACATCTATTTCTGAAGTTGACTTTTTTTGAAATTCTATTTTTTCATTTAAATTTTTATTTTTTCCCTTGTTTGGCTCCTTAGAATCTTTTTTTGATGTTTGTTCACATATAATTTTATGGCAGTAAGGTGATAACATTTCTTTTTCGGGATTATATTCTGCGTCAATTTTTTCATTTACATTTGGAAGTTTTGAATTAGGGCAAACTAGCATTATATGATATGCTTGACTTGAACGAGCTCTACCTTTACATTGCACATAACTGCGATATGTTGTAGGTGGGTCCCATCGAATCACCAAATTACATTTCGGAAGATCTATTCCTTCTTCCAAAACCGAAGTTCCAATTAATAGGTTACAATCGTGCATACGAAATTTTTTTAAAACCTTATAAATATTTTTAATATTATTTGAATGCAATAATTTATAAATTTTTTAAAACAAACCTCTTCTTGTCGCCTATGTTCTAGTTCAGCTTCTTTAGGTTCTGTAATTGGATTAGCAATTCTATCAATAGTATATTGAACACAAAGAAACTTTAAATCGGGATCATGCTTTGACATGTCACACAGTAAATCAAATAAAACTTTTGCTGTATTTTTACTATTACAAAAAAGTATTCCACATAATGCATCTGAATCATTATTATTTTCACGATTTTTATATCTGTGATAGCCTGAATTACTTTCAGAACCTCCTGTATTTGAATTTGTGTGAGAATTGTACTTACGTTTATTTCTGTTATTTATACATTTACGATTCTTTTCATTTGATATAGTTTTATGATTCAAAGCACTTGTCTTTTCAGTTTTATTTGAAGTTATTTCTTTTGATGTGGAATACTGTAATTTAGAATCTTCTACTATATTTTCCAAATTTTCCATGACATTCCGTAGTTCCCGACTTTCATTTCTTTCTAATAATTGCGAAGTGTTTTCTAAAACATTTGTTAACTTTTTAAAATCTAATTTGTCTATGTCATCGATAATTTTTTCTAATTCTTTATTTTCAGTTTTTTGAACTTCAGGTTTAAAACATCTTAGAATTTCAAGCAATCGCAACACTTTCGGACTAGAATATTGTTCTATTCGATCTTTCTCATTATTAACTTTGTGAAACACATAATCACAATATGATCTTATTTCTACAAGTGTTGTTGAAATTAAACATAATAACAAAAAATGTCTTTCATACGGAGTTTTAACTTTTTGTTTTTCGATTTGGGATAAAAGAGTAAGAGCAACACGATCAGCACACCAAGGACCCATTTCAGTTAGTACATTTAAATAAATATCTAAAAATTTATTTGGTTCACTCTTGGGATCTGGTATTCCTACAATAAAAGAATTGATTTAAAATTTTAAAACATAAATTTCTATTAAATCTAATTTTTATTAACCTTGTAATTCTTCTGAAAACTCATCACTATAAATTTCAGATGGATCGTATCGATGGTCTTTTAAAAATTCCTTTCTAGAAAAGACAATATCCTTTAAAATCGAAACTAATTCATTGTGATTAGGTTGTGTACATTCCAAAATTATTTCGGTTGGTTTGGAGCAATATCTTGAAAAACAGAAATATTAAAATAAAGAAAATAAACTTTAACTTCTTACCTTAATACTGTTACTATATCGCTTGCAGTTTCGGCTTCACAATGTAATTTTCTTTCGAATATATCTAAAGTACTTTTAAGATCTGTAGGAAGACAACCAGCGCTATGCAGAGGACCAGCCAAGCATAAAATTTTTGGACGAGATATTGAAGGACATTTAGAGTAAAAACTATCAAATATTTCAAATAGTAAATTTTGATTATCTAAATCATGACAGTCTTCTGCTATTAATAAATTTATATCGCAAAAATTAATTAGATTATGTTTCAATTCTGTTAAAAAGATATTCGGTGTTAATATTAAAACTTGATTTGCATCATAATCAATTGTTTCTATTTCATGTACTTTTTCACATGCATGAAAAACTTTTAAATCAGTTAAATGATGAATTAAATTGTAAGTAGATTCACCGTTACGATTAGTTATATAAATAGTCCATTTTTTGTTTTGCAAATTAGATCTTTTTCGAATATCTAATGCAAGTTCTTGAATTAATTTTAATGCTATAAATTCTTTTGAAGATTTTTGTCCTATACATACTATTATGTTTTTTTCCAAAGCCGAAGCTAATAATTCAACTTGAAAATCTCTAGGTGTAAATGATGTAGTATGGACATTATCAGTCCAATAATAAGTCATTTTCAACACGAGATTTTATATTTGATATTTTTTATCTTAAATTATTAATTAGTATTTTATTTAAAAATAAAAATCAAAAAAAAAATGTAATTTCCAAATATTTTGCAAAAAACAATAATAAAGAAAATGTCATTTTTTAGATAATGTCATATCCAATGTTCAATTAATATTTTTATTATTTGACAATCAATTTGCATAATTATAAATATTAAGATGTTAAATGTGGTCAAAAATTAAGAATTGTACTTTTAAAACTTTTCAAAAATTAAAAGATTATATTATTAATTAATTATGTAATTAAACTAAAACAATCGACGTGCGAAAAAAGTGCAATTTTCTGTTGATGGTAGAAGGTTTAGTCAATAAAAAAAATCACTCGTTTCCCAAACTTTGTATTTCGATTTTATACAATATATTTTGTTTCCGATGTTCGATTGGCCCAAATTTCTAAATTAACCGTCATTTTATTAACATTTTTTTAAATAAAGTTTATAAAACAAAACAAAAAATTAATTTTAAATTAACCACTCCAGGCTTGTAAATAAATTATTTTTATTGTAGAAATATTTTGATTTTGGTGACCTCCTTTTATTGTTTTCACTAACTTAGGTTAAAAATATCTCAATTTTATCATCAAAAAAAACCTTCAAACACTTAGGGATTATTGTTTATGATAGCTGGACTTGGAACTGTCACATTGAACAGATTGTTTCGAAGATAGTCCCGTTACTTGGAGTAATCAAAAGAAAGGGAATTATCTTTTTTAAAAGTTCTGCAAAGCTAGTTATCTTCCGGTACAACATTGTTTCTTGATTCTCGTGTTTCCAGGTGTTGCTGAACAAATGTGACCGCATCCTTACCAAGGCGATGAAAACAATGTATGGATATGATAGATGCTCTAATTCACCATTAATGTATGCGGAAATGAAAACTAATCGGCTAGATATTATTATAGTAATGAAAAAAGTTAAATTCAAGTTTTAAAATGGATCTGTTGAAAAATAACATACAAATAAATGATGGAGTGAGCACTGAGCATCTCTAACAGGCAAACCCGATTAGGTATGTTGATTGATCTAGTCTGCAGTTATACTCAAAATCATCTGCAGAGTCTAATTTTAACTGCCATAAGAATATTTAATAAACTTCCCAAAAATATATGAATTTAAAAAAACAACTAATAGATTTATTAGCAAAAAAGCTAGGAACTTGATATTTCTTGTAATTGATTTATTGAATCACTAATTTTGTATTGTTTTTGTTAATAATAATAATTAAATAAAAAAAAAATTAAATTTTTATTAATTTATATGCTCGATCGTACTGCTTTTTTTTATACTAACTAAAAATAGGTTTGAAATTAAAAACTAATTTAGTTCAGTAAAAATGTACTTTTGTGTACATTTGGTTTTGAAACATCGAATTTGACACTTGAATATTTTTCAGAATAGAGTTGAATTTTAAAAGATGTCATTTTACTGTGGTGAGTTGAAAAAACACAATTCAATTCAAAAATAAGTTGGAAATTTGAAATTTGTTTTCAAGTTTATTTATAAAATAAAATTAAATAAGAATAAATAATTAATTTTATTAAAAGTATATATTGTTTCAAATCATATTTAAACATAAATTAATTACACTGTACAGCATTTTATTAATGGTATGAACTTTTTAGCGGTATAAATTTTTAATTGTCAAATAAAGTTTTTTTAAATTAGTTGCAAAAGTAATGTTTAAATGTCAGTAAAAAATAGTGAGGTCTTTAAAAAGATGGAAAAAAGTGAGAGTGATACGATAATTTCAAATGAAGTTAATAAAAGTAAAAGTTCCAGTTCTAGTAAAAAAAGAAAACTAAATTTATCTATATTAAATAAAGCTATTGGTAAATATTTCTAAATTTATAAGTTGAAACTCTTGAATATTTACTTAATAAACAATTTTTTTAGAATATGATAACCAAAACGATACTAAAAGAAAAGGCGTTACTCGTATTAGAAGCCGTAAAGTTGGATTAAAAACAAAAAGCATTTTAAAAAAACAAAAAAGTAATAATAAAATTAGTTCTTTAATATTGTTTTTTAATTTTTACAAAAATTTTTAATATAGAAGCACCAGTGGAGAACGTTTCCTATGAAGAATTTATAAAGACAGTGGAATTTTTAAAGAATAATAAAAGTTCAAGAAATATTTTTAAAGAAAAATGTGTAGCTCCAATACATCTTGATAGAAGAAGTGAACAGAAAAATATAGGTTATTTTAGTACTCTTCTCGAGGAAGCTCGAAACCGTTTACTTCAAAAAGATTGGCATGGATTAGCAAAAGTTCTTGTTTTATGTAAAACAATAAAGCAAAGTGATTACAGTATGTATTTAGCAGTTATTTTGAAAGTAAGTTTCATAATTTGTTTGTTATATGTATCAAAGAAATTGTAAAATTTTTTTTTAGTATGCATTTATTTGTTTGTGTCATAATTCAGATAAAAACTTGTTAGATCTTTTCTATCAAAGTGTTTTGCTGTGTTCAACTGATGAAGAAAAGGATGAAATTTTCAAAACATTTACTTGTATAAAAAATGAATAAAATAATAAATTTAATGTTTTGTACTAAAAAAAAAAATGGTTTTTTAATTTTTGTTGAATTTAAACTTTAATAATTTAATAAAAAATATATATTGATGAAAATAAATGTAAAGAACTAATTTTTATTAATCCAATTCTTTTAGAAACATGGATAGAACAATAATTGATGCTTATAGAGCAGAAGAAAAAGAGTTAAGCGAAGCGGTTCATAAAAAGTTAGAAACTTTAATGCTAATTTATCATGCAACTGGGGAATTTCGAAAAATGTTTGTAGAGGTAGTTGTTAAATTTAATAATAAAAAAAGAAATCGTAACTAATTTGTCAATTTTAAAAAAGGGAATGTTTTTAAAACCAAATCAAAAAGCATTTTTTCATCTAATGCATTATTTATTTACAATTTTTGATGTAAATGAATTTCGGAAACGTTTTTATTGGCCAATTGTCGATAAGAAATCTGAAGGAAGTTTTAGAACAACAGTGGTTGAATATTTAACTTATTTAAATAAAAAACATAATTTACAATGGAAATATCAATGGAATTATTTGGTGCAAATGCCAGGTGGAAATAAATTTTTAACATTTTTAATAGATTTTATTGATTTTATTACAAATGAAATTGTAAAACAGAAAGAGAAATATCTAAATGAAAAGCATTGCAAGTTAAATGAGTAATATGATTTAAAATTAAACAATTTATAACTCTAGTAAGAAAATTTTTTTATTTTTAGACCGTTTAGTAAATCGCTTTTACATAAATTAAAACTCCGGCATAAGTTTTTCAAAGTTAATGCCTTACATTATGTTGAGTAAGTTTTAAATTTTTGTGAAACAATTTAAATTGATATAATGACAATTTTTATGTATTTTTCAGTTCTTTGGAATTTGGAACAAAAAAATATAAGGAAAGCAGTGAAGATATAAAATATCAAATAAATGAAATATCACAAAAAAGTGGTATTCCATTGGAAAAATTTTTAGATGAAAATTTTTTGGATAGTTTTAATGAATTTTCAACATTTATTTTAAAAGATAAGTTTTCTAGTCAGGTCAAAAATATTTTAGAATCTGGTGAAAATTTAAAAGATATATTAAACACTATGGAACATTTTAAAACCGAAAAAAGAAATTTTGATTATAATACAGATGATTTAGAAACAACAACAAAGCATTATTTTCCCGATTTAGAAATTTTTACACAAAATAAAATAAATGTTGAAGCATTATTTAACGTCTTTTTAAAAATGAGTCCTATTGTAGACGATTTATTATTAGAGCATGACGAAAATTCTTTAAAAATGTTGAATGCTGAAAATGAAGATTTAATTAATCTTCATGCAGAGGTTGTTAAATTGGATAATGAGGCAAAGTCATTTATTTCCATAATTAATAAAAATGTCGAAGAGCTAAAAGGAACGGAACAAGTCTCACCAATAGATGAAAAAGAAATACAAGTTGAATCTAATTTACTTGAAAAATTAATGTCTACACCACCAATTATAAATTATAGTGCTAATGATTCGCAATTCGGAAGACGATTACCCTTGATGCAAAGTGGTATTAAATATTTTTAATATTAATAACTAGTATTATGATTTGTATTTTATTTTAGCGCTTGCAACGCCAAGTAGAAATGAATTTTCATTTGCAAATCAAACAACTGTATTGTTTCCACCCTCCGCCCGTAAAACGAAAGATATTAAAACTCAAAATCTTAATAATTCTAAAATGTTGAATGCTTCATCCTTTTTGTTAAGTTTAAAAAAGCCGAAAAAATATAATTCTAAACTGTCCAATAAATATCACAATCAAAGTTTAACGGAATTAGCAAAAAAATGGAAAGAACAAGAACTAATAATGTGTGAAATAGAAAGTGAGATTAATATTAATTCAACAAAAGTAAACACAGAAGACAAGGAAAATGAAATTGATAATGATATCTCCGAATTATCAATAAAATTTAATAAAACTGTTAAAATAGTTGAAACTCCTTGCACAGTTGAAAAATCAGAGTTTAGTAAAAGAAAATTATTTCTAGAAAATAATCTAGAAAAAGTTGTTAAAGGATCTCCAAATTTTCTAAAGCAAGAAAGTCCACTCAATTTTGAAAAAATTAGTACATCTCCGTCAGGAAGACTGGACCCACTGGTATTTACTAAAAATGATATTACAAAAAAATTATTATCTGATTCTTCATTAGATTCCTCATTTAACAATATCCATGAAAAGGTAAAACTAATATAATTAAGATGATGAAGTTAAATAAATATTAAATTTTATTTATAGATTGTTGATACCTCTCTTGTAATAAATTTATCAGATATTAAAGAGACAATATTTAATGTTAGTGATAGCATTTTAAAAGATATCCCTATGTGATAAACATTGTAAACCAATAAAAAAAACTACATACACAACATTTTCACCAGATTTAAATAATCATAAAACCAATTGTAAAATAAAATTAAACAAAAGTATGTATTTTTCCTATAAATATATTTACTTAAATTTTTTCTATTAATATTTTTAAATATTAAAATAAATTAAATAGTTTTTTTTTAATAAATTTTTGGTTTTATTTTGTCCTGTCAGATTTTTTGTAAAATATTCACCCCCAATAGGATAAGGAAAAAAAATTAAATTAAATACATTTTTATTAATTTAAGATGCATGCCTTTACTTTTTTGTACCAATCTGATAAGCATTTTGACATTATCAGCCCTCTTCATTTAAAACCCTGTACAAATTTGTTAATTTTATAAATTATTTTGAATATTATTTGAAAAGTAAATGTATGTTTATTTCTAAATGAGAAAGTATTTTCTAAAGCAAAATATTTATTTTGCAAGTACTTATCAAGATTACTAAAAAATTCAATAACAGGCGTCATTTTTTAAAAAATATAAAAATTAAAAATAACAAAGCTAACATTAGTAATAATGGATCTTACTTTAAAATTAGGAAAATTGATATAATCTCTTCCAAAAAAATTTTAATATTTCAAAGAAAAATTAAATTTTTGGTAATTTGTAAAAAAAAAAATTTAATTTATACGAATATTTTTTATGAATCGTTGTTTTTATTTGATTCAGACTCAGATTTACGAAATACATTTTCATTAATATATGGTAAACCATGACTTTTCATATGACACGTTATTCTAATTTTTGATGTAAAATCTTTTCCACATAATTTACATACAAAATCTCTTTCATTGTTATGAACATTCATATGCCGTTTCAATCCTGATGACCACGAAAAACTTACTGAACATATCTTACAAGTATACTTTTTTTCTGTGCTGTGCATTGCTGAATGAGAATTCAAATAATCTTTTCTATGAAATGTTTTGTCACAAATTTTACATTTAAATTCTTTGGTTGGCATATTTAATTCTTTGTAATGTTTTCTTTCCCTATGGGCCCTTAAGGAACCCTTTGTTTTGAAACCTTGTCCACAAACTTCACAAACGCAAAATGTCTGAAAAAAATAAAAAAATTTAATAGATGGCGTACGATGAAAAAATTGATAAAATAATACAAACTTCTTTTGTGTGAGTTCTCTCGTGAATTGTTCTATCAGTATTTTCAAAAAATCGTTTTTCACATAAAGAACATTTAAACCGCTTCTCATTAAGATGAACACGTTTATTATGAATTTTTAATTTTGCTTTAGTTTTAAACAGTTTTTTGCATGTGAAGCATTTAAATGGTAAATTTGGATTATTGCTGTGATATTCTTCCAAATGTTTATTTAATTCAATTTCATCTTTAAAATATTCTTTACTTTTACAAAAAGAACAAGTAAATAAGAATGATTTTTGTATAAAATGTTATTTATTCAATTTCAAACTTAAAAATTTGTAATTGTTTTTAGATATCTTACCAACTACCGTTAGTACAATGCAAACTATTTTCTCTATGTTTTTGTAGATGTGCTCGTTTTTGTCTTCTATTGACTGTTAATTTGATTCCACATATTTTACAGAGCCATTCTTCTCCTTCAATATTACTTTTAAAAGAATTGTTTGTTATTATTTCCTCATCTGATGTTTCTTCTGTGATTTGATTTTCATTTGAACTTTCAGCTTTTTGATCCTTCTCCTTATCGGAACTATTATTTGAACTTTCATCCTCGTAATCGATTCCACTTCTTTTACAATATTGGTCATTTTCTTCTTTAATTTCCGTTTTAATTTCACAAACATCATCCAATTTTTCATTTACATTTTTATATTTATTTAAATTATTAGATTTTTCAATGTTTTTATTTTCATCAGAAGATTTGATATTATACAAATGTAAATTATTGAAATGAAGAGAAAATTTTTCTATTTCTGTAAATTTCAACACGCAATAATTACAAGTTATAATAAAATCTAGTTCAACTGAACGTATTACTTTTCCGCATTCTATTGAAAACATTACTTTAATTTAAAGTTTTAATATTTTTCTAATGTTTGTGTTTACATATAAATACCAAACAAAATTTTGATAGAAAAATGTTTTTATAAAAGTATTTTATTTAGGAAGTTAAAGCTGTCAATTGTCAAATGTCAATAATTTCACTATAAAAATGCAAATTTAGATAATTTGATTATCCATCTACACTACACTCAACGACTCAACATAGACTGTCCATAGATAAATATTCTGTTGTACTGCTAGAAATTTAATTTGAATCGGAAGAATCAATGTCAACATTTCAATTCATAAAATAATTAATAGGACTACCTATAGCAACCTAGAAGAGAAAGGTACAGGTTTTTTAAAAACGGTATTTTTCTGTTCGAAAGTGTTCTATTATTGTTTTTATTAGTTTTTCAAAACTGTTCTAAATTGTACTTTCTGTTTTAATTTTTTTTCAGATCCGTTTTGTATAAAGTTTTTTTCTTGTTGTTTTATCTTAATTTTGACAATTGTTACTTAATTTTTATTTGTTTTTTAAGGTAATTTTTTAATTTTAAAACATTAAAAATTTTTAAAATTAAAAATTTAAACAAAAAAAAACTAATAAAAATGTGGACAATAAAATAAATAAACAATTATTGGTCATTTTTGAAAACTGAAAATGTAGAACAGAAATGTACAAAAAAAACGTTCCTTTGTGTGCTAGGTAGTCCTAAAGTGAACACAAACGTCAAAGTGTGCTATCGGATCCTGAAAATTTAAAATAATTCAAAAGAAACTTATTTTGATTAAAGTTATAAAATTAAAACTATACTAGGTACCTATGTATAATGGAAAACTATTTTTATTTTTTATTTACGTTACGTTTATCATTGAAAACGCAAACATTATGGAGAATTGCGGATAATTGTTAATCGGTAACTTTTCTAAATTTAGAGTATCGTTTAATTTGTAACACATTTCAAAAGTAAACTGTATTTTTTGAAAATTTTTAAATTTTTTATCCGCGCAGCACGGATTACAATTATAATTGTATTACGGATTTATACAAATTAACAAAAAATTACATACCTATTAAGCTGTTTTTGTAAAATGAAACTTATTTAAAAAACAACCCCATTTTACAAATACTTACCCTCTTAATTTTGTACGAAAATAAATTTGATATTTTTATCTTCGCTTTTTATTTTTAATACCAAACAAAATGCAAATATGTAAAAAATTAAGCATAAATAGAATCTATCTCTTAAGTTTTACTTTAAATATACTCTTTCCACGTATTTTTTTTGCCTCTTTTCAAATGAAATGGGATTTATTCTTTTTTTTTAAAACCTCGGTACCTACATACCTAAGATCCCAGAAGTCAAATAAACAAGATCTGAAACAGAAACTCCAAAAAAAAGTGAAAAAGTAAGATAAATGCTAAAAAGTAGCACCTAAATTTGTAGAGTGGAGTGCAACTTTTTTAATTTTTTTTACTGTACATAGGCAAAGACTGTATAGTCTTGATAACGGTCAACAAAATCTTTCTTTTCATTTGTAATTAAACTCTAGTTAAATAATAACGCAAGGGAATCTATCCTTTTAAATGTTTTATTTGTTTGTTTAAAAATAAGAAATTGAATTTATTTAATGCATATTTTTGTTTTTATACAAAAGAGAAGAGAATAAAGGTGGTGTCGAGAGAATCAATTTTTTTTTTGACTTTCAACTTAAGTCGATTTGAGTCAACTATCGGTGTCGGGGAAATCAATTTGTGTTGTTTAAAGTCGTCTGAGTCGACTTTGAAATTCAAATACATTTTTGTGTTTGAAATTACATTATGGCATTGGCGTTGTTTATGTTTAAATCTATTCTGTTAAATTTATTCTGTTATTGGCGTTGTTTGTGTTTAAAAATTTAAAGAAAAATTAAAATGAGTAATTTAGAAAGGTAAATAAAGATAAATAATTTATATAAATATGAAAATTTTTATTTATTATTTTCAGGAAAAAATGTTTCAGCAACAGGAAACAATTAGAAAAATTAATCAATCTACTGGAAGCAACCACAAAAAACTCATTGCAAAAATTATTAGTAGTAAGTATAATGCAGCACAAAATAAACCGTCTAAAAACTAAAAAAAATTTTTCGTTTAAATTATTTTTATAATATTGACATTTCTGTTGTCAAAAAATCAAAATTGAAACAACTTGATTCAATTAATTGAAACTAATTCAATTGACTTAGCAAACACCGGGAAATTTTTGAGTGGAATTGAAAAATGTCAAAATCAAGCAAGTTGAATTGATTCTCCCGACACCACCTTAAATAAATAAATTAAACAAATATTAAGTAAAATATATTATTTGGTTTGTTCCACGTATATCATGTTGGTCGTTATCATAAAATAATTTAAATACTCAATTTCCATGAAGTATCTTTTTTAAACTAATGTGGGCGGTAAGTAAATAATAATTTTATAAAATAACAAATTGTAATTAAATATCAGACAATATGCATATATGATATATACATATAAAATTTAAATATGGAATTGTAATTTTAATTCATAATTAGTAGTTTTAAATAAAATTAACTAATTTAAACTTTTTTAACATCCACCTCGACTATATCTTTTATTTTTTTATAGAAAAGATCATTATTAAAAGTTATTTTGTGAGTTCTTTTTACGTGTTCGGCTACTTTACTTCGACTTTTAAAATCCTTTTCACATACTTTGCACACAAAATCTCTGGAATCGTTATGAACATTCATAATATGCCTCTTTAAAACATGTGACCATGCAAAGCTTTCAGAGCATATACTGCAAACATGTTTTCTTATTTTACTATGAACAACTGAATGCTCTGCAAGATAACTTTTATCCTTATATATCTTTCCACATGTTAAACACTTATGTTCTTTTTTCTCAATTTTTAAATTTAGCTCTTTTGAATGCCTCCTTCTTCTATGTGCATTTAAACTAGATATACTTATAAAACCAAGACCGCAAAATTCGCAAATCGCAAATGCCTAAAAATATTAAAAAAATTTAATAATTAGTTTAATTTTACATAATCATAGGAATAAATAACCTCTTTTGTATGGGACCTTTCGTGAATAATTTTATTATGTGGAAATTTAAAACATTTTTCACAGAAACTGCATTTATGTGGTCTTTTTTCATTTTCATGTTTAAGTTTATAATGGCGTTTAAATTTTTCCTTTGTTGAGAATAAATCACAACATATTGGACATGTAAATGGTTCCACAAAATTGTCACTATGATATTTTTTTGAATGTTTCTCTAAGTCTATTTTTTTTTCAAAACTTTTTTTACAGTACTGACAATAAAAATCAGTTTTATTTGAATGGGAAATATTTGTATGCCTTTGTAAAGCAGAAAGTCGATATTTTTTATCAGTTATATTACATCTCTGTTGACTTTTTGTACTTAATTGCAAAGAATGTTTCTTTACACGATGTGAACGTAACGATGTTTGGGTATTAAAACTCTCCTTACATATTTCACAAGTGTACTTAATCTTAAATAAAAAATCTATAAATTAAAGATAATAAAATTAACATGTTTCAATACACTTACTTTTGTTCCCAGCTCTAGTTCATTTGATTTTTTATGACTAAAATTATGCAAACAAATTCTTGAAGAGTTAACTTCCACTTCAACAAAAATTTTTCAAAACCAAACGAAATTTTTCAAAACCAAATAACTGTTTTTCAGTTCCAATTAACAGAAGTTTTACTTTTTAATTTTAAAAAACAATTTAAAATTCAATTAAAACATTTAATTTTTTTTATAGAACTATTAAAATTTTAATAACCATTATATTAATATAATATAAAATAAATACTTAAATTTTAATAACCATTACATTAATATAATATAAAATAAAAATATTAAATATACTAACATTTAAATGGTTATAATGATGAACTGGACACTGATATTGGCAATTAGTTAATTTTAAATTTGGATCTTTTTTAGCCCATTGTGAATGGTATGCAAGCTTAAATGAACGTTATCTTCCGCCAGTTTCATTTTGATGTTCTTCAAAGTTATTCCATCATTGGATTCAACCAGATTTTCAATCTTCTTCAACACGTCTTCTGTTAATTTTACCCCTCTCTTACCACCACGAGGTTTATTTACCAACGTACAATCATTTCTTTTGTATGCTGCTATAATTGTTTTAGCAGAATTGATATTAATTTTTGCTACTTTTGCAGCATCTGCTATTGTCGCTCCTTCTTCGCACACAAGTTGAATAAAAATTTCTTTTTGGATGAGGGATATATTCGAATACTGTGTTCTCTTGCTTGGAGTACTGTTTAATGTTGTTGGTTTCATTATTATTAATTTTAATTTATTTTTTATGTAATTAATGAATTTATTTTGTATATTAATATTTTTTATGTAATAAATGGATTTGTTTTTTTTGTGTAATATAATATATTTTTGTTGAAAAAAGGATTTTAATTTTATTGAATAAACTATTGGTAAACCAAACAATAATTTAATTTTGTAACTTTATATAGAAAATTTTTTTTTTTAAATATTAAATTATTGTTACTTATTTTTTGTTAGGAAGCAAATATGAAAAACAATCAAAATAAATTGCACTTTATCAAAAGAGATTTTTTTTTTTCATTGGCCGCATCCTTATTTGACATTTTATACGGTTCTTATTAAAATTGAAAAGGTTTTGTTGATTTTAAAATGGTTTCGTATGATTTTGAAAAATATCTGTTTGTTATTGTAAAGGATGTTTTTGATTGAATTTTCAAAAAATTAATTTGGTTTGATTTTAAAATTTATTTTATTAAAAAAGTTATTGAAAAGTAAAAGATATAAAAATTTTAAATTTACCTGTTGTTTACGTTTTTGTTCATAGCATATTTATTTAATATAATTTTGTCATGTTTATTAGTAATTCCTTCATCTTCCTTAATAGTATGGGAATTATTAATTAATATACCTGAAGTCTCAGATTTTTCTAAATTTTCATCTTCATTGGTATTTTTTTTATGTTTCCTTGCTTTAATACTTTGATGGTTACTAACTTCAGTTTTGGAGTTTTTAAATTTTTTCAGGTTTAATTTTTTATGCTTAAGATCTTTATTATACGTAGTTTTATGTATTCTTCTAACATGTTGAGCTATTCTATATTTACTAGTAAATTCTTTATTACAAATTTTACACACTAAATCGTAAGTATCTATATGGACAGCCTTTATATGCCTTTTTAATGCGGGCAACCTAAAAAAACTAAGAGGACATCTACTACAAATTAATTTTTTTGGTTTGTTGTGAACGACTTTTTGTATATTGGCATTCTTAAAATTTTCTTCACTAAAAATAAATTAAATAAAAGAAATTGATTATGGCTTTATTTTTTTGTTAAATTTACTTGTAATTTTCAAAATTTGGTGTAATTATTGATCCGGTTTGCTCAAAAATAATTCTTTTATCTGTTTCGAAATAGTATTTATAGTTAGTGGAATCTTTGTTTAAAAATATGAGTTTATAGCAAACAAAATATTACCATCAATCAAATTATCAGTTTCAGAACTGGGATGTGTATTCGCTTGGTAGGTATCGCTAGTGCCAGTTACAATACTGATTAAAGGATCTGAATTAGTGCATATTAAATGTTGTTTATCATAATGTTCGATAAAATTATTTATGTCATAGAATTTTTCTGAACAATTGATGCATGAGATGAAATATTTTAAGTTTTCTGAATAAAAAATGCTTCCACATTTAGATATAATTTCAGGAGCTAGTGAATTTTCAAAATTTAAAATTTCCATATTAACAAAGTTTTTAACTTTATTATTTGTTAACAAAATTTGTTTTCTATTTCTTTTCTTCAAGTTAAAATGTCAAATCAATTCAGTTTAAACTGACATAAAAGAAATTGTTTTTTGGACATGACATATGTCAATTGCAAAAAAAAAATGTCGATTGGGTAAAAACAAATTTTAAATTTGACATTAATATTCACCACGGTAATTTTTTAAAATTTTAAATATTTCTGGACTTAAAATGAAAATTTAATGCTGTACATCATTTTGTTTTAATTAACCCAGCCATAAAAAGGAAATTTCGATGACATAATCACAATAACCTTTTGATTACACTGAAAATTTAAATATATTTGAATTTTACACGGCAATGACCACGTTTCGTCGAGGATTCGTAACTTAAAAATTGCCGTTTTGTGTGCGTTTGAATAAAGCCTTACCTCTAAGCGAATTACATTCATTTATTAAATTATAGATACAATAAAAAAATAGACAAAAATAGTTTGAAATAATTCTAGACTTGAAAAAAGATTTAAAAGTAATAAAAAATTAAATTAAAATTATATTAAAAAAAAAAACCTTAAAATAAACAAAACATTTTGACTTTTATTTTACAAGTAAAATCTTAAACAAACGTCAAAATGGCTTTTTTTTTTGATTTTGCTCAGTCGTGCTCGATATCAGAAAATATTAAAAAATAAAAGTAAATGAAATAAGATTTCTGTGTAATAAACATTAAAATAAATAAATGTTCGTTTGTAAAATCAAAAGAGGGCACACTGTACAATTTGAAACCAAAACTGAAAAAATGTAGCATTTTTTAAGGACAGAATATTTTTTGAGAAACGAATACACCATTAATTGATAAAAGTAGTACGACCTGATTCATAGTGGAGCGTTTCTTTCGATTTCCGTAGAGATTTCACCATGGAATTTAGAATAGGGGTGATTATTTCGCTAGAAAGAATAAATAGATTTCCTAAAAATATGCAAATTTGTTTTGCTTGGCAAATAGCTATATTGTATTTTATCCTCGTTCCCTCCTCTTCCAGAAACATGCTTAAGACACTTTATGATAAGATATAATTATATGATATACAAAAATAAGTTATTGGTTTTTCTTAACACAAAGGCGTTGCAAATGACACTTTTGAAAAGTAATATTGGTTTCGTAATTAAAATTTATTTATAAACAGTTCGCTATAGAATGTGATATAGAATGATCATATAGAATGCCGATAATGAAACGTACTTATATTTATTTAAAAATATGATATAAATTATGAATCATATATTTTTATGTGCATACAAACCAATGCCACAGGTATATTAACCCTTTGACGGAAATGACGGTATATACCGTCGCAAAACATTGAGTCTGGTGGTAATAAGACGGTAAATACCGTCGTAACTGAATTTTATGTTATTTTGTTCATAACCACTACATGTTAATAAATCGTCAAGCATTTAATTTTGTTTTTAGTTTTTCAAATGCATAAAACGTAATATATATTCATATAATGTTTTTTTAGACGTATTTAATGCGCACTTAAATTATCTCTTAAAAAATCGGACATGTATGTACAAAAATGCGTATGACGGTAAATGACGTCTTTGTTTACATGTAAATTAGATTAGTAGTGTGAAAAGCGTCCAACACTAAACATCGTTGGCGGTAATTTTTTTTTTATTTTTTGTAATTATATTTTGTATGTAAATGTCCAATTGTAAACATCGTTAGCGGTAAGTTTTTTTTTTGTTTTGTGTAATTATATTATGTATGAAAATTATTTGTTATATATAAAATATAATAAAAATAAATATATTTTTTTTTCTTATATATTATATATATATATATGTCTTTGTGTATATAAACACATAGATAATATAGTCAGCTGTATGATATTCTAAGTATTTATTTTCTAAATACATATACCTATTTCAGTAAAATGGACTCATATGAACAAGAACGAAAAAAAATATTAGATCTATTTGACGAAGAAGAAAGTGATAATGATTCTGTTAGAACGATTCCTCATTATCTTTCTGAATCTCAATCAGAAAATGATTTTTCAAGCGATGAGGATGAATTTGATGATCCCACTTATGGGGTTAATTCTGATTTTGAAGTAGAAAGTGATTCCGATGAAGAAGAAATTTGTGAGGGTAATAATGAAAATATCAGTGCAAATAACACAAGTTATGAAGATGAAAGTTATGAAGATGATGATAACTGGAATAGTTTTATTAGACCTATTCCACTTTTCGAATTGAATGAAGAAGCTTGTGGTATAAAAATAAATATAAACATAAACTCTAGCCCACGAGAAATTTTCGATCACATTTTTACAACAGAAATAATTAATACAATAGTTGAAAGTACAAACATATATGGAAGAAAACTTTGCCAGGACAATAGGCCTAAAACTAGAAACTCCAGATCAGTTACATTTAATGACACAAATCAGCAAGAAATATTAAAATTTTTTGGTATTTGTTTACTGCAGGGACAAGTTAAGTTCCCATCTATTCGTAAAATGTTTGCTCACCATCCATTGTACTACCACCCCGTTTTTGCTCACGTTATGACGGGTAGAAGATTTGAGCAGATTTTACGATGCATAAATTCATATTCGAATTCTTTAGCAGAAGATCAAACAAATAAAATAAAGTTATACAAAGTTCGTCCAATTGTAAAAGCTGTCGTTGATAACATACAAAAAGCTTTTGTACCTTTGAAATATTTGTCCTTAGATGAGTCGTTATTGTTATATAAAGGACGATTAAGTTTTAAACAATACATAAAAGGAAAAAGAGCCCGATTTGGAATTAAATTGTATGAACTAGGAAGTAGCGATGGATATCTGTTAAATTTGGAAATTTATGAAGGAAAAGGAGATGATACCGAAAAAACCGGAAAAACTGATAGAATTGTCATGAGATTAATGGAACCATACCTTAATCAAGGAAGACATTTATACATGGATAATTTCTACAATAGCGTGACATTGTCCGAAAAACTTTTATTCAATAAGACTCATACAACTGGTACTCTAAGATCTAATAGAAAAGGAAATCCTCAAGAAGTAACGAATGCTAAGTTAAAAAAAGGAGAATTTATTTGGAGAAAAAAAGTAAATGTATACGTCTCAAAATTTAAAGATAAGAGAGACATTCTTACAATATCTACAGCTCATCATCCCGAACTAGTAGAAATCACAAATAGATACGGAAAGGTTATTACGAAGCCTAATATGGTCGCTGATTACAATACGCACATGGCTGGTATAGACCGTTCGGATCAAATGATTTCTTACTACTCCTCTCCACGAAAAACACTTCGTTGGCACAAAAAAATTCTTTTCCATATGTTAGACATATGTGTATGGAACTCCTTTTATTTGTACAAAAAATTTCACCCAAAAAAGAAATTTTTAGAATTCAGAGAAGAATTGACGATGTCTTTGATGGAAGTTCCTGTCACAATGGTAAATGGAAAAGATCTAGTAAATAACGCACCAGTAAAAGGACGTCCTCGAATATCAGGATTAGCAGCGTCATCAAGTACAACTTGCACTACACAACATTTTTTGGAAAAAATTCCAGCGCCACCTAATTATAAAAGAAAAACTTATTACAGGAGATGTCGAGTATGTTCTGCTAATGGAATCAGGCGTGAAACGTCATTCCGTTGCAAAACTTGTGAAAACAAAATTCCAATGTGCCAAAACTGCTTTGAACCTTTTCACAAAGCAAATATGAATTAATTTAGAAATACGTAATTAATACAAAGAAATTAAGTTAAAATATTGTTATTTATTTTAAATTACATTGGAAGACTGATTTTATTTTATATAAGAATGAATTATTTTTTTTATTATCTTTGTTATAGAAATTGAAACAAAAGTGATTTATAATATTTTTATTTATTTTATATTGCATTGGAAGACTATGAATTTTTTTTTATTAAGAATGAATTGATTTTTTTTATTATCTATGTTATAAAAATTATGAATTTTGAAATATATTAATTTAGATTTTTTTATTTATTACACTGATTTGTCTTTAAATTTTTACAATTTTTAAAACAAAACATATGGAGGTACAATTTTTATCCAACTCCGTTCGGACTGTAAACCCCGTCATACATTTATAGAGCAATTTTTTTTTTGCAATAATAAAATGACGGTAAATACCGTCAAGACGGGAAACACCGTCTTTTGTTTTTTTAGAACAATAATTTTTGTTATAACATAATGACGGGAATCGCCGTTATTTTTTTTTCCCCCAAAAAACTGCTAAAACATCCAAAGAGTAATAACTATTCAACCAGACACTAGTTATATGGTCCTAGGAACCCTCCTTCATAACAATACAATATGTACGTTTCTGAGTGACATTTTAAAATTTTAAATGTCCGTCAAAGGGTTAAAATTAATATTCCGTTTGTAACGCATCGATTTAGACGGGTTAGATATAGTGTCAAAGGTACGTATCCGAACAATATTAAAAATAAGCGATGTGTCTATTACAGTTGTCACTCGGACGAAATTTATTTTAATATTACAACTATCATCTGGCAGCCATCCGACTGCAAACAATTTCTGAACGCTTTTTTAATGTAGATTGGCAGAAAACTTGCTTGAAGTTACGTTTGACTTTTGATATTTTTAAAAATTTATAAAAGTAAATTCGTTGATGAGTTTTTAAATAGATATAAGAGAAATGTTTTTATTTACAAGTGTGGATCAATATTTTAGTGATAGTGTTTCAGAAGAAGAAACTGAGAATCTGCTTATAAAGAGAAAAGCTCTCAGGAACTGTTCAAATCCACTGGGAATTAATAATGAAAAGTAAGAAAAAGAAATTGCACAGTAATTTATATTGAAATCTTAAAAAATATAAATAATAATAATAAATATTTAAAAAAAAAAAAAATCAAAACAAACTGAGACGACAAACAAATAACTATCCAATATTCCAATCACATAAAATTTATATGTGGTGTAGCCTATACATGGAGGACCAGGTTTTCAACTCTTGGTACGCGGACATGTTTACAAACCTTACCATACATTGTTCAACCTACCATCGAACCACAGTATAATTTCTTTTTTTTGTTTTGAAAAAAATGTTAAATGTCAAAAGAATCTGATAATTTTAAATTTGAATTTTTAACAGTTTTTATTTAAATATATTGTTCTGCCTATTTAATTTTTTTCTTCTAAAATTATGATATTTAATATTTTTTTATATTTTAAAACATTTTTCTAACTTAATTTTATAATTATTTCAAATTCTTTACTTAATTATTTGTTATTTTACACATTATAATTTTCTTATTTTTTCAATTCGGAACATCTCAACGTTCTTTCAAGTCAAATAATGAAAAAAAAGAAAAAAAAAGAAAACAAAATGACATTTAAGTTGTTTAACCTGCCCATACACGATTAAACTAAAATGCAAAACAAAGACTCGGCCCACAAAAAATCAATATTTTTTGATTTTCTTCCAACCAACTTTTCAACCTTCAAAATGGTCTTTCAACTTGCCCATACATCGTGTATGGGTTGCTTGACAGATGAGTCACATTTTTCAGTTGGATTGTGACAGTTGTAATAGCAATTAGTGTTGTCACCTCGAATTACTCGGATCCGACAGAAAAAGTCGCACCTGTAATAGGCACAATCATTATTTTTTATATGAGAAATTCTAATCTATAGAAAATTTGACAGAAAACTCTAATTTATTTTAACATTTATTCATTTTTTGTTTTATTGTTTTTATAACAAAATTCAAAAAAGTTTTTCAAAACAATACAATTGTAACCATAGATACTAACATTTCATTTTACAAAAAAAAAAAAAATAATTTTCTAAAAATTCAATGGCTTAGTGGTTAGGTTAGGAGTTAGGAGGTCGGCCTTTTAATCAAAAAGTGTCGGTTCAAACCTCGGTCAGATCATATTTTTTTTTATTTATTCTTTTTGTAATTAAATATAAAAAAACAAATAGGTATTTTGAATTTTCTATCAAACAGTTCAATTGTATACCAAAGTAGATAATTATATTATAATTTATATCATATAAAATTTGTTATTTTTTATATGAGACATTCTTATTTATTTTAAACATTATAGTGGGTATGCAAGAGTATCTAAAAGTTGACAGACAACAATAATCTTCCTCGTTTTTTCTTAGACATAATTTGACCAACTTTGAACATAAGACCCTTCGATTATAATTAAAATAAAAAACGAAAATATTTTATTATAATTTTTTATATTTATTTTATTAAATTTCATAACTTGTATAATGCAAATTTTATTTTCTAAACAAATGCAATATACCTAATTTTTATTAACTTTGTTAAATTTCATATATTCATTATATATACAATATTATATACTTGTATCCATCATTATATAAGTACTTAAATATATTTTCCAATAAAATTGACCTTGAAAGGATAAAGAAAAAGCTTTTTTAAAACTTAAAATCCATACAAATTATATACAAGCATACATATGTATTATATTTTAAATAGATTTGACCTTGAAATAGTTTATGTGATATATATTTAAAAAAAAAAAAAAAATTATTTTTTTGCTCCATATCAGATGTAAAATGAGAAAATATAACTGTTATTCTGTATAGGATATTCTGTATCAAATACAATTGGAGAATAATATGGAGAATATAATATGGAAAAGCTGTAAAATAAAATTATTGTTGAAAATTTTTATATCATTTTACTCCTAAAAGAGTCCTAAACTGTGCGCAAGACTGTATCAACTTTAGAAAATTTTACTAACTATAATACTGTTTTAGGTGTAATTAAAAATTTCTTCGATATTGGGTGACATCATTGTTATTAAAACAAAATATCATGCAACATGTTTTGTAAAATGTAAGCAGATTTGTAATTTCGAAAATAGGTTATGAATTTTAAAAATTGTGGTAGATTGTTTTTTTTTGTAACTGTAAGGCAAAATTTCTTAATATCTTTTTTTATTTTTTTTTTTTTTATATTATTATTGTTAAAAAATTTGTTTTAAGGCAATTTTATATCTTTTCATATTGTATCTGTTATACTTTTGAGTTAAAACAATTTTTGAGCATCTGTATCAACAAATATTTAAAAAAAGGGTTTGTTGAGTCAGTCAATCATATTTATAAATTTTTATTTAAATTTTGAACAATAAAATTTTAAAAAATTTATATGTAAGTATTTTTGTTTTGAGTTTTATTTATGTATTAATATTTATTATATCATAACATTATTACGTTTCATAACAAAGCAAGTACATATAGTGTAGTAGCTATACAAATTATAAAATATAATTTTTCTAAAATTTATATTGAAAGGAAAATTTGACAATTGCCCGAAGGTAAAAAAGTCTTCGGGTTTTTTTTTTTTTTAACCGTTGCAATTTTAAAATATTTTTAATAAGAAATTATTTTAGTTTTTTTTTTTTTAATAATTCAGAGATGTATTTAGATGTTAAAATTGACATTGAAAAATTTATAATACAATTTTTGTGACTTATCATAATTATGAATTTGTGATAAGTGGTTGATGAAGTAGGGACCATCCTATTACACTAATAATTTTATGATTAAATTTTAATATCTGCAGCAAGTTAAATTATTCTGTCGAGTTTAGGTATTTCGATGTTTCAGTACCGCCAAATTGCTATAAAATGTGTAAAAGTTTATAGTTGATTTTGTCAACTGTGGGGTACCCGTACGAACGCGTAATATAATTTTTCAATTGTATTGAACAATTACTCTGTCTTAATAATATTACTTTCTTAACTTTTAATTTTTTCTCGGGTCATTAGTTTTATTAGTTTTCGATTTTCGTTGTAATGAAACAATTCAGACTAACAGTTCGTATAGTTGTGTTCGCACATCTTAAAAATAAACTGATTGTCAAATTATTGTGCAAATTTTATGATACAGAGTAGATACTTTTCGAGTTACAGTGAAACGGACGAACAATAGACGGAAGGATGTTCTTTAGCCTTGTGTTGACACTAAGTTGATTAGCATTCAATCCGATGCAAAAATATACATATATAAACTTTTTGATGTCTATGATGTCTAATTTAATGCATTACAAACGTTAAGTAAAAATTGTTCTGTGCGTACAAGATATGAGTAAAGTTTATAAAATCAAAAATCTAAGGGTTATAAGATATTATTGGGATCTGCTTATAATTATTGTGTTTTTTTGAGGAATACGTTTATAATAGTAAAAATAAACTGTCGATATAATGAACTAGGGTGATCTAGGTTGAGGTTGAAGTCAGGAAAACAATTAAAGTTGGCGCCCTAGAATTAATCAAATCAGACGTTCTTTTATTTCGTGTATCATGATTTATTAATTGAGTATCATAATTGTAAATTTAGGAGTGAAGAAAAACGGCAAATAATTTAAGTATGCTTTTTATATCTTTTTGATCATCATATACTATAATTGGAATATTTGATTCATTTTACAACATCATATATTCTTTAAAAACATATTATAATGATGTAATGTTTCTAAACCGTTAATTGTCCGTAATTAAACGGACATTAATATACATACTAGGAGGCTTCGTAAAATTTTTTAAATATTCATGATTAAAAAAAAAAGGGATTCTTGATTACTCTGTATTTTTTACATCCATACATATAAAAACTTTGTAAATTTATTATTTTCAAGGAATTTTGTAAGATCGATTTTTCAAGAACATCTTGACCTTTATTTTCTTACAAAAGAATAAAATATTTTTTTTCATATAATATATATATATTATACATATGTATATACCTAATCTATATATATATTTATATGTTAATATAAATGTATTTTATTTATTTATTACGATTGGATTTTTGATCCTTTGAGAAAAGTTTCCAAGTTAATTTGAAAATGAAAATCCGGAAATTAGAAAATTTTTGATATATATATGTTTGTACATATATTTACTTCAACGCACAACTTATTAACATTTTAATTTTTGATATGATATTAACAATAAATCATTTTCATATCATTTTTAATATTTTGTATTTTTGTATATATACATTGAATTTATTTACCTTGAAAATTAAAGAACTAAAATTTTCAAAAGAATATTTTAATATTAAAATAAATATTTATTTGAAGAAAAGGTTCATTTTCTCTGAAATTATATAATTAAAAATATTTTACTAAATTTTTTAATGACGATTTCGATGCTCATTCTTATATAAATTAATAAAACCAGAAAAAATTAATTTTCGGTTAATTTAACTGAATGAAATTAAGTACGCTAAACTGCAACGGCGTTACTATGGCAACGTCCTTTGATGCTTCGAAGTATCCAACAAATTTTAATTCTATGAAAATATATGCTATCAATTTACTCTGAACGCTTCTATGACGAATGGAAAATGTATTCATTTTATATGTTTTAAGCTGTAGGTTGATAAGTCACACATTAAAATCACCAGAATAATATAAGCCGTAAGAGGTTGGAGTGGAACCTCCAAGGAAACAGAAAACGTGGGCCGCCATGTTATACCTGGAGGCTCACCATAATAAGCGAGCTCAGCCAATGCAATACATGGGAGAATACAAAAGCAGTAGCAGGACACCGTGTGAGATGGAGATGCCAAATGAAAGCCCTATGCTCCGTTGCGGAGTGACATGGACAAAAACAAAATGCTTAAAGTATTGCGATCACGTTTTTGACATTTTAAAAAGTTGCTGGAATCTTTTTTCCGTAACTCTAACATAACGGATAACATATTTTTGTTTAGAGAAGTCTTAAAAAAGAAACTATTGAATAACTTTTAATAACTTTTGAATACATCCTTGTTTTTAACCGCATTGGTTTTAAAAAAGAATTATTAAAACCAAAACTTGGGAATTTCAAATATTTTTATTTATTGTTTGTAATAATGTTCACTTTTGTTTTAATAATTTTTTATTTATGTAAACATTTATTCTATAAAACAGTGTTGGAATAACTTTCATTTAAAAAACTACCAAAAAAAATAATGATAACAGAATATATAATTAAAAATTAGTTAAACGTTTCTTCCTTATATTTAATGATAATATTATAAAAATTTTTAAAAAGATTTAATCGAATACAAAAACTGAAGTTTCAACTCAAATTTCACTTATTCAAACAAAACTAGGAGTTCAAGAATAATTTTGGGCTAAAAAGGCAAGTTGTGAGATCAACCCTATGTGTTTTAGACTTATAATTTTAATCCGAATCACTGGTGACCAAAATTTAAAAAATGACACTTCTGACATCTCCAAATAATTATAACCCAGTTAGTAAATGATTTTTAAAATAAATCATTTCATTAAACAATTGAAGGACTTAATAAACAAATTAAAATGGTCATACCAATGAATTTTCCTCTAAAATTTACAGTTATACTAAATAATTCTAGTTTCGTATCAAATACTTTAACTTTTTTTAAAATTGTGCAATGGTACTCTCCCTTTGAAAAAGTATCAATTTTACTACTAAAGTACTAACTTGCCCACCACTGCTACATAATTATGTATGTATATTTTTACATTCAATTGCATATTTTGAGGAAAACGAATTTTAAAGGAGTTGTGGCCAAAAATAATAACTTAAATAACAGATATAATACCTACTCATCCTAAGTAACAAATAAATACTAACTAGTATTCCATATACATGATGTGATTCATATAACATATATGAAATATCTTATGTTTTGTTTTGAGTTTAATTATACCCCCTGGCATAATTATTTTCAATTGAAATTAGAAAAAAAAAGGATGGAACGAAATAAAAACAAAATAATAGTATATATATATATATATATATATATATATATATATAAAAATTAAATATCAAAAAACCATTTCTTATTCGTTAATATAAATTAAACTTTAAATGGATGTAATAAAATAACGATATGTGTAAGTAGTGGTTTGAAAATAAGATGAATATGAGATGTTATCTTTAATATTAGGGGTATCTTTAAGTTTACAATTCTCGAAAAAACAGTAACTTTAGATAATTAAAGAAATTTTATAAATTTTTTATTAAACGCTCTAAATTATACAGAATATCATTATTTTTGGAAAAATTAATATTAATTAGTGCAATATTGTATTTTTAATTCTTATGCAGATATTTTTTAAAATATTTAGAATATTGATTAAATTTAGGTACTTAAGAATAGTGAAATTTAAAGAATAATTTATTAAAATTAGTATAGCAATTTCGTACATTACAAAAAACTGCATTTTAAAAAAGTATCGATTCCATCATGTAATAAAAAAAAAAGATATTTATGTTGCTATATTTCATATCAGCAGTGCTTTATTTAAGGGATCTTCGGAAAGTACCATTTCACCTTTCGGTAGAAAATTACCTAAATCCAAAGAGGTCAAATATCAATTTTAATTAGAGGTAAAAATAGATATTGAAGTTTCTAAATTTATTCAGATTAAATTAATATTATCTTAGAAAATTTGGAAATTAGGGGGGTCGCATAATGTTAATTGACCGCATCTGTAAGTTGACATTGTGCTGCTTTGAAAAAAAAGGCATAATGATAATTGACATTGTAACTCTTTCAATATTGACATTATGCGTCTTTAATTTAAAATTTCTAGTGTTTTCTTCATTTTAATTTTTTAAAATGTTAAATTTAAAAAAAACTAGACGAAAACTAGAAACTAGAAGAGACTATCACTTCGTATACAAATTTAGAAGTGATACCGAATTGCTATCACTTCGTGTGCTACGTCTTCCAGAATTGCCAAATGTGATGATTTTGCTAACTCACTTTTGCGATACTCATCGTATATTACGCCTCCCAGAATAGGAGTGATACTTAAGACAGTTTTTAAAAAAATAAATCAATAGGATGTAATCGTTCAAATAAATAAAACAATTGAAAAATATTTACACAGAGTGTTGCAGTCTTGCCAATGTCTTAAAATTCGGAATTTGGAATTATCACGTACCGAAAGAGCAGCTCTGTATGAATAAATTTTTTTTCATATATATATATATATATATATAAATGAAAATAACGAATTCTTAATTCTATGCCTTAAAAACCGGTTAGATTCGCTGACATCTGATATAAAATGGTTTATAAAAGTTAAACGTCGATATTATATGCAATGATAGTTTAAATATCATTGACTTATACTGGATTCTTAAGAAACTAAATAAAATTTCAGAAAAACATAATGGAAAAAAATAATTAAAAACAATTTTTATGAATAAAAATGTTCAAATAAAATTCACCACATTGATGCATATATACATTTTCGTATTATACTGGGATTTGGGAATACTATTATAGTAAAAACCTAATTTTTGAATAATTTTTAAAAAATAATCAAACTTCTAAGATTTCTGACTTCTGTTAAGAAATAAAGTATTACAAATGAATTTTGTTGCAAAAGTTTTATTTTGAAATTTTTTTTTTATAAATTTCGTTAACGGAATAATTTAATAAATTAAAGTTTGAAACATTTCAGTATCATTTATTTGTTTAAATAATTCGTATTATAATCAGAATATTTGCTACAAAAAAAAGTGAAACTTTAAAATTTCTGAATAAGAAAAAAATAAATATTGCTTTTTTTTTAAAAATCCGGGACAGAGCTGCTAACGGAATTAAAAATTATCTTTTTACCGTTTATCGTATTTTTAATTTTTAGTGTTTAAAGTGGATATTAAAGAATTTTTTTAATGGTCTGTCTTTTTCTCTTAATGATAATAAAATATTAAAAATACAACTGATTACAACTGTGATTAACAACTTAAGCTGTTGTAAAGAGGTTGTATGTCATAAAAGTACTGCCATCGGTATGTTGTAATTTTAGTTGTAAAAACTTGTTTTGAAATGTCAAATTTAATATTTGTTGATAAAACTATTTTACTCACTTTAAAAAAATACCGTACTGAGTAACGGAGTAAATATAACATAACAAAGATTTTTTTGAAAGGGAAATTCCGTTTTTAAGTCACATTTACTACACAAGTACAAAAAACTTTTTATTAGCTACTTTCTCTCTTTTACAATTCTAAAATTAAGTACCTACTATTATACATTTAACTTAAAGGCAACTGGTCTGAACGGATTGTCTCTTTTAAATTGTCTCAAACAACATAATTGTAAAATGTTATCATTGACAATAACTATATTTTAACACAACTCAACTTAAAAAATAGGCTGTGTTCATTTTGACAGATAATTAGGTTGTATTGTCAATCACAATAGAGAATCACAACAAAGTTAATGGCAACCTTTTTTTTAATTGTGTTGTAAATCACAATAGCACTAACTTACCAGTCACTACTCACTTACGCGAAAGCTATAGATACAACGTCTGTATCGCATGATATGCTTGATAGTAAAAAATTGAAATCAAAACTGAAATTGTTTGGAGAAGCTATTAAATAAGGATTAATAATTAATTAATAGCAGTAAATATAATGGTATTTGAACTTATTGTACATTTGGTACGATTTTTGTCTTACACAACAAAAACATGTCATATAATTGATTTGTCATTTTATAAAACGTCAAAATTTGGAACTGCCTTATATCTGTTGTATATTATAATAACGTTTACAACATCTACTACTACTGCTCGCTGCTATATTAAGTTTTCAATGACAGAATAACTTTGCTGCAGCTTCTTTATATATTCTCCATGATTCTGCTTCAACTTCTTGACCTAAATGCTATAAATCTTCCATATAACATTTTATTGGTTTGAAGGATTAACATAAAAATTATTAAAAAACTTTACAAAAACTATAAATTCCTTCTTTTAAAATTTAAATACTTATTTTAACTAAATAATAACCGTTTAAAGTTTTTAGTAAATAAAATGAACTTTTTTTTAAATACATATTACGCTTATATAAATAGTATTGTGCAAAGGATAATAATATTTTTGAAGAAAATTTAAAAGTACCGTTATCAAAATAACGATTAATATCCTTTGTTGTCTATTGTTGTTTTTATACTCTGAATATTACAAGTAAAATTTTGCTGAAGTGACTGGTATTATACCTTTAAGAACATATTTCAAACGGTATTCGAAATTTGGCATTACGTTCGTGAAGTGATGCTGTAAGGGAGAGAGCATATAGATATATAATCAAGTTTATGGATAAGATCGGAATTGTAAAATCATTTTAGCTATGTATGTCCGTTTGCCTGCAAATTAGAAAGGAACAAGAGCAGCTTTTGTAATTGGAACTAAATCAATTTGCTCATTGGGTTCGAATACTAGTCGTCATACAAATTATTAGATATGAGCATAACTCAATATTTCTAATAAACATGGATGTCTGTGCAGGAGGTTCAAATAGCTTCCATCAAATTTTCTTGTTTTGTGTGAATAACTCAGGACTTTTAAATAAAACTTTTCCAAAAGAAGTTTAGTTATATGGTCAACATCTTTATTAAATTTGGTTTGTTTATAGTGCCAGATTTGCTGTCATACTACTTATACGTATAAGCGTATAAACATGTATTTGAAACTTTGAAAAAAGAAGTTAAATTATTATATTCATTCGGGTATCTCAGAGTTGACACAGCCTACTCTTCTTCTTCTTCCTTTTTTCCTCAATATAATATTAAGATAAAGTTAAACTGAACAATAACAAACAAACAAAAAAAAAACAACGCTTGCATGTTTTTGAGTTTTCTTTACAAAACAAAAAAAAAAAAAATTTGTTTTTCTTTTCAAAGGAATATGCGATGATGGATAATAAGATGCGCTTTTCTAAGGAGCAAAAAAAGAAACAAAAAAACAGAAAACAATAACAAAAACAATTTGATTGAAAAATTTCTTTCCTAGAATACTTGAATTTCTTGATTTTTCAAAAAAAAATTTTTATGAATAAAATGTCCTTGCTTTCTTCTCACGTAAATATTTCTCAAAAAATTATAAGTTAGAAAGTTTTATATATATATATATATATATATGCTAAATATATATATATATATTCTAAAAAAAAGTAAAAGACAAAATTTTTGTAACAATTTTCTTTCTAAAAAAAATCATGATTTGTTTAGACTTTTAAAACCTATCCTAAAACAGTAAGTATTTATACAAAACAGTGTCAAACGCTGTCATGTACATTTCATTGTGGGCAGTGGAGCCTCCTTTGTTGAGTACGTAAAGAGAGCGAAACGAGAGAGTCATTGTAGATAGGCTATAATAATAATATCATTCCAAAATTACTGATATAAACACCTGTCCAAATATTTTTGGAAGTAAGATACAAAAAAAAGGTCGCCAATATTATATTTTAACATGTGTTAACATTTTTTCTTAAAATAAGATGAAAAAAAGTTTTAAAACAAGTAGTTAAATATTTAAATACAAATACATATTTCGGTAATGACTTACAGACTTCTTCAGTTTTACCTAAAACTTATTTCAAAAGTCTAAAGTTCATTTAATATGCCACGTGCTATATATGATCATAACAAAGAGGAGAAATTAAAATGTAGCCAATAAAAGTTTGACACATGTCTATCATAATAATTTAATAACCGCTGTCATAACAATTTGATTCTTTGTTATTGTAGGACGTATCTAATAATAATCTAGGACGACAAATCAGGCTTAAAAAAAAATAATGAAAACTTATAGGTATTAAATATTATAGCTCTATTTTTGTAATTCATTGTATTTGATAACATTCATATAATGTCCTTATTTTGAATGAAAAATAATAGTCTCGAAAAAAATTATTAGAATTTTCAAAAAAAAAAAAATTTTGTTTTTGTCTTTTTTTTTGTTTGTGCTGTTGACAGAATTTAAAAAAGTGTGAGTAATAATTCCCATAAGCTATTTATGCTATTTTTTTTTTCTATAAGTATAGAAGTGTTTGAACACAGTACAGAATTGTGCCAAATACTTTAAAATAATTCATATTTTTCATTTACAAAAATATTTTTATGCTTTGGAGCGTCTTTTTCATAACGACAAACGTTTCAAAAAATTTGACAAAATTAGTTACCTATTGTTAAAATTTAAAACTTTAATGAATTTTTCTTTCACAATTTTTAGGATTAAGAGCATGATGTTTTAAAGAATCTATTAATTAATTTTAGATTTAGGCCCCTACAAAATAGTAAATAAATCACGGGACGGAGCGTGGAAATGAGCAGTTATTAGTAAGCGCGAACAGTAAAATCAGTATAGCAAGTTGTCAGTTAACGATTAGGAATCAATCAATTTAGGAATAAGAAGTAATCGGTAGAATAATGTAAGCAAAAGCAGGCCGAACACAATATCCAACGAAGGCTTATGAATACTAACAGGCGAAGAAGCCATAGCCAAATAAATCAGGCGCAATAAATGGAGTTAGATAGGGCACACGCTTGGAAAGCCTAGTAAAAGCATAACACATATGGCATTAGAGTGGAACCCTCAAGGGACGCGTCCGTCCCAACATCACATGGCGCAGGACAATTTATCAAGAAATGGCTAATTGTAACATCTCCTGGGATGACATTAAAATATCAGCGCGGAATCGCGTGAGATGAAGGTGTCACGCGGAAGTTCTTACTCAGAGGTATAAGAAAAAAAAAAAAAAATTAACAGTAATCAGTAAGTGCGACTACAAATTTAAATTTTCTAAAAACTTATTTCACCTCATTTATAATGACAGTTTATAGTGATAGAGCTGTTATAGTGAATGACAGCTTATAGTGATAGTTGGTGATGTGATTACTGATTAGTGATTAGACTTATAAAAGAAATAGACCTAAGAGTTCCGTTTTATTTTCTTAAATTAGATTTCAATTTATCAGTATGTGCCACTATTTGCTGGTCATGGAATCAAAATTTTAGTTTAATTTCAATGCAATATATGTCAATAATTGAGTTCTTGAAAATGTGTCTATACATATTTTTTATCTTGTGTAGATAACTTAGAAATTAAAGTGCATAATTCGATGTACTACGAAAAATACAGATGATAATTTGATGAAACTCAGATTTTAAGTGTAACATATGTTACTATATACTTGTACAAAAACAAATTTTTTCAGAGAATTTAAACTAACGTTGAAAGCTTAAAAAATAAAAATTCTTTATTAAAAAAACAAGTTAGTTATTGTCTTGAAAATTGAAGTTTATATCAAATAATATTCATATATGCATATTGCATATATACGAGGACATATGAAATTATTCTTTTTTTATCAAATATTTTTAGTTTAAAATACATGCTTCTTTCTTTTCTAAACAAACAATTTAAAGCTGACGAAATTTTAAAGTTTAGATATTAAAAAAAAACTTTAAGGTATAAAAAACAAGTGATAAAAAACCAAAGGTTTTTAAGGAGTATTAACTGACCGTAACTAACGGTATTTTAGTACTGTATGGCAACCTTAAACATTTATATTTTAAAAGGTTTTTAAAACCAGCTATCTTTTGCCGTTTTCAGATTGAATAGGTGTATTTTCAGAACTCTTGTTATAACAATTTAAATATAGGGCTTTTTCCAACTTTGAGGAGCTGTAGCTCCGTAACAGTTGGGGCTACAGAAAAAGTTTTTCTACGGAATTATTTTTTTTGGAATACCTACCCGTGGTTAAAATTTATTTATTCTATTTCAAACAGTATAAAAGTTTTTGTAAACTTACGGACGGAAAGAGTGAAGCTATTAATTAGGCACATTTTTACAAAATTTTTTGAAAATTTGCTAAAAACGTTCTTCTTTTATATGATTGACAAGTTTTTTTTTATATTATATTAGTTTTTTTTTTCATAAAATTATAATATGAAAGAAAATTAAGTAATTTGACAAAATATTTCAATCATTTTGTCATTTTCTAAGCAAATTTTCAAACTTTTTTTTTTTGAGGCGTGTTATTTTAATAAATATAATTTTTTTAATAATATTGTAATTATTCAATGCCTCTATATACGAAAGGTCTCCGTGTTAAGAGAGCAACTTAAAAAATATTACTTATTTATACACAAGCCTTATTGGAGTGTTTTAAATCTCCACTTCTTATTTGTGTGCAGGAATATTTTAAACATGAAATATATTTTAAAAAAAATATAATACCTATCTTCTTTTTCTGAAAATTCTCGTTTAGAAAAGCACATTTTTAGGCGTATAAATCTGTATTGTATCCAACTTTAAAATCCTTAAAAACTAGATTTTTCATTAAAAAACGAGATTTTCTAAAACAGGTTTAAAAAAAAGGATTTACTAAACCGAGATTATGTGATGCTCTCTTATTTCAATTAAGTTTTAAAAAACCTAAATCGTCCTCCTTCTTTTTTTTTGTTTACAAATAAGGGTAGAAAATAGATTTAGACTTACATGCATTTTCTGATATTTTATTCCTTTCATATTACATTCAGTAAAATTGTTATGCATTATAAACGAGGAAGATTATAGTTGCCCTTGTCAACTTTTAGATAACCGTGCATAACCACTATGATGTATAAAATAAAATAAACCGTTATTTAATTCCTGTAAAAATAATATGTAAAAGATTAAAATAATTAAAAAAAATTTGATCCACCCTACCCCATAATTTTTAGTTAAAAAAACCATAAAAGCAAAAAAAAATTTGGCCCACCCTAAAAGTCCGAGTAATTCCAACTTTGCCAAATTGGACAGATACACAGCCAGATCGATTTATTTTTCGATGTCGATCCGATATGTACCTTTGACACTATATTTAGCTCGTCTAGATCGATGCGTTATAAACGGAGGACCAATTTTTACTCGTGTCCTTATAAGTTGTATGGTGAAAAGAAGTTTTATATATTACATACAACGCATTCAATGAAATCCAATTTGGAAAGTTGATATTTGAACCACACATCGAAAAAGACAAAAAGAAAAAGTAGTAGTAATATAAAATAATTTATTTAATATTTTTATAAGCAACAATTTATATATTTTTTATGTGACAGAAAACGCTATACATTAAAATTAACTTTATATTATTATGAAAAATATATTTAATCATGGTATATTGTATATTCAATGCTCATACATATATGAATGATTTACTTCTAACATAATGTCATAATTTTATCAAAATAAAGTATAAACATGATGTTTTATTTGCAATTTTATCAATCTTCATATAAGTTTTTGTTTTTTTTATATATTTTTCCATTTTCTAGTTTTACAAAATTTATTCATAAATAAAATTCCAAAATATTATGAAATTATTACATAGAGTCAGAGTCAGACAATATAATAATTCATCAAATATGCATTTATGTGAATCTTTAGTTCGCGGTAATTTTAAACTAGTGTGGCCAATATTTGGTAGTTTTTGGAGGAGTTTTTGGTTTAAAAAATTTATATTTTGAGAAATTTTAAAGTGCTGTAAACATTACCTGCTCTTCTGAAGCATTTAATGCACCCGCGTAGGACCCAATGACTAAGTTTTAAATATAGAAGATATTGCCAGCTTTCAAAATATATATATCCCTAAAGCCGCGTTTAATTCTAAATACATTTAAAAAGTATCCTTGTTGTTTTGGTAATTTTGTATAAAAATCGTTATATTTATCGATTCTGGTATAAAATCCCGTTTATTTGATGACGATAGGTACTGCCGTTTTGAAGATATTGTAGTTCAAAGTTGAAAATTTAAAAAAAAAAGATAAAAGTTTAACTCGTAGGTATATAAAGTCATTTGTTCCTGTGCGGGTACAACAAACACTTAAAAATCCCTGAAAGTAAACTTAAGAGTCCTTCACCATTACGTGCAAGAAGCTGTCATAACTCTAACCCAGAAATGACACAGAATTGATGGAAGTAAACCTATTTTTAAATATGAATATATTTTTTTTTAGTATTTACTGGTTACAATTTTACAATTCATGCTTTGATGGAGCAAAAGGGTATATAAAAATGGTGCTAAATACATAATAATTCTGATCATTTTAATGTTGACAAAAAGTGATTTTAAAAGGGAAAAAAAAATTTTATTCAATATTTTATTTGAATTTTATGAAGCTGACTACAATATTCCTTTGCAGATTTTAGCTCTGTTTAGAAATAGAAACAACCTCCTTCTAAGAATGATTAGTAGCTTTCGATGCTTCAATCGAATCCATCAAACCTCAGAAAAAAAAAAAAAATAATATATGAATCATTTTTGAAATTAATTCAAAACTAAAATATTCTATACATATATTTAAAATCAATCAATGGTATCTATTTAAAAATTATTAAGTATAATTAAATATTTTTTCGAGTTAAATGTTCTATTTAATATTTTCGTTTGGAACTTAGGTGATTAAACAATACTATCATTAAGTATTTCTTCATTTTATACTAAACACTTGAACAAGTTGGTATCTGTGCATGGTAACACTAAAATATGAAAATTTTTTTAAGTAATAGTATATAAATATATAAATTTCATTGTATACAAGTAATAAAATTGTATGTACATACATATATTATAATAAAAATCAAATAAAAAAAACATTTTAGTAAATATTTATGGATATAAAATTCATTTGCATACACAAATATTATGTATATAGTAAAATATACTTATAAAGTAACTTAAAAATTCGATTACTGTTCAAATAAATTATGAAAATTCTTTTATGATATCATAATATGTAGGATTAAAATATGCATACATTAATAACTAAAATTTATATAAGCTTAAAAATATTCTAATGAACATATGTACTATAGTATATTAATATATTGAATGTATATGTATCAGAGTGAAAAGAGATGGGTTTAGAGATTCATAGTTGATACTTGATGTGATGTATAAAAAAATAAACTTATTAAAATATTTTCATTTTTGGCATTTCAAAAACAAATTTTTTTTTAAAATTAAATGTTAATAGATCAAAATTAAGTACAAAATATTAAGTGATATATGAATGCGAATAAATTACGATTCATTAGTAGTAAATATGATTAAAATATGTGTAAAATTTTTGCATAATTTAATTATATTTGATTTTAGAGAAATATTTGAATGTTATATTACATGTATTCGCTATAGTTTTTATTAAAGAAAAGTTTTTTTAATTAAAAATTTAATTAATTTTATTCGTTTTTAAAAGTTTGACTTTTAATAGTTTATAGTTTCATCAGGAAATCAGTACAAATTTAAGACTTTGTTAATATAAAATAATGAAAAATGTAAAAAAATTGATTTTTAAATATAATATTAGCACTAAATTTACCTTTTTTACTTACAGAAAATATTTTTTTACTTTAACTGCAGTTTTTTTTATTTTAAGAGAATATTTTTTATTCTAATTAAAGACTAATTAAGTAATTTTTCTATCCCTGTTAAAGTGAACATTTTTTCCTTAAATGCAAAAATATTGTTTTAATATAAAAAAGTTTTTAGCAATAGTAAAAAGTTATATTTGAATTTCAGAAGTTGAAAATTAGGATGTTCTATTATAAATATCTCATTTAATAAATAAGGGGAGTCCAAAATCCCAAAATGATTTAAAACCCCAAAAAATGGATTAC
This sequence comes from Dolichopus griseipennis, assembly GCA_963082915.1. Lineage (NCBI taxonomy): Eukaryota > Metazoa > Arthropoda > Insecta > Diptera > Dolichopodidae > Dolichopus > Dolichopus griseipennis. The sequence goes on along the minus strand of OY720441.1, from coordinate 32,268,472 downwards.
AATTTATTATTTAGCTTTAATAGTTAAATAAAAAAATAAATTAGTTTTTATATTAAATATTAATTATTAAACAATGGATTAGTTTTTTAAAACTATATTTCCATAATAATACAAAATGCATATTTTATATGCACTTTATAGAACATTTATAGGAAGTTTTTTGAAATAAAGCGTTTTGTATTCTAACCGGGTGTTTACAAAATCCTGTCCTGGTGCCTGTCTATCCGGGTGTTTACAAAATTTCTACATCGTTTCTTATAAAAAAACAAAATTTTACCTTTGGATAGGTATCACATTTCTCTGTAGCGTCACCCAAAGTTTAGAAATAACTTTTAACAAAAGATCTTATTAAGTTAATTTGCAATCTGGAAATGTTAAACGAGAGTAGCTTATATAGGCTTAATAAATATATATAAATAAATTTATAGGGTTGCCATATACCGTATTTTAATTAAATGTTATGCTAAACTCAATTTTTGCAAAACCTCCTTGTATCTTCTAAATAGTTTAAGTTTGAAACTCTTGGGAGGTGTTAGATCTTTGGAAATAAATATGAGTTATTTAAGAAAAATTTTCTTGTGTCGCTCGTAATTCAAGGGGTTTTTAAAGGACCTAAAATTGAAAATTTGCTCTTATTTTAAAGGCGTGTAAGTTGAATACCTCTCCAAATTTAACTGATAAAATATTGCATTTTCCAAGGACAGTGTATTTGAAAGGACAAGTATATTAAAATCAACAGATTGCTTCCAAATGATTGGGTCAACCATTACATTAAATCAGCATTTCAAAGGTTGCGAAATCGAAAATACCATGTCGATTTCATAATTAGAGCAATCGTTTAATGTCAGCCGATTAACACTTTATTTAATGACATGTGGACATTGCCAAATAAAATGTTAAGTTTTGAAATAGATACATTGTCCGTAAATATTTTTTGAATTGCTCGTCTTTTCTGAATTTTTGCCTTATCCATAATCAAAAAGCAATTTTGAAAGTAAGTAGGTAGTGCTTATTTCAGTTTTATATCATCCAAGATATTATTACAAATTTATTTTTCAATATAATTTTTACTCAAAATTTAGTATGAAATTATTGGGTAGTTTTTAGAAATATTTTTTTTTTTAAACCATTTGTTTTTTTCATCATTTGTTTATTTTAAAATTATCTAAGCATATTTGTAAGCTTACTTGGAGCATATAATACAGATAATCAAAATAGTTTATATATGTTGGTCAACGAAAACATTTTTAATACTATGGGAAAATTGAATTAACACTATGGCGAAAAAATTTAATTTAACATTATGAATATTTAAATATAATTTATTTGATTTAGTTTGTAGATACGGTGTTATGATGTGTAAAAATCATTGAAAAAACAAACATTATAATTATGTTTCATAACTATGTATTCTGTATATATTCCATTATTGATTATTTAGGAAAGATTGTATGCAAATTAGAACACAAATTGAGCACAAGAGATTTTATTTGGACTTTTGTTTACAAAAAATTTTGTCAGAAAAGGATTTGAATTTTTAAGCTCAATTTTATTATCTTAATAAATATATAACAAATATATATAAAAATAAAATGTCAATATTATCAGTTGTTTATATAAATTATGAATAATAATGAAATCCATTTTTAAAATAAAAGCCCAATGCAATCAAGAAAACCTGTCAACATGTGTCGAAATATAATCTTATAGCTTTAATATTAACGTTTAACCTTAGGAATATATATATTGCGTAAGTTGCTGATTATGAAAAATAGGAAATTTTAACGATTTTTAAGTAATAATAGCCTTTAAATAGGGAAGGTTCCGAATTTGTTTTGCAAACTTATACTGGTTCTCAAGGATTCAATCCCGTTCTTCCTGCATAAACTTCTCAAGTTCAAGGAAATAAATTGTGACATGCACCAAAATTTGTATCTTTATTTTTTTTTTTTTTGACACGCTAGTCAAACTCTAAGAAAACGAATTCCTTTATACATAGCTAAAAAATAGATGTGTGAGCTTGCTTGATTCAAGAGGAAAGTTGGATGGTCAGGTTAGAAACGAACTTATTGCAGTTCTTTTTAAAAATTAAATTGTATAAAGGTCTATCCCTATCAGAGGCGAACACATTGGACGGAAGCATGTTCCATATTCTAGCAATTCTCACAATAAATGAGTTTCCATAACCAATTTGAACCATCTTATTATTTTGTTCGATTTTAAAGAATCTCTTTAATATTAAAAAACTTCACTTTTAACACAAGTGAAAATACAAAAAAAATTTTAACAGGTGTTTAAAAATATCAAAATTTCTATTTTTGACCTTTTTTCCTAACAGATTTTTTGTGACCCCACTAATTTTTAACGATTTTACTTCTCCCAAAATTTTAAACTTAAGCAGTTCAGAAAATTTTGCAAAAATTGAATTTCACAGAGAATTTTGCAAAAGTTGACATTGTCACAAGTTTTTCAAGAGTTGCAATTTAAATTTGTTTTGTATAACTGCGGTTTTACTGTATAATATACAATTTTGAGTTATGTTTTATTAAAAAAAAATATGTGGCTTACAATAACACCAAATAAAATAACCGCGACGAAATAAATCCTATACCATTAAATGATTTAACTCCCCGTAACAAATTATCAAATTGTTTCTATTCTCAAATGAAAAATAATTGAAAAATGAAATAACTGCAACAGTTGTGCCAACATTCTATGTTATTGAAATATATTGTGTCTGTGTAATAAAAAATTCAAAAACTTCCAAATAGAGTTGATTACCTCGTTGTTACATTGGGAGTAATTTCATACAGTCAAAAAATGTCATTAGAATCATTTATAAATTTATTATAATACATTATGGTATTTAAACATTTAATTTTTTTTTTAAATTAATTCCCCTTTATTAATATTTTGTAATTAATTTAAAAAAAATTATATTTATATATAAATAATATTGAAACTAAAGGTATTTATCACTTCAATGATTTTTAATATTTCATAACTTTACATACATGTTATTAAGTTTTAATTTTTAATTCTATATGTATATTTTGAAATAATTTCATATTCAAAATTGATAATAAATGTTATTATATATTTTCACAAAATTAAATTATTAAATTTTCAAAAATTGATTTTTAAAGTACATAATTTGAAAATTATCATTCTTATTTTCCACCTTAATGATCATTACAATTAACTTACTAACTATCTATGTATGTATTCAGTATTTGACTCAATAAAAATTTTATAATAAAATAATTTTAATAAAAAAATAAAGTCTCTTCCAATTGATTTCTTACCCTATTTTAAAAAAGGGAGAGAAAATAAACATTGAAATTGGTTAAATTGAATTGAAACATTCAATCTGTATAAAATGATTATAAAACGAAATTGGCACCCATTTATTAGCATAAAGAAATTTAATTTACTCTTAGAAATATAAATACGTATTTGTTATATATGTATGTATATGAATGTATATTTTACATATAGATTTAATATATACGTATGTATGTATGTTCAATCCTTATTTTCTATACATTTATTCTTCTCTAGAGACACAATAAGTTATTTGGAAATATTATTATGAGAATTTTTCTTATATAACTTTATTTATTTGAATTGTTGATGTTTTATTTTATTTCGTATATATCATATGTATATCTAAATTCTGTTATAAAAGATTTTATTCAGACAAAATTTTATTGAATTCAATCAATGGTACAATAGGCATCAAACATAAAGATATATATAGATCAATAATAATAGAATGACAGCACAACCAAAAAGTAAATAATTTTGCATACTTTTAGGTATATATGTGTGTTTTTTTATCAGATTTTCCTGAAATGCTAAAATTAATTTGTTTAAATATTCTAATAGGGTCGGTTGTAGTTTTTAACCAACAAATTTTTCAAAAGAGTACGAGATACTTGAATCTATTATTATGTTAGATAATCAATTAGTTAAAATTAATAAGACACAATAAAACGCTTTGGTGATGTAGAGGGTTAATACATGGCTTATTAATCTTGAATATGCGAGTTCAAATCCTGCACAAACTATACATTTTTATTGATCAAATATATGATTCTAACAAATACAAAATATATAATATAATCTAATTAAATAATATTTAACAATACTTATCACTTCACGCCTGAGAAGGAAAGACTTGCTTCAGTGGTAGATGGCTGGGTAAGTGGTCTTTTGATTGTAGGTGGCTGTAAATAAATAAATAAATTAAATACAACACTTACAGCTACTATTAAGCATGTGATGTGATTAAATAAATCTCCTATTTTCGATAATGAGTCACTTCCTGCCAAGTACATTGTAGGCATAAAATTATTGTAATCATATAAAAAGCGTAAGACGAAGGAAACTTCTTTTCAGGAATCTGCTTCGGATAGCTTTTTTTAATTTTGGATGAATTTTAGATGTATTTTAGTAATTTACCAATTGATCCATTAGGTTGTCTATCAGTACAAGGTATAGTTATTACAAATCTCTAATGGGGACTTTAAAAGTACTTTGTTTAAAGTCGGTAAATTAAAGTAATTGTTACGAGTACTTGGAATGGGGTCTGCATTTATTACAGAGATGTAAGAAAATTTTTTAACGGATTAAATTAGAGTGAGATAAATAAATTCGTCAATATTATTGTGACTATACGAGTCATTGTACCCGTATGACTATACGAGTCAAAGGGTATAATAAATTTGCCATTACGTTTGTGACGCAGAGAAGGAGGGGGAGGGGGGGTAGATATAGACTCAAGTGTATGGATCGGATCAGAATCGAAAAATAAATCGATTTAGCTATGTATATCCGTCCGTTTGTCCGTTCGTCCGCACGATAACTCAAAAACTAAAGGAGCTAGGATCTTGAAATTTTCGCAAATGGGTTTTTTGCCATGGGTTCGAGTAGCTGCCATACAACTTCGTTTTTTATATGAGTATTACTCTGTACCTATTACAGCTGTGTGTCTGCAATTTTGCAAAAAATAGTTAAGTGTAATGGTCAAAGTTTCTGCAAAATTTGGTTGGTCTACTGCAGAGGGCTCGAGTAGCTGCCATACAACTCCTTCTTCTATATGAACATTACACTACACCTAATGAAGCTGGGTGTTTAAAATTTTGCAAAAGTAATTATATGTTGATGATATAATGTATATGTTACGGTCATACGGGTATCCCAGAGTTAACACAGTCTACTCTACTATACTCTTCCTCGTTTTATTATGATTTAAAAACGAAGAAATATGATTTTTGACATTTTCCATATATTCATAAACGGCAAATATTTCGTTTTTTTAAGCATCTGGTAACCATATTGTAATTGAATACTTGTAGTATTACCATTGTACATTAAAAAAATTTATTAGACTATTCATATAAATAATACGTTCACATATACAAATAGTATTTACATCATAAATCTTTTTTTTTTTTTTTTTATAAAATATTGAAATGCTCAATTTGACATTAGAATTGAATTTGAAGAATAATCGATGAATATCGATGTTTACTATGTTCAATGTTGTTAATAATCCCATATGTATTAAGCAATTTGAAATAAATTTTTGCTTATTTTATCTTTTTGGTTTTTTAAATTTTTCTATGTACTTGATTTTTTTTTTTTTGTAATTCATTCTTCTATAAATTTTTTGAAGGATTTTTTAAGTATGCAAATAAAGTTTAAGTATGTTGAAATAACAAAATTACAATTTTTTACTTATTTTTATATACAATAACAAAAATAAATACATTTTTTCAAAAAAGAAAATTTAAATTAAAGTTGAAGAATGGATAAAATTTTTGTAAACAGTTGAACGCTTCTTTAAGTATTCAGAAATGAAATATGATAACGTTACTAAACTTGCGTAAACCTATACTATGGTTTAAATGATAAAGCTGAAGATAATTAAACTTATTTTTTTGGAATTACGAATGTCATTCTAGTATATTGTGTTAGTATTGTTATTATATCACATGATTTTTTTCTTATGTTAGTACTGTACTTAACACAAGGGCTATTTAGTAGCTACTGGAACATTTAAGAGTGTTTTATAGAAATCAGGAATCAGATTTTATAGTAATCATTTATAGTAATCAGTAATCAGATGCACTGTGCACATATAAAATTAATCTGAACTTATTGTTTGTACAAGGGTTTTCTTAACAGAACTAGCCTGCAATATGCTATGCTTATATAGATACAGGGTTGCGCAAAACGACCGATATGGTTTGAAAGTCTAATAACTTCTTAAATTTATTTATATTTTTTATTTTTATTTCAGAATTTTGTAAAGAAAACTTGGGAATTGGAAATGGAACAGTACACAACAGAACAGAGATCAACAATTGTTGAATTTATACACTATTATACACTATATAGCAGAGTATATGATAACTGTATAAAGTTTCTGAATAAAAACATAAACCCATAAATGAAGAGATAAGGTTAATTCTTAATACAATTTTATCGTGACGAAGTTGTACTGTTTTTTTTTATGATATCATTTATTTATTTCTTATAAATGTAATCACATTAGATGTCAATGACATTATCAACGAGTACTGCAACTTAATGTCTTTGACTTAAAATGTCGTTCTTAACGATACTTTTATTTTGTTGCAAAACGTCGTTTCCCCTTCGTTGACGGTTTCATTTGGTATATAAAAAGAAATACATGTTTAGTTCTATCTGACTGATAGCTTAGTGGTTAGAGTGTTGGCTTTTCAATCGGAAAGTTTCGGGTTATTTTTGCCTTTCAGTCAAATCTGACAACAAAGTCAACTTGATATCAATTTAAAGTAACGGTACTGTCGTATGCTGATGCACAGACCTTAAAATCCTTAAAATAAAAATAAACCTTAAAATCATAAAATTACGAGAGACGTACGAACAAAAGATATATTTTAGATTCATATTGAAATTTCATATATTAAGTTCCTATATAGTTGAATTTTGTTTACATATATATTTTGTTTTTTAAATAGCTACATATAGATTTTGATTATTATTTGAGTGGTCCTTATATGAAATTGATGGAATTGGAAATTTGATTACTTGTTATTTTCATGCTGAGAATAATTTTACATGAAAAATTATAAAAGTGGCCTTTAATATTCCTTTATATATGAATATCAAAAGTACTAATTTTGACAATTGAATTTTTATTTACAGTACCTATAGTTACATTTGAATAATTTGCTATTAAAAAAAGTCCGTAACGGTAAATTACTATAAGTGTGACTGAATGACATTGTGATTTATATTCCTTTTTCATAAGAAACAATAAATATTGAGAATTCAATAGAAAGGTGTGGCGCAATTAAACAAGGGTGAGAACTTAGAAATGAAAATATTAAAGAAAACTTTATTATTAGTAAATTAGTAAATAAAGGGAGGTACAATTTACAAGTAACAAATAACATGAACAAAGTGAAATTAACAAAAGCAAAAATTAAATAAATATCTCATGAATAAAAATTTCTGTACTACACAATAGATGCCGCACAAAAACAAGTATATATTTCTTTTGAATTGTTGAATTAACTTCATTTAGATTAATTATTTCATATTTAATTGTTTGCTTTTAGTGTTGGTATGATGATTGATGTTATTTGAAACCACATATTTGATGTTATTTATTATAGCATAACATTTTTAAGAATTTAAATAACTCTTTACTCTATTATTAAAGTTAAAAAATTCTAAAAATTAATTCTAAAAGTTGAATTCTTGGCTATGTGACTATTTCATCAGTTTTTGAGTAGATTATAGAAGAATAATAACTTTAAATTTAGATGCATAAAAAAGTGTGTCTGCTATGATTTTAAGTAATTTTAAATTTTGCGAAATCTGTTAATGCTTTTGCTTTACCATAAAAATTGTTTTTTTGTTTTATTTAAAAGGAATGTGGGAGATTCTATTTAAGGGATAGTGAAAAACGGGTTTTGAATTTCACAAACTTGAATTTGAAAAAAAAAATATATTACGTTCCTCTCAAAAATTGATACATTACCTAATACAAATAGTGCTTTTCGAATTGTACTTCTTAAAGCCTAGAGTTTTTATTCATTACACTGGACTATAATACTTTAGTTGCACATATGGTGTTATAACTCACTATGATTTGGATCATAATTCTGTTAATTCTTTGACATAAGCCAATCATATTTTTAATATTTACGGCGTTATAATTCAAATTAAGTGAGTTATAAACAACAGTTTGATTTCGCACTCCTAATTAGCCTTAACACTACATAGCATTATGATGGAAATTGATATTCTAGATAAGAAGATAATTTTCATTCTGAATTAGAAGTGATTTTAGAGTTGGATTTAAAATTCTGGGAAAAGTGAGTATCTACCGTGATTTTAAATTTAACTCTTGGATCCCTCCAAAGTCACATTTTCAAATGTTTATAAATATTCTGGAAAAGGAGAATACCCAAATTTTTAATCTAATTCTAAGATCTAAGATCTCTTAGGTGGACCAGGTTTTCAACTTCGTAACATGTTTACAAACCTTATTCAACCTACATCGAACCATAATTTAATCAAAAGTATCTGACAATTTTTAATTTGAATTATTAACAGTTTTTATATAAATGTATAGTTCTGACTATTTAATTGTTTTCTTCTATAATTATGATATTTAATTTTTTTTTTTAATATGTTATAATATTTTTCTAACTTAATTTTATAATTATTTCAAAATATTGATTTAATTCTTTGCTATTTTATACATTATAATTTTATTATTTTTTCAAATCTTAATATCTCAACGTATTTTGTGTCAAAAAATGAAAAATAAAATGGCTTTTAAGTTGTTCAACTTGACCATACAACACGATATAATTTAAAATGCAAACCAAAGACTCCATCCACAAAAAATTAAAATATTTTGATTTTCTTCCAATCAATTTTCCAATTTTCAAAATTGGTCATACACGGATCAAATTCGCAACGCAAGTACGCGTATTAAATTGAAAACCTAGTCCATCGTTTATGGACTGCATTAGAGATTTTGAATATATATATGAAATACCTAATTACCTAATTCAGAATCTAACATTAATCAAGCAGTATCTGAACTCAATATAGCAATGGATCAAAATACTACAACTTTTATATGAATTTTGATGAGTTATAATCCGACAAAAATTTCGTTAAATCGCTTACAATTATATGATCACTAATAAATAAAAATCTAATTTCACTATTAGTATTAAAGAACTGCAAATATTTAATTTTTAAAATTAAGCAATTGTTGTTTTTTTACTTTATTCTGTTTTCATTAAAAACTTTTTCATATTTAATACAAGTAATTTTAAATTATATATTATATATGTATACTGTATATATATCTAGTTGTAGAAGATCCGGGATAGTAATAAAAACAATAGTTTTGAAAACTTTTTTTTTTTTGTTTAAAAACTCTTGTTTAATCTTCTGTTATAAAAATATTTGAATAATGCAAGAACACCCCCATAAAAAGAGTTTCAAATTTAAATCCAGAAAAAAAAAAAAACTTAAATAGAAAAACAAAGAAAGTATTAAAATATCTTTAATAGTTTAATAATAAAAAAAAAATTCATAACGAATTTTAAAATAATAGTACAGTAGATAATTATAATTCATTATAAGTTAAAGATTATATACCAGGAGTTCATTAAAAAGATTTATATAATATATAAAGTGTGTGTATATTATGTATATTAAAAATTATTTAAAATCCAATAAACTTTTTTTTAAACACTGGATGGTGACATGTCAGAAGTCCTATGGTATATATACCAAACTTTAATACAGCAAGCGATGCAAAACTCAACAATTAAGTTGATTTTTTCAACAATTTTAGAATATTTTGAATAGTCAGACAAAAGTCCTATTAAAAAAATGCCAATGGGACTTCTGTTAATTGAAGTGAGTCAAGAGTCCCAATCGGACTTCTGAATCAATTAAATGAGTCAAAAGTCCCAATCGGACTTCTGGATCAATGAAGTGAGTCAAAAGTCCCATTGGGACTTCTGGCCATGGGACTTGTGACATGTCACCTTTTTTGATCAAGTACATATTATTCATCCATTAAAGTAAGTTTAAAATTTCTAAATATATAAAAAAACTAAAAACTTATGAAATTATTTATAAATATATACAGTAGTCTTAGAAGGACTTAGAAATTAATTCATGTGAGAATCTAATGAAAATTTTGTTTTTTAGACGTCCTTTCTTTAAAGAAAAGTTTTCTAAGATAATTTAATTTTTAAAATTCAAAAAAAAAAGGTTTCCTTAGAAAAGTCTTTATTTATTTTGAAGAAAAAAAAAACTTGTGTAAATTTATTTAGGACTTTTTCTTATGAATATTCCTTAGAATCTTCTATATGAACTTATTTCAATGAAATTCGTCCTTAAAAATTGTTTTTTGTTGTTGTATAATTATTTTTTCATTAAATTTTTTAAAGTTTTTATAAGAAAATTTGGTAAAGAAGTGTTGAATAGATTTTTAAACAGTTTATAAAGATATATTACATAAGAAATTTTGCATTTTAGATTTTAGTATATGGGGTAAGCCCCCCATACTATTTATGAAACTTAAGAGTTTGTTTGTTAGAAGATAATTACAAAAATATATTTTATTAAGGTATGTCATTTATTAGTATATCAAATTATGTCCTGTATGAGAACTTAATTTGGAATGTCAATTAATAAATATAATCAAGCGTTAAGGGATCACTATGATATTTTGTAGATGTCCTTGAGAAAATATTTTGTTTTTATATCAAAAATATTTATGCATATTTTTCATAAGATTTTTTGATAAAAGTATTTTGTAAAATAAAAATGACTAAATGGCACAGTGATTTAAATACTGACCTCTCATTCGGTAACGCAAGTATAAATTACAGTAAAATTTAAATATATTTTTTAACTGACTTGCTGATCTGATTTGGATGAAATCTGTTATTTACTTTCAATTAAGAATACATGGAGTTGTACTATGTGGTATTCTACACTTAAAAAGGCACACTTCGGTTTAACTTAGTAAATTGTGTAAATTTATTTAAATTATTATTCTGACTGGTGATCAATTAAAAATGCCAGAAAGTTAAATGAAATCTATGTAAATAAATTATTTAAATTTTAGTTTTAAGATGACTAGAGAGGGCTTCCACTATTAAAGTATATCACTGCATGTTCATATAATACGTGGGTATAAAATACGTGTTATATTCAAAAGTAGAAGAAGTGTCTTCTTTTTTGACATAACTCTAGATTTTTAGCATATATTTTAGTAAAATTTTAATTTTAAAAACAAGAATCACTCCGTGAGTTGCCTGTCCGTTTCATTGTAAAATAGCTGTAACCTACATAAAATTGGCAGACGTCTTAGATTTAAAAGATTACACATAGATTCGGAACGAAACAAAACCAAATAGAAATGAAAGAGTTTCGATATTTATTTTGGAACAAAATAAAATTTCCTCCGATCTTAAATATCGTTTCCGAACATAATCCGAACAAAATTTTTAAAACGTCCTTTTTGGAACTTTATTCACAATAACTAAAAAATAAGTTCCGATGAAAATAGAGTTCCTTACGTTTTTACAATTTTTTTGAAAACCCAAAAAATTATAGTCTCCCATTTCTTTCTCTCAGAAACGAGGAGATTTGCCAGACCAGCATAATACAAAAAATTTCTTCGGAGAAAAGTTTTTCGTTCATTTCGGAACAAAATTTAAAAAATAATTTTTTTGCTTCGATGAGAGAAAAATCTTAAAGAACGATTAAATTGTTGCCCCAATATTGTTTCGTTCTGGACCCCTATATATATATATATAAATATTTATATGTCCCCCCGGATATGTTTTACGTCATAATTTTTAGTCAAAATTTAAGTTTATAGGAAGCAACGTCGAGGAAAATTATAAATTATTATTAAGTTTTACCTGCGTAGAAAATAAATTCAAATTTTGTAGTTTTGAGATAGACCTTGTGAGCCAGAATGATGTGAATAATTTCTTAAAAGCTTAAAACTTCTTTTGATATAGTACATTTTTTTTTTAATAGAAAAAGTTTTATAAAAATTTGTACTTATAAAAAAACTTCAATTTTACATAAACTTTCTTGTTTTTTTATTGATTCGATTTATGATGTATCATCGATAAGAAATTATAAAGTTTGTATTTGATTTTTCACAGATTCAGAGAATTATCATAATAAAAAATAAAAAAATTGGAAAATACATGTTTCGAATAATTATTCATTTAATTTAAACCATTCCTATCCTTTGAGATGTGTTTTTTAGTTACAATATGATCAGTGTCACTTTAGTTCAATACAAGACAGAATTATTTTTTTCGATTTTATATACAAATTTTCATGATAATCAGCTGAGCACTTTAGGAGTCTATTCGCTACATACAAACAAACGAATTTTCGGTTTTATATATATAGATTATAATTAAATTATTTGCTATTGAAATTCAGCCTATTTCCTCAACAGGTTCGAAAAACAGACATATTTTTACACATAACACTAATAAAGCTAACAAGCTTTGTAGTTGTAATTTTGCAAAAGGAGTTAGCCGAATGATATATTGATTAGATTATGTTCGTCCGGGTATCCTTCAGTTAAAATAATTAACTATATCCTCTTCCTCATTCTTACTTCGGTTTCCAAACAAAGATATTTTTCCAAAAATTGTTTCAATTGATCTGGGAAGCTTAGGTCGATCTGCATATATATGAGAGAGATCAGCTCTTTTAGAGATTTACAGAAATTTTAGACACTTTAGAAACTCTTTAGTTTTATATTTATTGGACTTTAAGTTCCTTTTCGATTATAAAGCTTTGATTCAATCTTAAAGTTTTTTATTATTTTATTTTGATGACATTTACATTAGTCTGGAAAGCTTTTTTTTTGATATACGATGTTTGAATTGAAAATTTAAAATTAAATTTTTAAATTAAAACTTTATTTTATATGAAAAAAATATGCTGTGTCCTCCGCAGAACCAACCGCTATTACAGCAAAAGCTTAATGTGAAATTTTTTTAAGATATTTTTTGCCTACATGTGTAAAAATTTTGGTCAAATGAAGATTTTTAAAAGATTCTATTAGAACTTATTTTCAAAATTTGATTCTCTATAATTTTGGGAGACGATTGTTAATAGTAGCAAAACTTTTTTAAATTTATTTAAATGGGCCCTAAAGTTCATCGGATCAAAAGACTTTCTATAACAAAGTTGTAGCTCTTTATTTGTATAACCACTTTTATTTAATAATTTGTTTGTACTATTTTTGGTTTAAAAAATATTCGCAAAAACTTAAAAATTACGCTAGAGAAGTGCCTTCTGGAGTTACCTGATTTTCTCCAAAAGCTTATCAATTCAAGATATTAACCTCAAAATCTTATATATGAAATTTCGATGTATTCCGTTTAGCCGTTCAAGTTGTACACGTGTGCACAGCAGACATAAATACATACATACTTATATATACATAGACGGATATCATAAAAGAAACACTTTTTAAGGGTTTCTGCACTCTTGGCTAAATCGTATATGCAATAATCTCAGGGTCCAATTTTGGTGCAAAAACAATACTTACCGCTTAATATATTTTATATAAGCAGTTGGAAAAAATAACTTTATTTAAAGTAAAACAACTTTAAGAAAGTCCAGAATTTCTTTGAAGTATGCAGTTGTTGGTATTAAAAAAAAACAACAATTTTAAAATAATATACTAAATGTATTCAATTTTGTTGTTTGTTAGTAAACATGAAAAAGTTGTTGATTCTAAAAAATTTTGTTCAATGTCTTCTTGTTGTGTTGTTCATATCTTTTTTGTAAGAAGTCATAAAAAGCATTTGTCCGCAAATAACCTCAAAAGAAAGTTTGTTTATTTTTTTTTTTGCAGAATATTTCTTTTGGAATAATGATGAATAAAAACTTTTGTTAAAATGATACTTAACTTTTATTTTTTTGCTTTTAAATTTATTTTACAATTTCAGTTTTTTAATATTTCATTCGGTCATCGTTTTTTTTGCTGGTTTTTTTGTAAATTTACATGTAATTCCTAACTATAGAAGCACATATTGTAAAAAAACTGCATTACTTTGTCACCACACAACCCACATTATATTGATTGACAAAAAGGAAAAATGTACTTCCTTCAAAATTATTTCATCCGAAGCTATGAAAATGTCTTCAAGTGTAGGAAATTAATTTTATAAAATAAAAATTCGCAGACGCAATTAAAGGTATCTTTAAGGCGACTTTGTGTAAAGGATGTATTCGGACATTATCATAATAGTTGACAATAGATGTATAAAATATATCACTATCCCAATGTGTTTGAAGCAGGAGTTCGGAACGGAACGAAATAAAAATGTGATGAACTTTATTTAAAAATATAGTCCCTCCATATTTAAAATTTTTTTTGAAAAATCAAAAACCTAAAAGTCCACGTGTTTCTTGAAACCTAGTAGCCGGATCGATATTTTTTAAAAAGGGTATTCACCAATTTTTTTCAATTAGAACTAAAAAAAAAGGGATAAAAATTTGAATAGTACGTTTTTTAGGCCTTCTTCTAAAACTATGGATCAACTTCTTGGCTTCGCAGAGAATAAAATGTGAGAACGATTGAATTTTGCTCCAATTTCGATTCGTTCCGTAACTCTGATTTCAAATTATATCTTTGTCACATTTTAGGACATAATTGTCAAGCTTATAAGATCATGATATTTGAAACTTTTTACTGTTACAAAAAATATGCCTGAAAAATTTTTAGTTAAGTGAAATTATAAAGATAATTAAAGCTTTTTTCATTACAGCTTAACCATCAAGATACACTTCGAGTACTAATAACTTTAGTATAGTGTGAAACTTTTCATTATCAGCAGTCTCCTTTCCGCCTGGAGCAATACTGTAGCTGAGTAGTCAGGATTAAAAAATTTTAGGAATGAATTAGTTATAATATAAGCTATAACACAGAGGTTCAACACATGTTATGATCAGTACAAATGTTAGTTAAAGTAAGTTGGAAACTTATACACAATAATTAAAGTTTTAAAGTCCCCTAATTCTGTTTTAATTCAAATCCTATATTCTATAAATTATCATTGCAAAATTTCGACAATTGACAAAAATTTATAAACTTTATTTTGTTTAAAATCAACAGATTTTGTATTTGGATTTGAATCGAATTTTTAGCATACGATATTGCAAATTTTCACTTAAAATATATAAAGTTAAAGTTTTAAATTATCTTATGTAATTATGTGTTAAAAGTTTTTCTTTTGTTTACTGAAAAATGAATATGTTGGTAGGGGTCTGTAACATCTTGTAATGAATTCAAAGTTGTTTGTTATTTTTTTTTTAGAAAAACAAAAAAAGTTGGGAGTTTTTCTGCTTCTGTTATACTTGCTTCTTGGTTTTAAATTTAATTTTTTTTTTGGAAAAAATTCAAACACATCAAATAGTGCATTAGAAAATAAAGAATTTAATTGTAGAGAAATATTTGATCGACCACATAGTATATTGTAAGTATAATCTTCTGCTTTCTTTTTTTTTTTTTTACTTTTCCAAGTGAACTTGGGGATTGAAAAGTTTACAATAAAAGAAGTGAATCCTTTCGAAATATAATATATATATAAGTTTTTGTTTTTTTTTATAAGTTTGTTCTAATGTGGTCAGTATAATTTTATACCAATTTTTTGAACTCTTTTATTTTGTAGAAATTAGAAGAAAAGAGTTGTTTATGTGCTGTACAGAGTTCAAGAGTTGTATATATACTCAGTGTGTATAACTTTAACAAAATCTAACAAAAAGAAAGTTAAAATTTTTTGATGTTCTGACTGAGTGTAGGGAGTATGGGGATTATGTTCTAAAAAAGACTTTTTTTGTTTTTGAATAAAATGTAATAAAACATGTTTAATGTCAATGTATATGTAATATATATATATATGTAATGTAATATTTTGTTTGGGAAAATTACTATAAATAAATTTAAGTTAATATATGAATAGTACAATTATTCATTTTTCTAATTTAAAAGCTTAAAATTAATAAAAAAGGGGTTTTAAAAAGAAAATTTTTTAAAATTTTATATTATTTAAAGTAATATATGAGTAAATTATATGTTTGCTAATCTTTTCCATTCGATTGTCCGTACTGTATTGGGGCATTAAACAAAATAATAATTATACTGAATCAAGCGGCATATTCAGTTAAGTTGAGAAGATATGAGACTTAATTGCTTTACATAACGTGTAACAAACTTTTCTGCCCTTCATAACAAAGGTCGAACGTGGCACTAACAGTTGATTCAAGAAAATCCGGTAAATTGATATAAAATTGTGGCAGCAATAGAAAAACTTACCGTCAGGCCGACATAGGTTATCGATTTTGATATCTGTTAACAGTGTCAACTCAATTCTCAAAGAGGAACACATGTACAAAATTTGAAAAAAATCGATCAAACCGTTTTTAATTTAGAGTAAAATCATGAAAAAACCTATAAAAAGCTTTAAAAAAATAAATAAACTTACTTTCGCTTTTATATATATAAACTTTAAGACACTATACAGTAAAATTTTAAAGTTTTATTTAGTCCCTACCATTTCCAAGATACTATTCAGTAAAATTTTAAAGTGTTATTAATCTCTACCATTTCCATAAAACGCATTTGGTTTCTACATAGCCTCTGTATCTAATATTCTATATTGCACTAGCGTCTTGATTTGCATCCACGTTTTTCCTGCTTCCTCGATTTCTTTTATTATAGTTCTTCTTCATGTGATTTTAGGTCTTTCAAGTTTTCTTTTCTCTTGGGGACTCCAACCGAGGGCTTCCTTAGTGACGGAGTTATTTTACGTTAGTATGTTGTCAATACATTTATACTTTCTTTCTCTGATAACCAGGTCTATGGTCATGTTATTATTTATAAATAATTTTGCGTTAAACTTATTAAGACATACAGAATCTCTGTATTCTATTTTGATTGTCAATTCATTCTTATTAAGTAATCTTTTAATTCGATACCGTTACTCTAGATTTTAAAAACTATAATTTTTATCTTTCTAAATATATGAACTTCATTTTATTAAAATATTTTTCACTTAAAAAAATTAAAGAATGTCTTTCAAAAGATTTTTCATTTACAAAAAGCTCATAATATAACACCTTCATTTACTCACTTAAATCACAAATAATTCACTCAATCAATAAAAATCACTCAAATAATATTCTATTGTAATTACAGAAACTAGAGGTATAGAAAAGGAAAACAATACTTTATATTGAAATCTTCCGTGAATCTATAATTGATCATTGTAAAATTTATATATTGATTTTTGATAGATAAAAACCAACAAAATTTATTTTAAAATAAATTTAATTGAAAATAATACAAAAAATAATTTAATAATTTACAACAAAAAAATATTTCATGTGAAATAATTAAATAATATTATTTCTTCTAAGTATGTGTATTTGTATTACACAAAGAAAACCCAAGATGTCGTTCTTTAAATCTTTTATGCTAGTATTATTGCAGCTGTTCTTAATTATACTAAAAAATTTTTAATTAAATTGTCACGAAGAAACTTTTTGAATAAAAGTTTTATTTTTTTTTAACATCGTTTTCTTTTCAAACCAAAAATTTTTGGTAAAATCAATTTTCCTTGTCAAGTGCACTTTATTAGCATAGTAAGTAAAAATCTATTACTACAATACTCAAAGTAAAATACACAAAATATAAAATTAAATGGGAAAACGTAGAGAAAATCAAAAGAATATCTTATTATTTAAGCGGTTTATACAGTTTTAATATTGGTGGTTATATTTCAATAAAAAGCGAGGAAGAGTGTAGTAGAGTAGACTGTGCTAATTCTGGGATACCCGTATGACAGTAATATAGACATTATATAAACGGTTAATTATTAATTTGGCAATATTTTAAATACACAAATTATTATTTTAAATACACATACTTTCAGTAATGTACAACAGAAATTATAAGTTGAAAGGCAACTCTTTAAACCTCTTCCAATACACCGACTAAGTTTTATTCAGACGTTGGCCATTAAAGTTAGCTACAATTGACATAGAGTAGTGCTCATATAAAAAAGAGTGTTGTCATATATGGAAACTACTCGAACACAAGGAGTAAACTGGTTGGATTTCAATACCGATGACGGCTATTGCATAAAAGCGAATTTGTGAAAATTTCAGAATTTTAGCATTTTTCCTTTTTGAGTTATCATGTTGATGGACAAATGGATACACGAAGCTAGATCGATTTACTTTTCATTTCTGATGCGATCCATACCTTTGAGTCTATATCTACCCCTCTTTCTTCTCTGCGTCACAAACGTATTAGAAAATTTAGTATACGCTTTTGATTTACATTCATATGGGTATAAAAACGTTTTCTAGTATTTATATATTGTTGTACAGTGATGAAATTGTTATTAAAGACAGAATTATTATTAATATTTAATTACAACTTAATAATATTTATTAATTTTACAATCTATCTGGGTATTAAGTTTTATTTCAAAGATCGAACATTTTGAAATTGAGAACGACGAATTTAAATTTTTAAGTGAGGAGTAATGGTTTGTAAAAATAGCTTTATGAATTCCTAGCTGTCAAAGTACGAAAACGATAAAGAGCAGTTTATTTCTACCCACTGTGTGCTATTTCATAACATTTTAGATTATTACCTGTGCACATATTACTTCGACTTATATAATTGTACGAGTAACGGCTTTTCCTTGATTTATTCTACTTATTGCTTCAATTGTCATTTGAAATAGCTTTTAGAACAAAATATCTAATTCTATTTAACTTTTCAAGCTCCTATAGAACCGTCTAAAAGTATTATCAGTTTTGTAATGTCATAATAAACAGAAAAAGCAAAGGGAAATATTTATTATTTTGCATTTATTTGGATTTCAATCTTCAAATTTAAAAAAGGTTGTAAAAAATCAGAACAAATTAACATTAATATTATAAAAATATGATCAATGAAAAAAAAATTGCTAAACATTCTTTAAGACCCTTGTCGATTGTAATAAATTTGTTTCCGATCCATAGTAATAAATCCAGTTTCCGATGACGTTATCGAAGAGCTGAAATAGCCCAACAGACTTCAACTTTAATAAAACCAGGAGTTTTTATGGCAAAAACTATTTTCGTCTTAAAGCAATCCTGCTCTACCAAATCCCGCTTTTTCGGACGCGGGTTTTGGTAAATTTGGATTTCAAGCCATACCCCAATTATCTGTTTGTAAAAGGGTGGTGGGTCGCACATCGGTCTAAGTATCTAAGTGTAATTCTAGAATTCTGGATTGAAATCTCTATGTAAAGCCGTGTAAAGTAAAAACTTTTGGCAAGTTCAGTCTAAAGAATTTAAAATATATGTTTTCTGATGTTAAGAAAACTTATTTCAAAATTGTTAGCGGCTATTTGAAATTTTTGAAGACTAAATATTTAATAATAAATAAGTTACCATTTATATTGCCACAAGTGTTCTTGTCAAACATCTACAAAAAACATCTGCAAACTAGAAGAAAAAGAGTTATGGGAGTTCAGAAACATTTTAAATCGAATGATAATTTCTTTTTTTCATAAAATTTATAAAGTTATCTTTATTCAAGAAAAGTATATATCTTATTAAAACATTCAATATTCTTAAACCTTCTTATATAAATATATATGTAATGTATTGTATATAAATTTTTACGTTTTTAAAATTTATACAAAATTTCAAAGTGTTGATTAATTGACACATTTTAATTAGACATTTAGAATTAATAAGATATAAAAGAATATTGATTTTATAAAATTGTTTAAAAGTGATTCAATTTAATTTTTTGGTTTTAACTTCAATTTACTATAAAATTTCAAAAAAAATATTATTATGTAATATTTGAAAAATTTATTTATTAAATTATATTTTTAAATTACTAATTTATTAACAGTTGAAGAAGAGGCTTTTAAATATTTTTTTGGTATTAGAATAGAATGTTACAAGAAAGTGAAAGTTAAATTTAATTCTCTTTTTTATTTTTAGAATTGTACGCATTTTGATGACACTCCTTCGTAGAGTCTAAATTTGACCAGTTGGAAGGTTAATTAAATAAAACTAAATCTAGATTGATATCCATGGAAGAATAATTAACGGCTGGGTGGCACAGTGGTTAGATTGCTGACCTTTCATGCGAAAGACCCAGGTTCGAATCCCATTGTGAAAAGCTTTTCTTCTTTTCGACTCGATTCAGCTACCTTTCGCCATTGGGTTCAAATTAATGGCTAAATCAATAATTAATAATTATATATCTTTAATAAAAAAAACATAAATAGAACAATATAAACAAATGCAAATATATGAGCAAATAATTTAATTTGAATAATATAACTCACAGACATAGAATACAAAATAATTACAATATAAACAAAATAGAATTATATCTATTTGAAAATCTAAAACGTTTCTACATGCTATAAGGCCTAGTAGTATCTCATGTTTAAATTGTATGTGGAATTCATTATGATCAATTCTAATAGCACGAATATAATACGACTCCTTGTTCTAACATGTACCTGTGATATAGGCAAGCTTATTAGCCTAACATTTGTTAGCACTTGAAAAAAAAGCGATATTCCATAGTAAATTTCGGGTACGGGAATTATTTATAATAATTTTTTTGACCTTTTGTTAGCAATTTATGATACAAATAATAATATATATTTATTATTTTTACTTATAAACATCAAGAGACACTTTCTTTATTTTAATGAAACCTCTTTAACACTTTAAAATATAATGTTGGAGCTTAAATTTTTGAGGGCTACTTTTAAATAAAATCAAGTAATACAGATGGCTATTTAAGAAGTTTAGTTAGAAGATATGTTGGAGCTTAAATTTTTGAGGGCTAATTTTAAATAAAATCAAGCTATACAGATGGCTATTTAAGAAGTTTATTTAGAAGGCTTCTTAAATTTTAAGATCTAATACCACTCTAGTTTCTCAAACCGTTTGAAAGATAACAGCTATAAGGGTTAACAATTTTGCAAAAATTGAGTTTTGGATATTGATAAATTAAAGTATCGTATGGCGTGTTTTACATATATGAGTTTCGCATTTTAAGGGTCTATAGCTGCGGTTAAAACTTCTTTTCTTTATTTCAAACGGTGTAAAAGTTTTGTAAAAATAAAGACTGACGTACAGAAGAAAACTATTCATAGGCTTTGAAGTTTCTTACGAAATTGGAATTTATTCTAGAAAGTTACAGGATTCGAAACCTTTAATTTGAAACCAGGACATAATTATATTCAGAAAGTCTAAAAATTCTGCAGTCCTACAAGGAGTATAGGGTATTCACTAAGTCATTTAAACTAACTTCATAGAGTCATAATCACCAAGAAACTTCGACTGTTTATACCCGTGCATACATATATGACATCGGGTATATTAGATTTGCTCCTCCGTTTGTAACGCATCGATCTAGACGAGCTAGATATAGTGTCAAGGGTACGTATCGGCTCAGAATCGAAAAATTAGTCGATCTAGCTATGTGTGTCTGTCCGTCCGTCCGTCCGTCCGTCTGTGTGTCAGCACGATAACTCAAAAACTAAAAGAGCTACAGTTTTGAAATTTTCACAAAATATTTTTCAATCAATTTCTAGGTTCCCTATTTTTTTTGGTTAAGATCGGACCAAAACTTCGGGTAGCTCTCGAACAGCTAACTTTTTTAACTCCAATATTTTCATACAAAAATTTTAACATGAAGTATTTAACATGAAATTATATGAATTTTGTTTGTTTGTTTTTTTGTTTTGTGTTTTTTTACAAAAAGTAGATAAAGATTTCGAGTTAGAATTTCATATGATTTAAATGATGCGTAGTTTATTTAAGATAAGCAAAAAAAAAGAAGACAAAGATTTTTTTAAGCAAATGGCTTATTGATATTGATAGATAATTATGAATATATATGATGAATCATATATGAATATGATGAGTATTATCTATCATGATGATTATTATATGAAAATGATCATATTATGAAGTTGATTTGGCTTAAGTTTAATATATTCGTGAATTAAAAATTAATTATAAGAGATGGAATTGAAAAATTAGAGCAAGAGTTTTGAAATTCACACAAAACATTTTTGGGACATTTTTTAGGTTCCCTATTCTTTTTGGTTAAGACCAGATCAAGGTTTCGGGGAGCTGCCACACAACTTATTTAAATCAATATGAATTTCTTCAAAAGTAATTATACCAGGAAGATGAAAATTACACACGGTTAGTTTTATAATGAATCAAGAACTTATATGAAGTTTCAAAATGTTACGACTTCATTTTCGGGGGGCTGCCATACAACTATTTTGCACCAATATGAATTTCTTGAAAACTGATTATACTACGAGGATGAAAATTACACACTGTTAGTTATATAATGAATCGAGTACTTATATGAAGTTTCAAAATGTTACGGCCCCGTTTTCGGGCAACTGCCATACAAAGTAATCAATTCGATAACTGTGAATCTAATGAAGCTACGAGGTTAAAATCAAAACTGGGCAGATAAAGTAATAGGGCAAGTTAGTTGGCAAAGTTGGACATCACTCGGACCAACTTTTAGGGCGGGCTATTTTTTTTTTTTTTGTTTTTTTTTTTTTTTGTTTTTAAGCAAAAATTATGGTAGTATAATGGAATTAAAAATTTAATTTTTTTTTTAAGCTAAAATTATGGGATTAAAAGGTAAATTTTTTTTTAACTATTTTACTTTCTTATATTTTTTTTGTAATATTTATAATAGCATAGAGGAAATAAATAACGGTTAGTGGGTATGCACGGGTATCTAAAAGTTGACAAGGGCAACTATAATCTTCCTCGTTTTGAAATAAGTTTAAATTTTCCATAGTTTTTGTCTTATTTTTTGATTCATATGTCTCGGAGGGACTTTTGATCAGGTACTCCTAATTTTTGGTTTAAAAGTTTGGTTATTTCAGATTTTTGAACTGAAACGCGTTGCTACGAAGCTCATGAAGTGAAGCAAGTTAACTTTCGATATTTTCCAAAATTAAAAATAATATGTTTTTATCAATTAACATTGTATTAAATTAGTTAGAGTTAGCTGAATTGCCTAAATTATATATATCTGTTGATCTTTTTAAAATAGACACCCTGTGTAAATTAATAATCATATTTTGCATATATTTCATTAATTAAATGTTTAAATTAAAGTGTATTAAAAGTTAGATTTCGTATATGATGTAGGCAAGAACATCTATACTTTAGTAATTTAGATTTTTAGAAAATTTAGATTTAATAACTTTGTTTTTTAAAGGTAATTAATGTACTTTGAAAGGAAAAGAAACCAAAAAACTGAAAAAAAAATAATAAAATTCAATTATTTTTGAAAAAAAATTGAGATTTTTTCTTTTTAGATAAAAAAAAAAGAAAAATTAATTTTCAGGACGAATAAAAAAAAAGGAAAACACAGAACAATTCCTTTAAATTTTTTTTTGTAAACGTATTATCAAAGATTTTGTGTCATTTATTTTTGGTCATATCAGCTTCCATTGAAAATATTCAAAAAGGAAAAGGATTTGGAAATAAAAAACCAAAAGAAAATATTAAAATTCAAACGAAATTATATAAAGCAAAAGTTTATCAAAAGTTGATAGAAAGGGTACTGTATGTCTAAATGGAATACGAATTCTCGTTATATACTTTACAACTATGATAGAAGTTGTAAAAATTATGGTTAGGATAATATACAGTTGATAATGAATAGATAACGAATTTGAATTCATTTTAAATGTAATGTCCTTTAAAAGTCAACTTAAAGATTTTGGAAAAAAAACTGTATAAATTTAAAAGTTGTAGAAATAGTTTTAAGTACCTATTGAAATATGGTTATTCGTTTTAAGTATGATGGATTATAAATATATTTATATTCATGGGGCTATTGAAGAAAACCCAAAAAGGAGTTAATATCAAACAATATACTTGCCGTCTACCGATGGTAATCGAATTTCAACAACTGATAAATTCATCAATTGATTTTAGCGGACTTATTGGCATAAATTCTCTTCACTTTAGCAATTTCGATCGGGAAACAACGAGAGCAACAGGTTGAATTAACCAGATGGTGAAACAAGGCTTATGAAAATTCTATTGTCATGCGTTGATTCTATGTTTATGCATATATAGATATGTGTACGATTTAGATAAAATTAAGAAAAACATTAACATTTTTCTTTTAAATATCCCATCCAATTTTTCCCTTTCCCCCAATAATTCAACAATTCTCAATATCCTAAATTTAAATCCTGAAATCCTTTCATATCCTCATCCTCGAAACTAAACGATATTGTGTCACAAATCCAACTCTAAAGAGTGATTTGAAAATGGCCATGGTGTGTTAAAAATGCACACTACCCAAAGGAAAATCGCACACTTGCAATCGGAAGCTCTCGGAACCGAATTTTTCAAGAAACGAAAATATATATTAACTATAAAAAACTACGTGTTTTCTAGGAACAACACATATCTTAATAAACTTAACCATATAAAGTAAGAATATACTTTGTTCTAGGTGCAGTGTCAAATCTGTTCTAATTTTGCTCAGTGGTGGGTGGTGTTGGGAAGGTGGTATGATTGTTGGGAAGGGGAGAGCAGCTTTCTTAAAAAGTTGAAGCACCTCTACCTAGTTTTTGAATTATTCAAAATTATTGGAGAAAATTGGAAATTAAGGAACAATTTTATTTATAATTTCAGAAAAACTATTTTTAATCATGTAAGTTTTCAAAGCCCTTAATGTCCAAGTCGGAATTTCAAAACTATATATAGTGGGTCAACAATTTCTACCAGGAAATATTATGGCCTTAGAATTTTGCGATTTTTCTACTGCAAGAATTTTAAATTTATTTACTAACAGGAATTGATTATTTTTAAATTTTTGGCTTCTCATATCTTCAAAACGTACAAACTAGAAACTTAAATTCGGAAAATTTTAGATCCTCAGAAATTAGTAGGAGTCGTTTAAGGAATTTTTTTTGTCATGGCCCCGTTTAAGAGCTGTAAAAGGTTCATAATTCGAAATTTTGTTATTTTTATTCTACCCAAAGGCTTTGTCCGATTTTAACACCAAAAATAATAGGGATCTTCGAATTATCTAAAAATTACTTTGTGTAAGTTTCGAAAATTTAGCTCCTTTAGTTTTTGAGTTATCGTACTGTTAGACGGACGGATGAATACATTTTTGCCGATTCCCTTTTTTTTTAATACTAATCCGATACCTTTGACCCTTTTTCTAGCTCGATGCGTTACAAACGAAGGAGTAATTTTATTATACCCGTGGCCTAACTTCATTTATTTATTGCATTAATTATTCGCAAGGGCTGAAGATATATTTTGAAAGAACTTTAAATACTATTGAATAAAATTTATCTTATATTGCAGAAACTTGTTATCATAAATACGACACAATAGAGTCTTCAAACTTTAGTGTAAAAAGAATAATATTTAAAATTATTAAAATTTTCTTAATTTAAAAATTTTTATGACTATGTTATTTTATCAATAAATTTAATTGTCTTATAATATTTTGACTTTAAGTTAGATTTCATACATTTTACATTCCTTATATTTTTTTTTATTTAATGAAAATAAATTTAATTTTCAATTTAAATGCAAATTAAATTTATTGAAAAATTGGCAATATTTTGTAATAAAAATAATTAAACTATGCATGTCTTAAAAATTTTCTTTAAATTTATTCCTTAAGACAAAATAATTTAATTGGTAAATCTTTTTTATTTTTTAACTAAAGTTCTTTGAAATATATGTGAAATAATCAATCTACCATAACTTTTCAGAATGGCTCAGTGAAAAAAATCCCGAAAAAAAAATGTATGCAAAAAGTGCCCATCACTTTTAAAAATATCTAAAAAAAAAAAAATTTAGGATAGATTTTAGGGTTGGGTTCAAAATTGCAGTATTCCCTTCTTTTATATAACACTAGCTAATACCCGGTGCGCGTTGCTGCGCCACTCAATGAAGATTTAAGTTAAGGTGATGTTACTGCAAAAAGTTAACAAAAAATTACACATGGTGCAAAATGTAAAATTCTAGTAATTTCCAAAATTGGACGTAATTTACTTCCAAAAATTTTTTTTTGCCAATCATAGTACCGACATGTGCTACCAAACCCCAAGCCTGCTAACAGAATCAACTCCATTTTCAAGGTGCTTCACGCATACCAAATTTGGAGTCAACCGGTCAAACCGTTTCTAATTTAAAGTAAAGTAACGAAAAAACCTAGAAAAAGCTGTTGGGCCTCAATGGGTTAACGGAGATCAACAAATTTTTTTTTTATGCTTTCTTTTTAGCCAAAGTAGTATTTCGTAAAATCGGACAAAATTTGGACCCAAAATTTTTTTGACCAACCGTCGGGCCGACATGGGTTAACAGATTCGAAAACTGTTAATAGTGTCAACTCAATTCTTAAAGAGCATCACGTATACAAAATTTCATTTTCAAAATTTCAATTGGTTGAACCGTTTTTATTTTAGAACAAAAAAGTTTCAACTTGACGGTCCGTTAGAGCAAAATTTTTAGCCCACGATTTCTTTCCGTATCCAAAAACCCTTATATATAAATTTTCATGAGAATCGGCTGAGCAGTTAAGGAGCCTATTCGACACATACAAACAAACAAACAAAAATACGAACAAACTTTCGCTTTTATATATCGATAAGGTTTATTTACCATCGAGCTTTTCTTTCATATGAAAAGTTTCTGGGGGACATTTTTCATACAGCCATTCAGACTTTAATGCTTAAAATATTTTGAAATATAAAGAAACAAAAAAAAAAAATGAATTGAAATAAGTACAAGGATATAAGGAATAGGATATGCTATGTGATATCTAAAGGACATACATACACACTTCTATATATATATTTTTTGTGGTATATATTTTAATCCAATTTTATATGAAATGTTAAATTAAAAATCAATATACTAATAAAATATATTTAATTAATTTAAATATGTAAATATTCAATTAACATTTTAAGTTCAATAGTTTAATTTGATTAATGTAATATTTACAACAGTTTAAAAGTCATGTTAAGGTAAACTTAAAGTATGAATTAATGAATATAAGTATTTTTTTTCTGAAGCGAAGTGGAAACCTTTAAATGTTATCAAAATTCGTAACACCCATTCTTCCGGAACCAAATTAGTAGGCAAATATTCGAACTTTTGGTGTAATATAATGGTTAAAGACCTAAGATGGGTATATAACCAATAGGAAGGAATATTTAATTTTTTATTTAAATTTTAAATTAGAGAAGAAATAACTTAAATGGAAATTAATAGATAAGGATTAAGGAAACCGTAACTATTTTTGATTAGACTACTGATTTAAAAAAACAAATTCTGCTCGATAGAAATATTTGTATTGTATCAATATGATCCTATTACATACAGACAAACCAAACTCTGTGAAGATATTAGCCATAAAACTTAACTACTTTTGGAAAAGTTTCAGATGCACAACTTAATTTGATCCTGAAATATGTTTAAGAAGAGAGTATACTGCAGCGATTCGAACGACCAGCGCTAAACTAATGAAATTTTATGACGAAATAAACAAAACTACTTTTGGTATAAATATTTAAATAAAGCTTTGGACAGGTGATATTCAAGTTACAAGTGTTTAAAAATTGCAAATATTTAAAATTTGGGCTCCTCACAATTTCTAAAGAGAGGGCCATTCTGAAAAACTTCTTGTCTTTTAAGATCAAAGTATTATTGTATATTGAATATAGAACGGGGTACAGAATATATGGTTTTACTGGGGTGTAGCTCTGTAACGGGAGGTGCAACAAAGTTGAAACTACTTTTCTTAATTCAAACGCTTTATAAGTTTTATAAACACTGACCGACTGACGTAAATGTGACGGTTGTGAAATAGACACATTTAGGCATATTTTTTGAAAATTTTTTGAAAATTATCTATAAAGAAGTTGCATAGAAATCACTAGAACAAATTCAATAGCAAAGACATATATGGATCTATTGTTATCCAGTCTCGTTTGCAGTATCAAAAACGTTATGGAAAATTTGGTATACCCTTTGATCTCTCAACCTTTTGGTAAAATGTTTGTAATTTGGATATTTTAAAAGTTTTACACAAATCGAAAACCGATTTAGACCTTTAAATTAATTTGATTAGACAAATTAACTAATCAAATAGGATTTTTTATACCCGTGCATACAAATAAGGTCACGGGTATATTAAAATTGCTTGTCCGTCTGTAACTCATCAATCTAGAAGGGCTAAATATAGTGTAACTTTTTTGAGCATTACTCTGTACTTATTAAAGCTAGGTATCTGAAGTTATGCCAAAAGTAGTTTAGTTTTATCGCCAAAGTTTCTGCAAAATTTGGTTAGTCTACCCCAGTGGGTTCGAGTGCCTGCCATACAATTTCTTCTTTTATATGAGCATTACTCTACACCTAATGAAGCTGGGTGTCTGAAATTTTTAACAAAGGCAGTCTTCCTCATTTCATATTTATTAAATAAAATTTGTTTAAATATATTTTTTAATATTTTTAATTCTCACGGATATTTAATTTAATCAAATATTTTTTTTTTGATTTTAATACATATGAGTGATTTTTTTTAAAAAATACAAAAATACAAATGAAACGTGATTGTAATAAAATTTTATATTTTAATAATTAATTATTTATTATATTTCCTGGATGAAAAATATATTATGAGACGGATTGTAAAATAGTAAATAACTTCGACAAAACTTAATAGGGAGCAACCTAAGAAAAATGATGCAATGCCTCCATAGTAAACTAAAATTACAAAAATATTATTAATTAATTAAATAAATAAAGATTTCAATATAGTACCTAAATAATCAAGCCAATTTTTGGATAATGATGTTTCATATTTAATAAATGTTTCAACTTCATAGAATACCGTTAAACTTAGATGATTAAAACCTGGTTTTCTCCTACATTATTAAAATTAAATTTAAAGATTAAAAATAAAAGTTTGTTTTTGAAATTGAGTAACTTATAGTACACGGTGGCGTAAAACGACCGATATGGTTTAAATGTTTAATAACTTTTTAAATTTATTTAAATTTTTTATTTTTATTTCAGAATTTTGTGAAGAAAACTTGGGGAATATGAAATGGAACAGTACACAATAGAACAGCGATAAAAATGGAAAATGAACTGGAAAGAGCACGAATATGCGAAGCCGAAAATGGTTATCACTTGTGGGGTATAATTTTTCTACTTAAGCTAAAAAAAATCCCCATTAATATACTGTATAACAAAAAAATAATAATAATTAACCCTTAAATAAAAAAGTTATTAAACATTCAATCCATATCGGTCGTTTTGCGCCACCCTGTATAAGAAGTTGCATGTAATAACAAAATATAAATGTAAAACTATAAATTATAATACATACAATTCAGGTGGTGGTCCTTTATCAGTAAATTTTGTTAATCCAAGTTGCACTTTATTACAAGCTGACATACAGTAACATACTATTAAGTTTGTACTATTTAGATGACCTGCTAATTTCACAATATTTCTTAAATTACCTGTGAGTACATATTAAAATTATTAAATATTCAGTACCAAATACCTTCAGAGTGTCACAATAAAAGTGAAATACTTACTAATTATTTTCGATAAACATGGATAATCTGAAGCCTTGCAACCTGGGTAATTTCCTACAATAGTAATAAAATTCATATAATATTAAAAATTTTTAAAAATATTCTAATTGTATCTTGTACATTATTCGGAGACTTACCAATTGGATAAATTATATCTGGGATACATTTACATATTTTCAAAATGTACTGTCTTTTACATTCGTGCAGGCAATTTATTAAATTATAAATATGATTTGGTAATGTAGAATGCAAAATATCTTTAACTTCAAACTAATTATAAAAAATAGAATTAAGAGATTTGTTTCTTACATCATCATATTACTCGTATTCAATAAAAAAAAATATAATATTTAAAATTTTACCTCAAATAAACATTGCCTCACTGAACTCGGAACCCCTTTAATTTCCTCGTTACTGGAAAAATATGTTGGCTCTATACTAAATTTTGCAATAGAAGCATGAGTTACAAAAAGATCATTTACCGGAGATTCAAGTGCATCATGAATTGAAATCTTCAATTAAACAATTTATTAAATTAATATAAATTAAAATTTCAAATTATTAACTGAAAAGCCATGTTCACCATCTACATTAAATTCAGATCTCCATATATGTGGTTTAGAAATATCTGGTTGACCAATGAATTGAGGTTTTATTTCAGGGTGAGATGATGTAGATGTTTTATTAGGATCTAAATTGTTGTTATCTTTTGGTGGATTATTAAAGTTACTCAATCCACTGGTTGGTGGTGGCGCTTTATTTATATTAGGAATCGCATTTGAAGATGCCGGTGGCTTATTGGGATTTCCTGTTTGATTGGATCCATTAGCAATTTGTGGTGTGGATCCGTTAGAAGAATTATCAGTGCAATTGCATTGCAAATTTAAATTTTTTACTTCATTTTGTTTTCCGTTTGATTTAGTAGTGGTTATTGATGCTGATCTTTTTGGACGTTCATTAACACTATCTTGAATAAATGTGCTATCTTTCACTTGAATTTGTAATGCTCCGGATTCACCTTTTACTGTTGAATATAATAATTGTTTTTTTTCGACAGCCTTTAAAAAGAAAACTACCGTTTAATATTAATCAATAAAATTTAAATAAATATTTTGTATACCGCTTTAATTAAATTTTCAATATTTGTAATTGAATTAAATGAAAAACAAAGTCCCAATTCGGTATATTTTCGTTTGAACAGTTCGCAGCATGACATATTTATACCAAGCCATGTACAACTTTTAAAATTTTCTTCACATTTCCATGCCATAAAATCAAAAACATCTTTTACTATTAAAAAATCCAATTCTTTTAATTCTTCTGCAGTTAAATTAAATGGTTTGGGGGGTCTATCCCGTATTTTTATATTTGTAAATGGCAAATCGTTGTATAAAATTAAAAATTTTTTGAAGAGTAAACGTGTTTTTGCAGTAGCATTCTGTGGTAAAAATAAAGTTTCAGCTTGTTTGTAACGTGTCCAATTAAAATTAGCACTATTACATAATGTTACACTTGGAAATGGTATATCAGCAATTGAATACGAAGCATTTTGTATTACAGTGGTTAAAACACTATGATCACTAGAATAAAACGAGCCCATAGTAAAGATGAGAAATGCAGATGTCACCAAAAATATTAAACCCCAAAGAATTCTAAAGTGGTTTTGTAAGTATTATTATTATATAAAAAATTTAAAAAAAAATATTAAGTAAAATTACCTTTCAAATTTTGTAATTCTTGAATTTCCAGCAAATCCTAAACCATGAATAGTTGTATCCTGACAAAATTGTCTTAAAAAGCTATTCTTATCTTGTGATTTACGTGAACTATTTCTTAAAGTTATATTATGGATATTTGAATTTGTTGATATTGGTGTATTTGTATAATAGTTTGGAGGAGGAGTCGCTTTTTCAGTAGATCTACTGAATTTTCCATTGCTTCTATATGGATTATAGTTAAAATTATGCGAAGGATATTCAGAACTTGAATAAAACATTACTACTAAATATATTTTTACTATTTATTTGTTTAGAATATAATTATAAATTATTAAACTACTTAATTTGTATAGTAATTTTTTTTATAGTAATTGTATAGTATTACAATTCAATTTACTGAATATTATCAATTTCAAAAAAAAGGTTGGAGCTTTGACATATTTTTAATAAAATTAATAGCAAAACAAAGATAAGATCTAAAATTTTGGTATGGTTATTATATAATTAACTTAAAAATGAGAAGCCTTAATAAAATTAAAGTGTTTTTCTGAGAATAATTGGATTGAATACTATGTTTAAATAATAGTTAGTCATCAATGAAAGTACTTTTTAATTTTAACTGCAAGTTCTTGCTGGAGTTGTTACGCTTTGACCTTCGAATCTATATACTTCGAAAGTGCGTATAAAATTGCTTTTTAAAATAATTAAACAAATTTTCTTTCTTAATTTAATAATTTTCTTATACTCTCAAATTTTCTTGTTAGAATATTAAAACACATCGTAACTTATTATTAAAGAACAGCTATTAATGAAAGAAGATTAAGTCAATTTATTCAAATTATTAATACTGGAAACCTAGCCAAACTCAAAGGTTTATCTTATTTGCTTATTTGGAACTAGCAGAATTACTCAGCGTTGCCCGGAATTTTCCAAAATTTAAATTTATATTTTATAAACTAGATATGTATAAAACAAATTTTTTTTGCTTTTTATAGCGTATAGGCGTCAATTAACATAAAAATTTGTATATAAAGGTTTTTGGATAAGGGTAGCGTTCTGGACTTAAGGTTGGAACAGATTTCAAACTTCTTTGTAAATTCGTGTGATTCGTGTTTCGATTGCCAGCAAATTTTATGTACGTGTAGACTTGCAATTTGTTAACCGATATTTGGATGATGATGAATCTAAAAAAAATTAGAAAATCCACAAAAATTTTACACTTTTGTCGATTTCCGTTAATTTATTGCGGCACAATTTATAAATTGTACTTTTGCTTTCAATCAAAAACCCTTTGAGAGGGTATTATTATAACCGGGATTTATTTAATTTACATGTTAGCATTATTATACCGACTATAGGTTAAACTAAATTTGCCATTACGTTTGTGGCGCTGAGAAAAAGGGAAGTAGATATAGACTTAATAGACCCAAAAAATTAGTTTTATTAATTAACTTGCGGTAATACCAAAAATTCGAAAACTCCATTGAATCTTTCGGTAAAACGCGTAAACAGGTCAAAACCAAATTAACCTTCAATAATTGGGCTGTTGGTGGGCTTCAATAATTAAAAACAATGCTGGTGCAAAATTTTCAATAAAAATCATTTAACTGTTTTAACAAATAAAATTTGTATCAAACTTCATAGCATCGTCATGGCAAATGGGTTAATCGAACTCAACTAAAATATTATGCAGTCTCTCTTTTGGACTGTAAAATCAGCCTGAAAAATTGAACACAAATTTGAAATAAAATTTTTTTTGGAGCAAGCTGGGCCGAAATGGGTAAATATATTCCAACTAACTTTATACAACTAATTTCGTTAGTTAAGAGCAATGGAGAATTTCAAGTCGATCGGCTCAGCCGTTTCGACTCAACATCAAAAAAACGAAAAAGCTTAAAACGGCTCTGGAGTCGCCATCTGTTGACTTTTATAAAAATGCGACATAGTCTATGTCACCTCCCGGGCTCCGACAATTATGTCTGTAAAATTTGGTGAAAATCTGACTGAATTCACGTGAAAACAGTCCTGGACAAACAAACAAATTTTCATCTTTATATATTAGATTTGGAGGTGTATTAATCGTTATCTGTTATCCGATTTGCTAATTCTGTTTAAATCAATTTTTAGGAAAGATATATGGTGTACATTCATGCAGTACCAAATTCTAAGTTTTATTAATATTCCTTTCGGATATATACGTGTTTGGCTTGGGGAGGTATGTAGTACCTACCCAACTGTCTTTCTTTCTTTATATATTTAATTTAAGGTCTTGTTAAGGCTTAGCCTCGCTGATTCCAAATTAAAATTTCTATCTTTATTTGTTTTTGAGGTTTGCTGGTTTGCTATCGGGTTCGTTCAAAAGGTTTCAGAATCCGAATCAATTGTCCGAAAGGTTCTAGAATCCGAATCTATTGGCCGAAGTTTTCTAGATGGTATTAGTAATCCCTAATTAGTAATCTGTACTATATAAATTTCATTCACAAAGCTTTCTTAGTTTTATGAGGTGCTGTGCGAAATATATATCGTTAAATTAACTCGGAAGATGACGCTGATATATCAAACTCTATACCAAAGTAAATATAATCTCAAATATTTTGAATGTACTTCGGGTATAATAATCAAAAAAATTAAAAACTCTAGCCTCAAAATTCTTAAGTGAGAGAGAGAGAGGGAGACCTTTCAAATAAGTGAACTCAGATTAATGTACAATAATTAACGTATATTTTTATAACGTATTTTATACGACAGATAAACAATCAAACGTATTGTAAAATAATAAATCACTTCAAAAACACTTAACAGCGAACAACCTAAGAAAAATGATGCAATTCCACCATAGTAAACTGAAATAAAAGTTATATTTTTTAATTAAATTATTATGTTGAATACAAGAATACAGACCTAGGTAATCAAGCAAATTTTTTGATAATGAAGTTTCGTATTTAATAAACGTGTCAACTCCATATAAAATGTTTACAATTATTTGATTAGATTTTCTACTGCTTAAAAAAAAATATTTTGAATAAAAAATAAAATTTTTAGGGTTGGTTACAAAATTAGGATATCCGCTTCTTCCATATGTATATATTTTAATATTCTGGAAAAAGGGGTAAGCCTCGTTTAGACCGATCTTTATTTTGTAATCAACCATAATAAAAAATATATAGTGACCGCGGTAATAAAGGTTAGTTAGGCTGCGGGAGTTCGTGACCGATCTTCCATATCTGGGATTTTCCCCCGTTCAGTACCAGAGGAAGCTGCTCTTATTGTTTCAAGGGAAGCGCGAACGAAGTTTGAAGCAGAGAGAGGGTCAAGGCTTCGGTGCTGACTAATATATAGAAAATTGTTTGAATAATATTTCTAAAGTAAAATAAAGGCTATATAGATTTTTCTTCACGATACTTAATATATTTTTACTTGGCTGTTTTGTGAAATCTGTCAAACTAAAGTAGCCTAACAAATGCTTTTATATTTCTGACACATAAAACGCCGATCAACTGCATCTTAATCCAACTTTGTGTGGTAATAATTTTTTATAGGCAAAATGAGGTTTTAGTACATTGTTGATTAACTTATATCTTACGTATGTGGCGGCGGTCCTCTATCAATATTTTCTGTTATTTCATATTTTATCCTATTACAAGCTGACATGCAATAACATACAATGGCCTTTGTACGATTATCTTTTGTTGCAATTTTGACTATGTTATTTAAAACCACTGGAATTGTTAAAAAAAAATTATACATACATATTATAACAAGTAAATATTAAACCTTAAATTAAATAAAACTTATCAAATTTAAAAAATGGAGTAAATAAAGTTTTGCTAAAGTAATCCAGTTTAAGCTTTTATTGTATTTTTAGAACTAATAATTGTAAGTCTAACGTAAAGGAAGGTTGACGGTTCAAAATTAGGAACAAAGAAGGACATTATACATCAGTAAACTGATCTCTTCAATAATATTTATAACGGCTATAAGAACATTGAGTTGTTGTCTGATTAACTGCAATGATCAAACTGACAGTAGTCTGTGTTCTTTGAAAGACATTCGTTAAAGCCAGTTAAGTTCGAAAGTTTTTAAGAAAGCTTTCAAAAAAGCTCAATCAAAATTTACCGTGCAAAAATTTTCTGTAAAATCATGAAAATTTAAATTTCATTAGTCAAATTGTAAAGGCTGGAGGCAGGATAATAAAAATCCTGTAAAATAGTTTTACGCTTAAAACAGACAAAAGGGCGCTTCCTCATAGCCTTTACAACATACTCAATTGAGATGTTTCAATTTTGTTGCTTTGAAAATGCAATTACAGCTGACAAATATTTTCAATTAAATCATTTCGAAACTTAATTTCTTAGGTACCTTTCTTAGAAACCTCAATCTGTGATGAATTTTCAGAAGGACAAAATAATAAAATGAAGAGAACAATTAAAATACTTACCGGTATTGTCCACTAAACATTGATAATCTGATGGTTTACACCGTGGATAGTTTTCTATTAATTGTAATAATATTACATGAAAATTTAACATGATAAAAACTTAATAATTTATTATTCACCTGCTGGATAATATATATCTGGAATACATTTACATAATTTTAGTGTATTTTGTCTTTTACATTCTTGATGACAATTCTCCAAATTGTACGCATGATCAGGCAAAGTTGAATATAGGGGATCTTTAATTTCAAACTTAACATAAAACAAAATTATTACTTAAAATTTTTGTAAAACTACATTGTTACCTGAAATAAACATTGTCTTACTGAACTTGAAACATATTTAATTTCCTTATGACTTGAATAATACGTTGGTACAATAACAAATATTCCACTAGAGCCGTGATTCAGGAATGCTTTAGGACTTGGTGTTTCAAGAGGTTCGTTAATTGACAACTTTAAAAAATCAAAAATTAATTT
Organism: Dolichopus griseipennis; assembly: GCA_963082915.1. Lineage (NCBI taxonomy): Eukaryota > Metazoa > Arthropoda > Insecta > Diptera > Dolichopodidae > Dolichopus > Dolichopus griseipennis. Next base: position 32,232,072 of record OY720441.1, on the reverse strand, counting down.
TTCTATTATTATTAGCACAATATTCATAATATTTACAATAGATCCATGTTCCCCTCCAACATAAAATTCAGACAGCCATGGATGATAGAATGGATCGAAGATTTTTTGTCTAGCTGATGCTGAAATTTTATTAGATTCAATTGCGTTATTTGAGTTGTTGTGTGTTGAATTACGATCAGAAGATGGTGTTTTGTTTGTGCTTAAGGGAAAATTAGATTTAGGATCTTTGGACTTCGGAGAAAGCTCCGATGACTTTTTATAATAAACTTTTTCTTTCCAAAATTTAAGTTGTTTGTTATAAAGAGATGTGTTCAAACACAGTGCGTCATCGAGTGAACATACTTCTGCTTCTGTTTCTATTAGATCATGCCTCTTATCTAATCCTGCTCCAGAATCTCCAGTTAGTGTGACTACAGAATTTTTTAATGTTGATCTTTTAGAGCGTTTGTTTTCTTTAAATTCAAAAATTCGATCATCTTTTAAATGAATATGTAATGCTCCTGAATCACCTTTTGTTGTTGAAGTATATAAATTGTTAGATTGAGCAGAATTTGAAATAGAATTAAATGAAAAACAAAGCCCTTTTTCTGTATATTTGCGTCGAAAGAGTTTACAACATGACATATTTACACCATGCCAAAAACAATTATCAAAATTTTCTTCACAAGTCCATGCCATAAAATCAAAAATATCTTTAACATTTAAAAAATCCAATTCTTTTAAATCTTCCAAGTTTAATGTAATTGGTTTTGAGGGTTTTTCATGTATATCAACATTTGCAAATGGTACATCATAATATATAATTAAAAATTTTTTAAAATTTGATTTCATCTTAGTACTAGCATTTTTTGGTAGAAAAATGCTCTCAGCTTCTTTGTATCTAGTCCAATTAAAATTTGAACTGCGACATAATGTTATGCTTGGAAATGGAATGTCAGCAATTGAATATGAAGCATTTTGTATAACAGTTGTAAGAACACTGTTATCACTTAAAAAGAATTTTCCCATGGTGAAGAACAGAAACACGGATGTAACTAGAAAAATTATGCCCCAAAGAATTCTTTCAAATTTTGTAATTCGTAAATTTCCAGCATATCCCAGTCCATGAACTGTTGTGTCCTGACAAAATTGTTTTAAGAAGGTTGTGTCATCCGATGGATATGATGAAATGTTGGTCGGGTAGATTTTTTGAGCATTTGAATATGTGGGTAGCGCTCTGTTAGTAGAATTATAATTTGGTAATACTTTGTCATCTGGATTTGTATAAGGTTCCTTATGTTTTCTATTTAATTTATAGGTAAAATGATTCGACAATGGATAATCCGAATACGATTGATACATTTTAACTAATAAAATTATATGGTAATGAATTTTATTAAATACTTTATAATTACTAGTAAGTTTCAATTGAATTAAATTGGTACTGGGAATTAAAATTCAAAATTATATATAGAAAATGTTATGGAAATTATAATATATTTTTTTCAAATCTAATTATATAAATGTTTTTTTTTAATAAAATTAGTAGAACAATCAGATATGATTCATTTGGTACGAATAAGCCTACATGATATCCGTAATATATTAATCGAACGACTAATGTAATAATAAATATATAATGAATTGTAAAACGATTAAGATAATTAGTTGATTTAGATTAGAATTTAGTCATTATTAATATTATAATTCTATTGAATAAATTTATTTAATCATAATTTTATTTTAACTTCCAACTAATTGAAGCACTTACCTGAATTGCTTTAAAAGGAATACAAGTATGCATGGAGTTAAATCATTAGTAGGCAAAAAAAAATTGACATCGTAGTACATATATTTTAAATTAAATTAACTACAGTTGTCTTATCAATCTTATAGATATTTTAATTTAACACTTGTAGGTGGTATACAGTTTAGTTAAAATTAGTGCAATATTAGAAATATACTTTAACATTAATTAATTATATTAATTATTTTTTTTTATATTTTAGAAATGTTAAAAGTATAATGTAACATCTTTACAATTGTGTTGGTGTATGTTTGCAGTTGGAATACTTTGCTCTTCAAAACCTGATCAATATACTTTTGCGAGGTTTAAAAAAGGAGTCTAATGAATTCTAGAACTTTAAGCCGTTTTTATTTTTCACCAGGATAATTAAATGGCTCCAGTGAGTGCTGAAAGTCTATTAGACATCATAATGTAACCAGGCATCTCAATAGATTCAAATTCGTTATTAGCAGGAGATATGGAAAATCGAATCTTTAATACAGGTATATATTTGGTTTAATATGTCCTTATTGAGATAGGTCTACATTTGATTTGATATCTTCAGGTGAGTTGAACTGTAAGCTTTGAAAATTAGTTGCACAATAATAAAAACTACTGTCATAAATTAATTGCTTAAAGCAATTTGAGGCAATCTAAACTAATTCGAGCCATTGATAAAGAGTAATGGATTGAACAAGATTTTACAGTTTAAGCTGCTCTGGTTTATTATCTGGATAAATAGAAGATGTTGAAGTTTTTTTAGAGTCCATGGCCTGAGATTTTTTTTGGACATGCTCAGATTTCGAAGTAGATTTTTTGAGTATTAGGCATGAAAAGCCCAATCTTCAGTAAAAAGTTGAGATGTCGTTAAATTAAAAATTGTTTGGAAATGCATTAAAATAAAATTAAAACAAAGCTACAATGTATTAATTTTTATTTTCATTTTCTTTCTTGTTACAATTTTTTTTTCGAATAACCATATTTATATACATATTTTATTTATATTCTTGTACATTTAAAATAAATGGTTTTTTAAAATTTGGTTGTTGTTTTATTTTTCTAATCCTTCGACGACTTATATATTCAGTCAAAAATCTGATTGTTAAACAACAAATAACTTCAATTAAAGTAATCAAAGAACAACCTAAAAAGAATGATGCCAGCCCACTATAATAAACTAAAATATATAATTGAAATTATTTGAAACATGATTACTACTTAGTTATTTTATAATTTAATAAGTTACCCATATAATCAAGCCAATTTCTAGATAAAAATGTTTCATATTTAACAATTTCATCATTACCATAAAACACTGTAACCCCAATTTCATCTTCATTGCTCCTTAATAAATCAAAATATTAATTATATATTTGTTTTTAAAATTTTAAATTAAATTTTAACTTACTCATCTTCAAAGATATTATGGGAATGTGCTAGCTGAACGTCATCACATGTTCTTAAACAGTAGCATACCATTCCTTGATAATATTTATTATTTTCGGATTTAAATCGTTTAAGAACTTCTAAAATTTGATAAAGTATTGAATATATTTCTGTGGATGAGTTTTAGATAAAATAAAGGTAGTCAAAATAATAATGACATTATATAGTGCAAATATAAAAATTTTGTGAATACAAAATGTTCCTGGTTAGAAATCGTATTTTCGTTAATACCTTAATAAACCTTTATAACCATCTTTAAAAAACATCTTTGAAATAGGGAAATTCACATTATGGTTTTCATATAAATAGTGATATATACTCATTTCACATGAACTTGGTTCTTTTTCAAATTCTGTTTATACCAGTATGACTATAAGTCAAAAGGGTGTACTAAATTTGCCATTTCGTTTGTGGTGCTAAGAAGGAAGAGGGGTAGATATAAACTCAAAGGTATGGATCGGATCAGATTCGAAAAATAAATCGATTAAGCTATGTATGTCCGTCTGTCTGTCCGCCCGTTCGTCCGCACGATGACTCAAAAAATAAAGGAGCTAGAATTTTGAAATTTGCACGAACTCGTTTTTATGCAATAGACGTCATCGCTCCAGTCATTTTGGTCAACAGGTTCGTGTACCTGCGATACAACTTCTTTTTTTATATGAGCATTACTCTATACCTATTGGGTATCTGAAATTTTGCCAAAATTAGTTTAGTTTTATGGCCAAAGTTTGTGCAAAATTTAGTTGGGGTAGTGCAATGGATTCGAGTAACTGCTGTAAGACTTCATATTCCACATGAGCATTACTTTACACATAATAAAGCTGAATGTTTGAAATTTTGCCAAAAGTAATTAATCGGAAGACATAATGTTTATATTAGGGTCACACGGGTATTCCAGAGTTGACACAGACTACTCTACTACACTCTTCCTCGTTTCAAATGAAGTTAATCTTTTGATCAACTCATTATAAATACAAATAGTCCTTATTATTTAAAAATTAAATTTTTAAACTTTTCTCAAAAGGCTTTAAGCGAAAAATAAATTTTTAGATCGATTCTTATAACTCACAAGATTTTTTCTATAAATTTCCTAGTTTCCTAAGGTCATAAGAATCAAAGACGGTTTAATCAAAAGTTCGTCTAGGCAACGACAACTACAGCCTACCGAAGAGTCTACTACTGAAAATTTTGAAAACTGTCAGATAACTGGAAAAATCATTCTGATTTTTCAATTTAACTTCTAATAGCTGAATGAGAAATTATATCAAACTTAGTTGCCACTCTAAACTTGTCATTCTCTCTGACTCATTTGCTCACAAACAACTTACGTTCTCACTTTCTACGTCTCTAAGGTCTAATAACGTCCATTTGCTCAAAAAAAACGTACGCTGTCGCTATCTGCGTCTCGAAGGTCTGATAATGACTTTTTGCAAAATTTACATACGCTCTCGCTAACATTAATAATTACATACAATATTTTAAATAATAATTTTTTTAAATATATTTAAAACTATTTTTTTTTACAAATTATATATACAACATACATATACACAATAAATACATATATATACACAATTAAGCTTTAGTGTTTCAAAACATTTAATTGACATTTTCTTTTCTTACAAAATATGTTGTAAGTCGAATAGTCAAGAAATAACACACTTCCACAAAACTTAGAACTGAGCATCCAATAAAAAATGAAGCAATAGAACCATAATATACTATACAAGAAGATATGTAGAAAATAGAAAGAAAGAACAGTTAATTAAAAAATTTTTTAAATTTAATTAAAATAATAAGTAAGAATTAGTAAACTAAAACATACAAAAAATAATAATAATAAATAATTATAAATAAAAAAATATAGAATTAAATTTATTCACCAATATAATCAAACCAATTTCTTGATAAAAATGTTTCATAACGTAATATATGATCCGATTGATAAAATGCTTGTATTTCAAGATAATTTGATGGATATGTATAATAATCTTCAACAACTGAATATGTATAATGTAATTTAAAGAAATGACAAACATGTAAACAATCACAAACAATACCAACATTATGATTTTCAGTAAATATTTTCATATGTGTTAAAATTTCTGTAAGACATATATATACAAATTTTTAAAACATCAAAATTATACATTAAATAATTGTATTGTAATAAGCGTAAAAATTTAAAATAATTTACCATCATTTTTTGCTAAACAAACAAAATCTGAAGGTTTACATGGTTTAGTGTTTCCTTAAAAATTTAAAAAAAATTATTAATTTAAAATTAATTAATAATAATTTAATATGCAAATACCTAATGGATGAAATATATCCAATGTACAATTACATAATAAATTTGTGTATTTTCTACGACATTCACTTTGACAATTTCTATATGTATATGATTCATCGGGTAATGTAGAATAATGTATATCATCAGTTTCATCCTAAAAATATGCTACATTAATTTATTTGATTATTTTATACTGTCAGTAGTTTTCGATTCCAGAACCATAAATAAATATTTATTGGTGTTTTATGTTCCTAGTTTTTCCAATATTTATAAGAATAATATTAAGTTTATAAATCAAATTAAGCCTAAATATAAAAATAAAATACTGATTTACATTAACATAAAAATTAAACTAATAATTTAAATGTTAATCATAAAATAAAGATATACATTTTTCTAGGTTAAGATATTTGTAAGATTTATAAACGGATAAATAAAATTTGAAGTAAAAAAAAAAGATTCAAAAACCATGTCCCTTTATTATATCACCATAATAGAAGGACTACATGCAAGATTATAGATTTTCTACCGGCCATATTAACGGAGCAAATTTAAAATATGAAATTTTTATACCAGAAAAAGACAAATCATTAAACAAAAACTATTGATGATTAGATAATTAAAATTAATTAGTATTAGGTATTATATAAAAACCATTTTTAGCTAGGCTAAGTATTTTAAGTTAGATTAAGTTAGGCTAAGGTTTTATATTAAAAAAATAGAAGTTTGGTTTTAATATTCTGAATTTTTCCAAAAATGAATATTAAAAAAATAGCTAAATTGCAATATAACTAATATGTTTAGGAACAAAAGAATTAATAAAATTAACAATAAAAACGATAGGATAAATTTAAATGTTAATTAAATTATATAAAAATAAGATGTTTTTCTAAACTTTTATAAGCTAAAATAATTTAAGAATGTTAAAAAGAATAAAATAAAGTTTAATAAAAAAAAAGAGGTTTCGAATATTTAACAGACTCCAGATAATGGTTTAATACGTATAATTTAACAACAATGAGGAGTATATTATCTTTTAAGATAAAACTGTATTTCACTATGAGCTACTAAAAGGTATTAACTATGAGCTACTTTTAGATATTGAATATAGTCCGGGTAATATCAACGGAAAAAATTTAATATATCAAATGTCTATATTTTATAAAAACAAATTAACAAAAAGAGACTATTTGTGGTTAGATTACATAATTTATTTAGATTTGTATAAAGATTACAAACTAGGCTTAAAAATAGGTTAAGTTAGGCTAGAGAAGGTTAAGTAATTTTAATTTATTATTTTAAATTTAAGTTCTGGTTTCTAAGCCTTTTCTGGACTCAATAGTGTAATTAAAAAGAACAAATAAAAAAAAATGATAGTTAGAAGGCTTAGAATATTTAACAGAGTTCAGAATATTTAACAGAGTTATATTATATGTTGCCAAACATTAATATTGCTAATGCATACATATGATGTTCCTATATGTTACAACTACTGTGTGTGTCTGATAGAAAAATAGCAAAGTCTGAATCCGACTATAAGAAAGTCTGAATCTGATATATTTGTACAATAAAGTAAATAACATTAAAATTGATAGTTCTATTTAAAAATTAATTCAAGGTCGTTAGAATAAGCCATTAAAAACTTCAGAAATGGTTTATTATCACAAATTTTTGATTGATTACAAGGAAGAGTATAATGAAAAGATGTTCTTTAACGACTTTGTAGCTGCGGTATATTTTAAACCTTTTTAGATAAAATGGTTTCATTCAAAACCCAATAATGCCCCTGTACTTTTGAAATTCAATAGTTTTAAAAAATACAACTAATAGAAACAATTTAATATTATGCGTATAAAAATTTAAACTCTTAATTGTAATTAAATTACATACCTGAAATATGCACTGTCTTACATGTGAACTCACTTGTCGAATATTTTCAGCTGAACTAAAATAAACCGGTTCTAATTTTAAAGCAACTCTTGAATCAACTGGAATTAGTACTACTGGAACTGGATGTTCATCTGGCATATGAATATCAGTCTAATATTATCCAAAAACAAAATATTAAACAAAATTAATCACACAAAAGAATCAATTTTTTTAAATCTTGTTTAAGCATGCAACATTTTTGATCAAATTTACCAAAATTCCATCAGGCTCTTTTTGGTATTTGGAACTTCTCAGCGCTGGATTAACTTTTATTAGAACTGACAATCCATTTTCTGTTCCACTGAATGAACCACGAAATAAATTATCCAAATTATGTCGGTTATTCTGTAAAGTTTAAGTTCAAAAGATTTAAATTTTAAATTAAGATGTTTAAGTTTATTTCTGAATCTGTAGCACAAGCATTTCCACATGGCTCTCAATAAAAAGAATACATTTTTTAAATTACAGTTAAACATTTTTCGAGGAATTACTTGGCATCGTTTGAATAAATTTGACATATTTAATTTTACACATTCAATGCTAGTATCAAGCAGACCTGTATAATAATGAGAAAAGTGGTACTTAAGTACAGTTGTAAGTACCATTACCTGATACTCACTACTTTATCAAGTACCAGTATCTAAGTAGATTTCGTTACTAACCAAATTTAAATACAAGTAAAAGAATCAATTAAAAATACTTGTAATTCATAAAAAGTAATTCAATTTTGAGTTTAATTACTATAGTAGTTTTTTTTAATACTCAAGTATTTTCGAGTAATTGAGTACCAAGAAATATTTAAGTATCACTAATTCAATTATTTTTCAAGTATTTAAGTATTTTGCAAATATTTTCATTCATAAAGTCCAGTACTACTGGAATTGAAAATCGTACAAATTTCAATTCTAACTCATATAATATTAAATTTCTGTGGTATTGAACTTTGGATACTTGAGTATCAAAAAATAATTACAAAAGTAATTAAACTCAAAATTTAGTTACATTTTGGGAATTTCAAGTATTTTTAATTATGATTCTTTTACTTAAATTTTGTAAGTATCGTAATCTGAGTAATCCTGGTACTTCACAAAGTACGAGGTAATGGAACTATTATTTTAATTATATAGGTCCGGACGAAATGCAAGTGCGATAGGTTCAGAAACACCCTTTAATAGTTTGATATTACATCTTACTAGTATATTTGGTCGTGTAATTTTTGTTTTTGATAAATCTTTATTAAATGTAAAACAATATCCAGAATCAGTATACTGGCCTTTAAATATATCACAACAATTATATGGTGTTTCAATCCATTTACATTCAACAAAAAATTGTGAACATTCTAATGTCATAAAATCAACAATTTGTTTAATATTTAAATAATCAATTTGATTTAATTCTTCCTTATAAAAACTTTTAAATAATTCAAATTTACCAAAACGAAAATTATGAAAATTTTCAAAAAATGAACGAAATATTATTCTTTGATTAATTGTTGCATTCGATTTTAAAAATTTTCTTTCAGCTTCATCAATTTTTGACCAATTAATACGACTTCTTGGACATATTGTTAATGATGGAAATACAATATCACCAACCGAATATGTTGCATTTTGTATAATAGTTGTTATTATATTATTTTGACTAAAATTCATATTTAATGATAGACACAATAGGGTTATAAATGCCGATATAAATACAATTCCCCACAATTTTCTGAAATTAGTAAAACGTTATTGCTTTAAAAATCTCTTGATTTCAAACACAGTTCATCATACCTTTCAAATGGACGAATTGTATAATCAACAATGTATTTGATACCATGTAATGATGATGATTCACAAAATTTTTCAAAAAATGTTTTACGTTTTTCTTTTGATTTTAAAATGACTTTATCATGTGATACATTTATATATGGTACTGTATAAAAATCTGGGTTTAATGTTTTTATTGAAAATTCTGATGGCCGTAATTTTCTTGGGAAATCATCTTTTACGGGTAATTCGTACATTATTTTGGGGAAAATATATAAAAAATAAATCCGAATCAAAATGTTGATCTTGATAAGTTTAAGTTTAAAAAAAAACTGATAGGTAAATTTTTATTTATATTTATTCCTTGGAATTGAGTGCAGTTAAGGAATTTAATTAAAAAGAATTTTACTTTGATTATGTAATTACATACTAATCATATTATCCAATTTATTAAATAAATTAATTGATTAATTGATTAAAAGATAAAAATGTGTATGGTGTTACTTGCTAATATTAATTGGTAATAAAATTCATATATTTATAATCATTGCCGGATTAGGGTATTTATACAGGCCTCTGTTTCTGTCAAAATACTTTTAAATGCATATAAATATTTATATGAGAGTTTTTAAAATGACGGAAGATCAATAGAAAGAAAAACTTTTTCTAATTAAAAACAATTTCTAATTTCATTATATACATATACATATATTTTATTATACATACCATTTCTTAAATAAAATTGCAACCGCAGATTATGTATAAAAGATTCTAGTAAAATAGATATGTAGTATGTTTTGAATGTATGTTTGTATGTTTTGAATTTGATAAATTGTTGGGGTCATTAGTTCAAGTACTTTTTTGGTGAATTTTTTTTTAATTTCAATTAATATTTTTTTTATAGATTTATTAATTAATATTTTATTTTCTAAAATAAAACACACTCAACAAAACATTATTATTTTATTTTTTTTATAATTGAACACATCTAACAAAACACATTTAATTGAATGCGGTGGTAAAACACCTCATTTCCTGGACAAATATATAAATAATTAATAAAGTTAATTATTGATTTATAGAAATATTACCCAAAATATTGTGTAATTTTGGAAATGTGATTATTTATGAACCTTTGATTTTTTTCATTACTTGTTTTATATATGCTTTATTGAATAGTAATTTATGCGATATAATAATGGTCCCGCAGTTAATTTTCCCGAGGACTTATGACTCAAAAAAAAACAAAAGTCCCTAGGGGATTATAGCTGGGTTTGATGATCCAAAAGTCCCCTGAAAAATAAGACATAGTTCCCTTTTATATTTTTAAAATGTGATAAATGTTCTTTTTCTTCACTTTAAATGAAAATGTCAACACTTAAAGTAAATAAGTGAAAAATTTTCATTGTAAAACGAAATGTCTTAAATTGCGATTCTAAAGTTGTCTGCATTTTGGGAAAAAGTGAAACTCTATTTCTATAAATTTTCAAAATAATTAATTTCTTAATATTGCATTATGCAAAATTTTAGTTAATGAAGTTGTAAGTCCTCGAGAAACTTTTGATCCCTAGAATTTGGTCATATTCCAATAATTTTTATTACTGTTAATAATAATAAATTAATAAATAAATATAAATATGCACATATAATCAAATAAATATTTCGTGTCAATCAAAAGTTTCAATTTAGAGATTCCTAGTTAATATATTCATATCAACTGTCAAAGTTCGAAATTTTGACTTATAAAGAATGAAATGCTTTTAATAAAAATGAAGTACTATACATACCTATCTAATATTTAATGAAAGCTAGTATTTTATTGATTGTACAATGACAGTCCGCTCCTTAATTCTACTCTGTTTATATAAGTAAGTAATTAGTTTTGTAACATACTCCTATTAAAATCACATAAGGTATTATGTCTTATAATTAAGTATTTTCATAGTACACATACTATGTTATGCTAAGTAATTGATTTTACGAAATTAGAAAGAACATATCATTTTTTTGTTCATAAAATTATAGTTATTAATAGAAATTTTCGTAATTAATAGACCTTGAAAATTTGGAAATTTTTTGGCATTCATAAGAATATATTGATATTTAATTACGAAAATTGTTGTTCTTGTTATTATTATTAAAGTTGTCTGAAATTCAAATTTTTAAATAGGTAATGGGCACAAAATTAACAAAAGACTAATTTATTTATTTGTTTGTAAACAATCCCCTACCACATACAATGTGATAAGCGAGTGATTCAGCCTTTTCTTTTTAGATAGGTATATGATATAATCTTATATATAAAAATTAATATATAAACTATTATGATATAAATTATTAACTAATTTTTTCTTAAATATAATTCGACTTCGAATCTGAGACCCTTCGCTTAAAATTCCGACGACCTAACAACTATGACATCAGTTGGATTAAAATAAATGGTTTTCTTTCAGCTTTTCTTCAGTATTAATACTTTAGAAGAAGAGGCTATAAGTTCTTTGGTGAAAAAAAAAAAAAATAAGTTGGTCTTTTTTGTCGAAAACGCTTAAATTCGAAAATTTGTTTGTGTGTGTGGGTATGTGTGTCTGAGAACACTATATCTCGTGTAAATTTATTAAGATTTTGATGTAATTTAAATGCTTTCTACGTCCACAGTAAGGTTAAATTCGTAGATGAGCCAAATCGAACCATGGGATTTGGAGGCTTTTATGCAAAAACGTCTGACTTTTTGAGAAATCTCAAAGTAAAACTATCGAAATGAGTTCAAAATTTGGCACATAGACTATTGTTGAGTACCCATATAGAGCAGCTTGCGTAAGTTGATTCTAGCATCTAGTATTTTAGGAATTTCATTTGAAGTTCTAACAATTCATCAAAATCTCAACCGATTTCAATGAATTTTGATATAAATGATTTTTTTGCCAAAAGAAAGACTTTACAGATGGGCCAAATTGAACTACGGAATAGAGGGAACTCCTATTTTTATTAGTAATACCTTAATTTTTATTATTTATTGAACATCTTCATGAAATCTCCCTTCTGTTTGTAATATTTCTAATTTGTTCTAAAAATATATGAAGGCATTTTTATTTTATTAAGATTTTTCAATTTTTCATTAGACTCTGACCCTCTTCAAAACTCAAAGAGTTTGTAATGCAAACATTTATCTGGAGATCAATTGTGGTAGAAATTTACCTATTCGTGGTAAAGGATAGATTTTTTTATAGTAGGTTTCAGTTTTGTGACAAACGCGTTTATCATAACGTATAATTTTAATATAAGTAGTATGGATTTCGGTTGGAAGTTATAGTAATTTTTTGACCAGAAGTGTATAAATATGGTGTTGGTGTATATCATTACAGCAGATAATGCCATAAAATTCAACATCGTTTCAAAGAACTTATGCGGAATTGACGCGGAATTTACTTCAACAGTTGACTCCATTAGAATAGTATTACAGTTAATTGTTCTGTTCTGCAAGTATACACCATTCACTATCCTAGTAACATCTACCACATTATAATTCAACTCTATCTATCTATCTTTTCTACTCTATCTATAAACTTCATGTTGTGTCAACCGATTGTTATCGGTTTTTCAGATATAAATTTTATTTTTAAGAAATGTCTAAATTGTTTTTGTTTTTCTAAAGTTTAATTTGAAGGAAATTTTTATAATTTATTTGATATATTTTTATTATAAATGCATTAAAAAGTGTTTACATGTAATGTATTGATATTCAACAGTATAATCTATGGTTTTTTTAATAGAGTTTTAGAAATAAAAATATTTGTTTTTTTTTTATATTAGAAAATAAAATTTATATTATTGCAAAAACTAAAATTTGTTATGGGCTTATTCAATATAATAATTTATTTTCTGTAATATTTTTTTTATCTAGAAATTCAATACCATTTCAAAAAATAATCAATTTTATACTTACAATATATCTACTAACAAATAAAAATGTCCAAAAAACCAAAAGTCTGTAATAAATCTTTAATTTAGATTTCTTTTCTCTGAATATAATTTTGCTTTTTTTTTTAATTTTTAATAATTTTCTGGATATTTTCATGGATTTTATTCATGTAAAGTTTTGGAATTTAGGTGCAGATGTAATAATTTGCCAAGTTCTAAGGCTGCATTTATATTGGAGCTGCGGTAAGTGACAAGAGCATCGATAATAGCATAGCGTAAAAAATTATATACATGATTTAAATAGAGGTGTCTACATTGGAGCATCGCTTTAATCATCGATAAACCATATAGATTTTCTACGCTATGCTCTTATCACATATCGCAACTCCAACTAAACGCACCCTAATGCATATTGATTTGGGCAGCTAACTCAAGTTCAGATTAGCTATTATCCAGCTTAAAATTACCTTAATAGCTGCCAATTCTTGAAACAATATTTTGAGGAATATAAGTCAACTTCAATCAAAAGTGATTAAATATTTTCCCGGTATATTTTATATAAAGTTGCCCTTTATGGAAATAATTCTTATACGGAAGGGAGGACGACTGTTTGAGTTGAGCCTAATGAAGAAACTGGTTTTTTTTTAAATCCTTTTACATCTATGTAGGTTTAAATATTAAGAGCGAACTCCTTGACTTGTCATTTAGATAATAAGATTCAGTTTCGTTAATTATTATATTTACTAATCCGTTGATTACTCAAATACAGCAATTGATAATCAAAGGAAAATATTAAATTTTGTGCACCAATTTAATCAAAACTTAATGGGAATTTTAAATAGATTGAATTTTTTTTTAGCTGTAACTGTTAGACTAATAAGCTTGTCTATACCATAGTTACATGTTGAAGGGTCATATTATATTCATGTTATTAGAATTGATCTTAATGAATTCCACATACAATTTTAACATGAGATAGTACTAGGCCTTATAACATGTGGAAACGTCTTGGATTTATCTGTAAAGTTTTATCTGTATCTGTGAGTTATATTATTTATTTAAATTATTTTGTAAAGCATTTGTTATATTGATTAAGCCATTAATTTAAACCCAATGGAGAATGGTAACTGAGTCGAGTCGATAACCTGAAAAGTTTTTTCACTTTCGCTGGGATTCGAACCCGGCCTTTCGGATGAAAGATCGGCAATCTAACCGCTGTGCCACTTAGCCGTTAATTCGATAAATAACATGCTTTACAATTGGAAAACTAAGATGATTATCTGAAAAACCGTAATATATACCATTTTCTAATTAAATGAAACCTTTTTAAAAAATAATACAAATTTGTCTTTATTTGCAAAAGGTTAATTATTTTTGCAAAAGATTTCTTGTAATTTGAAAATTCTATAATTATTACTTACTTTTTTTTTAAATTTATTAGAATATTTTTAAAATTTTTATTTTTTAAAAACTTTGCATCTAAAGTTTTAGTAAATTAAAATAATAGAAAATAATCAAACCAATGAAAATAAAAATATATTTATTAGGTAAACAAATATTATATACTTTGGTACTGAATAAAAATCCAATTAAAAAAATGGTAGTTTATATATTATGTACGATACATTTTGATGGATTGCTATTACAAATATCAATACATATATTTGTTTATTTTTGATATTACAATGTTGTAGTAAAATAATGGTTCAAAAATTTTAAATAATTCAATTGATAACCTAATTCAAAATTTTAACTTTTTAATTCATTATATTATTTAGATTGCACATATTAAATAACTTTCAGGATTAAATTATTCTATTGCATTTCTTTGGTAAAATTTTGGAAATTTTATCTGAGCAAAAATTAGTTTAAATATTTTAGGTATTCAAGTTCATTATTTCTTTAAATTTTATAAAGGAGAAGGTGTTGACATAAAATTTAATTTAAGACACTAAACTCAATAAGAATTATAAAAGTTATTTGTATCACATATTTGAACCCGTCCTATATTCTGTACTCGAACCTATTCTGTCTGCTGTCTGGACTAACAAAATTGGTAAGACATTGGACATAAAATTTTACTTCTTTTCGAATACTTATATAGCTTTACTAGATTGACTAACATTATGTTCATATAAAAAGAGAACTTGTATAGAAATTGGATAAATTCGTTTAGCGAATTTGTTGAATTTCAACTACAAAGGAATATTTTGTATACAAATAATTTAATAAAAAATTTCATAATCCTAGTTCTTTTAACTTTAAAGTTATTGTAAAGAAAGATGGATGAGTACGAATAGCTATATGAAAACGCGCCGTTGAAATTGTTTGGAGCTTCCTTGGGATGTTTACCATATCTACTTAAAATCATTGAAATTGAAAATTCAAAACAAAACTTGAAGTTGTATCTGTTTATACTGTAGAAGTTAAATTTTACATTTTCGCCTATTGTTATGCAATATTTAATTAAATGTTTTTTCATTTGTGATGTTGGTTCTACAGTAAGGATATTCGAATTTAATTCTTTTGATTTCCGGTTCCAAGAACGTGATGTTGGTTCTATAGTTAATACTAATTTTTTTTGATATAAAAATTTGGCCTATATTTAACTTAAAAAAAGTATACTCTAGATGTTAAAATTTACATTTTCGCCTATTGTTATGCAATATATAAATTTAATAATTTTTCATTTGAAAGGATATTCAAATTTAATTCTTTTGATTTTCTGTTCCCAGAACGTGATGTTGATTCTAAATTAAATACTAATTTTCTTTCATATATACATTTGGCCTACATTGAACTTAAAAAAAGTATACTCTAGACTAGATGTTATAATTTACATTTTCGCCTATTGTTATGCAATGTACCAATTTAATGTTTTTTCATTTGTAAGGATATCCGAATTCAATTTTTTTGATTTCCTGTTCCAATAAGAAGAGAGGGAATCCAAGTTTTGTATCTTATTTTTTTTTTTTTAATTTAAATTAAAATTTAAAAAAAAAATCGTTTACCTATTTTAATGGTTTTATTTTTAACATAATATACGAAATTGTATTTTTCAATTGTAATAAAACTTTACAAATCAGTATCCATGATTATGTGTACATATATATAATATATTTTCTTAAATAAATTTTAAAATAAATAGTTACTTTGTTTTTTTGATCATGTATCTTAAGATGAATGGAAAAATTCTGAATAAACAAAAAGAAAATGAATTTTCTTTACATTTTTATATACATATATATTCTATTTGTTACATATTACAATTTTCAATTTTCTGATTTTTCTTATTGATTTTGTTGTGGAAAGTTTGTAACTGAAAGATTTCTGAAAGCATTATTTTGAAAATTGTGTTTTGTGTTGTTAGTTCAAGGAAAAGCAACAATTGGTTCTAAATAATTTCCAGGATTACTTTTTTATCCTAAATTTTTTTTTGGTTTTTGGATAAAATAGGAAGAAGAATATTATACGTTTGCTTAAATTTTGTATATTTCTAGAATCTATTAAGTACTGAAAAAGTTTTGAATATAAATAAAATCTTAAAAAGTTTTTTTTTTCTCTTGTTGATTCAATCGATTAAAAATCATATACGGGATTGCTGCGGGATTTCAAATTTTAACTAATAAGGAATGTTTCAGATTTTGAGAGGTATTTAAGAAATGGAAGAACACTTGTAAAGCAAAAAAGTAGAGAAAAAAAAGGATAATTTTAGTGCTTTGATGTTTAAAATTTGGGATAATTTGTGCGTAATAATGATAATTTGATTTAAAAATAGATAATAATATCAAAAATATTACATAACTACATTTTAACATTCCATTATTTATTATACAAATGTAACTACTTTTTCAGGCAACTAAAAATTGAAGAGCATACTAAAAAAAGTTTTAAAAATGATCATACTTATACTTTTTCAAATTCCTAAATCAAACCGTTTAGAAGCGTTCAAAAATTTTGTAAAAATTGAGATTCGTATAACGGTAAATTAAAGCACGGTATGGCAAATGCTTAACATTTATATTATTATAATATATATTTATTAAAACACCCATCGTTGGGCGCTTTCAAATTTGAAATATGTTATACAGATTTTTTATTATAACAATTTATATATTGGGTTTTTCCGCAACTTTAGGGGGTTACAGACACATTTCTCCAATAAATTCAATTTTTTTTACAATATCTACCCGCAGATAAAATTTCTCTTCCAAGAATTGTACTGGTTTAGAACTTACATAATAATAATTTTTTTTTAAAATTTACAAATGTTAATGTAATACTGTTCAAATGTTAGACTAATAAGCCTGTCTATGCCATAGGTACATGTTGGAACAGGGTGTCATATTATATTCGTGTTATTAGGATTGGTCTTATACACGTGTTTCTTTTTTTGAGATTGAGACTAATTAGGCATAATTACAATTGATTAAAAATGCAATATTATTTAACTTTTATAATAAATTAGTACGTTAAATGTATTTACAATACTTGTAAAATACAATAATAAATTTTTTCAATTAATATGGAATTTAATATTTCGTTTCATGATTTACTTTACGCCCACCCATTCATTGTAATGAATGTTTATATTTTTAATTTAATTTATTCACTTTCTTAATCCTTATCACATTGTATGTGGTAGAAGACTGTCAATAAATAATTAATAATGTTATAATGGTTAAAATTATTTGTCGATACACACATAACACATTTGTAACACACGTGTGACGGTTCAACAATGGTTTAGCTTCAGCCTCTTCTGTCTAATAATGTCAAATTTTTAACCATGTGTAACTCTTCGTAATAAGAAAAGGCGGTTAGTTAAAATTCATTGACTCGCTGTGACTTTTGTGTTTTAAAAAGTTGGTTTCCGTTTTTGCAATTTTTTTTTTAATTTTGATTCTATTTTGATAATTGATTTATATTAAAATTTGTCAAACTTTTTTTTCAAATTATTAGCAGAGTCAATTGCAAACATATCTTTTCTAATTGAATTATAAAACAAAAATTAAAGACGTCTTGTTTATAGATAGACAGAAGTACAAAACTAATAAGTAAAATTTCAAAACAAAAATATATTGAACATGTGCCAGGTAAGAAAAAATATATTCCAGAATTTTCAAAATGCATTACATGGTTTTTCTTATTAAGATGAATTCATAAACTTTTCTTATCCCAGTTTTCATTTAACTTTAACTAGAACACCATAAACTTTTGCAAGTAAACAAATTTGTTTATCAACTTTATCTATAATATATTGAATTTATATTTAATTTATGTGTTCAATTTAACAAATGATTTTAGGAAAATTAGAAATAATTTACTTTTATAAAGGAATAATGTATTAGAAAAAAATTTATGTTCCTTGTAGGAGATTGTATGTAATCATAAATTAAAAAATTCATAAAATTAGTAACCACATAACATAGTTTTCTTTTTCAATAATTTATATGTGACAGAATCTTAAAACCAACATATTTTAATAAATTCACTTTATCTGTTCTTAATTTGTCACATTTTTCCTAATGAATTTCCTAATTATAAATTTTGTTGCACAAATAGATGCAATTTAAAAATGCTTATATTAGAAATTTACGAAGCTACTTTTAGAAATTTTCTGGCTTAATATTTTTAATATTTTAAAAATGAACGAAATATTCCATTTTGCTTATTTTATAAATATGAGTAGATTCATGTATCTTTAAGAATATTTAAAGGTTTGGTTTTAAAATATTCAACTTTTATTATTTTATTGCTTTAAAATGGTTTAACATATCTACAATATTTGTGTTCCCACCACGAATTGCTTTTGATAAGAGCAACATACGTTCAAAATTTTAAATCAACAATTTTGACAGGATAAACGTGAAATCAAAAAGTTGCTATGTCGTAATGCTCTAAAAAGTTCACATTTTTTTCCATTCCCAGGTGGTTTGTTGTTAATCTTATACACGGTTTAGCTGTCATCGATTTAATATAGTCCTTGATTTATCGATAACATGAAGTAATTTTTAACTTAGTTTTATTGTATAGTAAAATAAATTTCCTTCACATCTGTTTGAAGCAGTGCTCTTCTGCATTGATCTCTATCTTTTTTTAGTTATTATACGAAATTGCATTTCAACAGTTTTAATTCATTTATTTACTGCGTAAAGTGTTGTTTGGACGGCCACATTTCCTTGCTCCTTGAGACCTTCCATCTAAAGCCGTATGTTGTTCAGGCTGTTGGTCGTAAACCAAGTTTTACTACAGAAAAACAGAAATAATTTAACTTATTATTTTTCTTAATAGTCCTTGTTACTTATTTACATTTACCTTCAGCATAGATCTAACTTAAAAGAGGATCGGCACAAAATCCCCAAAATTAGAATTTTTCAAAAATGAATTTCTTTTTATGAGAAACGTCTAAATTTTGAAAAAAATTTACTATTTTTCATAGATAAATGTCAAATTTCAATACTTTTGTAGGCTGTACGAAAAAAGTCCAAATTCGGGAATATTTTTCATTTTTAGTTTTGGCAAAGATTTTAATAAAATGTAAAAAAGAAGTAAATCAACGATTAGCATTTTTAATAAAATAAAGATTTCCCCTTTTCCGCAAGATTTATTTATCTGTATAGGTGAGAACCTGTATTCGGAGAGATTTTAGAGTAGACGTCAAAATTAGGGTTACATTTTTTGTTTAGCAGAGTTTTGGGGCAAGCAGCCGCTATTATATTAAATGCATTGTTGTTGACTTATTATTTATGAAGAAAAGTTTGGAGAGATTTCAGAGTTGGATAGTATTTATATCAAAAGTTAGGTAGAATTTAAGATTTGAATACAAAATCAGGGTTTCAATAATTTGTTTAGCGGGGGTTTGTTTTAAGGACAAAATTTTATGTTTTGGGGATTTAAGTTTTTTTTTGGGTATTATGGTTTTGCAGACTTTGGTTCCGGGGATTTTGTCTTCGCGGATTTTGCCTTGGAGATTTCGTAACCAACTTCTTAAAAAAAACTACAACCTAAGTACAAAAATTTAACTGTTCTTCCGTAACTTTGTAATACGTATACGTATAATGCATACATAAAAGTTGATATTTGAAAATAATGAGATAAAATCTTCTAGAAAAACTCCACTGTCGTAAATACTCAAACAATATTAAAAATTTAAATTAAACTAAAATAAATAATTTTAATTTTTTTTTTTTAAAACAAATAAAACTTAAAGTTTCATGCTGATGCAAATGTGATTTATTTAGTTTGTATGTACATATGTCAGCAGTATTAAGCAAAATCATAAAATGATGAACTTTCTATAGTCTTAAAAGATTACATGCAATGTTTTTCAAATAGAAGACTTCTTTGAAGTAAATTAAAAAGTTTTTCTTTTATTCATTTCCCAATACAAATAAAAAAATCTAATGTATAAACATATGTATTTACTGATATATGTCTATATATTTAATATATCTAATATATGAAATATTATATACTACATTTTTCAATATTGCCATTAAAAGTTAATAATTAAATTCTTTCTAAAAGGTAAACTTTCTATTTTTGATTAAAAATTTTTTAGTTTTTTTAAAGCTTCAACTTTGATTTATTTTATAAAAATTAAAAATTTTTAATGTTTTCTTTTGATTGCTGCTTCCAAAGGGCAGCAGTACAAATTTGGGAAGCTCAAAGTTTTTAAAAAAAATTTTGTATAAAATACTTTTTTAAAGTTTTTCAATTATATTTAAAATTTTTAATTATTTTCTAAATGTTTAATTTTAGGCTGTTGAACCACAAATAGTTTTTGGATTCACATAAAGAATCCAGGACAGGATGAAACACTCCTGAAAATTTAATATGTCAGGGGTTTAATAAAAATACTCCTTTAATAATTAAATTGATGTAGACTGAAGTCTTTCCGAAATCCGGATCAGTATCGGAAAGTATTAGGTTTAGCTGTAGTGTGTCTATCCGTCCGTCTTTCAGCACGACAACATATTTTTGGACAATTTATAGGTTTCCGGTTATTTTTGAGTATAATTGGACCAAAGCTTCGAGCAGCTGTCATATAAATTTTTGAAATCAATTTGAATATTTTCAGTATGAATTATGCTGGGAGAATGAAAATTATACTGAGTAAGTCATATAATAGAGTAAGTACATGTTTTAGGTTTCAAGTTATTGTTATGGTTTCATGTTCGGGTAGCCTCCATTTTTGAACGTTGCTTACATATCATTAGAACTATAATTAAAACTAAGAAGTTGAAATTAAAAGTAGACAAGCTCGTTTCCAAATGTCAAAATTTCTCGGGTAGAATTTGAGTGAAGCTACTATAAAGTTAGCTGGAACCAGAGTTCATATCTTTGAAACTAACAAGACTAGAAGGTTGCAAAATAAAATCTGTGAGTTATATAGCATAGAAAACAATTTGGCAGAATTTTATAATCACATTTTTGGGAAGCTGCCCCACAAAGTTCTAAACCTCTAATGAGATTCCAAGGATAAAATTGAAAATGGGTAAGTAAAGTAATAGGACAAGTGTGTTGGCAAAGTAGGATATTATTCGGACCAACTTTTGGGTAGAGCAAAATTAAATTTAGTTTAGCGTTTTTGGGAAAAATAATTTTTAGAGTGAGGCGGGACTTAATAATTAACACAGGAAAATGAAATGCTAAAACATAAGTTTTAGGTAAATAAAACAAAGATAAATAATACTGCAGGCAAATAATAATACAGGCAAATTGCAAGAAATTCGGGCAAACGCGATACAGATATAATATTACACTTAGTAGGAACCTTAAAACAAGAAGCATTCGACGAAATGGGGAAAACAAAATTAGACGTCTTAAAATTTAAAGCAGATTAGATTAAAATTGCATCAGTTTCTATTCTTATGTGGCCTCGGTGGGTTAGTGGGTAAGCGTTTGGCGTTTTTAATTGAAAAATATTATTGAAAACAATTTTATTTACAAATCCTCATGGTGACCAAATATAATTTATAATATAAAAATATATAAAATAAATAAAATTATAAAATAAATAAATAATATTACTTAAAAATTGATTAAACGTATTGATGGTGAACGCAACGAGCCGTAAGGCCTACGAGTTATAGCTATCCCCCATAAAAAACAACAAAATATTCTTATGTCTAATCTTAATTACCTGATTTTATTTCTAAAAATGCCAATTTTATTTATAATTTCTTTGTGGACATCTCTACAATTTTATTTCAATTTTTAATGAACTTTTGTGTGATTAACATCAAGAATGTGTGTTTTTTTTTGTATTTCTGTAAATTCTTTTTTATTCTTACCACAAAGTATCTTAAGATACAAAACTCTTAACAATAGAAATAAAATAAAAAAAAAAAATAAAAATTAGATAAAAAAGGAAAATAAAATAATTCATATTTAGCATAAAACCTTTTAACTTTGAACTTAAGGCTAAACGTTCTATAAGATTTTGCAAAAGTATCTTTAAAATATCAACACGCAACCAAAAAAGAAAAAACCAAAAAAAAATACAGCACACACAACAAAAAACAAAAAAAAAATGTCCTGCCCAAAAAAAGTATGTAAAATATAAAATCCAAAAAATTATCAAGATTTATCATAAATATTAAAAAGGGATTTTCAGATGATTTCATACAGTAGAATTTTTAAGTAGGCCTAGGCAATCTTAGAAGACAATTAATGTGCCGTGAAATAAAACCCTACGAAAAAAGGCTCCCAAGGTTTTATTTTTCATTGGTAAATAGAAATTGGATTGCGGGGCGTTAATTTACATTGTATAAGAAACAACACCCCGGGCTACTATTAAGCTTTTAATTTAATTTTCGGTCTTTTGAGAATTAAAGCCACGAGATTATGTGTCCGTAGAATTAGAAAATTGAACTGAAAGAGTATTAACACCTGTGATGGTCTCTAATTCTCAAAAAGTGGTGCATCTTCACATTTAATAAGAAATAACACCCAATTATTTTATTATTTCTTGTAATTTTGTATATCAGAGGATTAAATAGGAACAATTATAGCATTGTTTTGGAAATCAGAGTATCTAGATTATTAAAGATAGATTTTAAAGTTGCATTCAAAATTCTGGAAAAATGGAATATCTATGCTATTTATGAAGAAGATTGAAGATTAGATTGATAGTGAAATAACACTCCAGGCCTTAATTTCTCCTATTTAGTAAGCTTATTTCTCATTTAACGCAAGGAGTGTTGATTCTCATTTAACATGAGAAATAACCCCCCAAGGTGCAATTTTATTGCTCTGCTTTATTTCGCGGGAACTTATTTCACAGCGTTGATTAATAATACGACCGATGAAAATAAAAATGACAAAAAATATTTTGATACTAAAAACAAAATAAAACAAAAAAAAAAAAGAGAAATCTTTAATCGAAAAATAAATATTTATCAGATCGCATAAATCTGAACATTATTTTCCCTGACAAAAATTCAGTTAGTATAAGAGATTGCTTAGAATGAAAAGAAGATGAATGGTTATAGGGATAAAAATAATATAAAAATTTGGAAAGCGATAAAAAAATAATGGGAAATATTTATTTTTCCTGAAATTTTGAATAAATTAAAAAAGTTTTAAAGTTATTTAAGATGAAAAATCTTTAAGTAAAAATATAAATATAGTGAATACAACTAGTTGATTGACTACAACTTTTCAAAGGGTATTTTTTATTGCTATTACTTAAAAAAAATAAATGAATTACTGAATATATTTCAGTAGAACAATAAATGGTAGACTGTATGTAATTAAAAAATATATGTACTAACAACTCCATTTCCAGAAATTGTAGTTTTTATAATTAAATTATTTGTAAAGTTTAATTTGCTAGATCAGCGTTTCCCAAAGTTTTTTCACCGCGGCACCCTTTTTGATTTCAAATTTTTGACGGAACCCTATTTACAAAATTCTTAGAATTTTAATATCGGGAATATTAATAAGAGCTATAGTATTAAAGAAAATTATAGTATTTATTAAAAATAATAACAAAACAATAATACAAAAAATAAAATAAATTCATTTGATTGTTGATTAATAATATAAAAAAAAATTAAACTTATGAAGGTTATTAGTGTGAACAGTGTTGTTGTTTTTTTTCCTTGCAAATCCTTGTTATATCTGGTTTTATTGTTGATAATTGGATACGCATATCTGCCGAGCAATTCAATCTATTACGATATTTCGTTTTCGTAGAAGTATAATAAGAAAATCCAGTTTCGCACAAATACGTAGTAGAAAATGGTAAAAGCACCCGTATTGCACGTTCAGCCAAAACTTTATATTCCGAAATTAGATTTCCCCAAAATGTTGCCAGGTGGACAGTGTTGAAAATGTATTTTAATTGTTCGTCGGATTTTATTTCAATCAAGTTTTCATATTCCGAGATTGATAAACAATCAGGTTTTTCGTTAATGATAAAGGGATTTTCAACCCACATGAATTCATTATTGGATGCAGGAAAATATTTTTGAAGATTATCATATAATCCACGTAAATGTTGCACAATATCAAGACTTATATCTTCATCCAGAAGGCAATCATTTTCCATTAAAAAATCAGAAAGTGTTGAAAAGCAACTCACATTGTTAGTTTCAACACAATTGATCCAAAACTTTAATTTTTGTGACAATGCCGATATTTTATGTTTAACGCTAAATACTGTTACACTTTTTCCTTGTAGAGAAAGGCTCACTTCATTTAGCTTTGAAAAAATATCAGTGATATATGCAAGTCGCATCAGCCAACAAGAGTTTGTCAATACAGCAAACCGTTCATGTTTTTGTTCTGATAAAAACATAGCAAGCTCTCGCCGTAGTTCAAAAACTCGGGATAAAACTTTGCCTCGCGACAACCACCTTACTTCTGCATGTAAAAGAAGAACGGTGTGTTGACTTCCCATTTCTTCACAAATAATTTTGAAGAGCCTCGACTGCAGTGGTCGCGCTTTAATAAAATTAACAATTTGAACAGCTTCATCCAAAACAGTTTTCATGTCAATAGAAATTTTCTTACATACAAGAGCGTGCCTATGAAGAACACAATGACTGCTGCTACAATTTGGTACAATATTTTTAATTCTTGATATAACGCCCGCAGTTTTTCCAACCATTGATTTTGCTCCATCACTACAAACATCAATACATTTATGCCAATTAATATCATGTTTTTTCATAAAATTGTTAATGCTGTTGAAAATTTCTTCGCCAGTTGTATTTGTTTCTAAAAAATTGCATAAAAGTAAATCTTCTTCTATTGACTTGCCAAAATTATAACGTACAAAAACAAGCAAAACGGCGAGCCCTGCTACGTCAGTTGATTCATCGAGTTGTAACGAATAAGCGTCACACAAATGCAAACGAGAAATAAGCTCTTTTTCAATATCATCTGCAAGATCTTGAATACGTCGGGCAACTGTATTGTTTGATAATGGCACCATATCAATCTTTTCTACAGATTTTTCATCTTCAAACATACACAACACAATATCTTTCACACAGGGCATAATAAGTGTTTCTGCTATGGTGTGTGGTTTACCAGCGAGGGCTATACGGTAGCTTACTTTGTACGAAGCTTCATTTGCTTTTTCATTGTTTGTTTTTACAATTTTCTGCATTGATAACTTTGTTTTTTCCAATTCCTCAAGTTTTCGTTTAAAAAAATCTAATGGTTTATCTTTGTGGTCGGGATGATTCGTTACCAGATGTCTTTTAAGTTTTGTTGGTGCAAGAGAAGCGTTCGACAATATTTTATTGCAAATAACACACTGCGCTTTAGGTGTGTCTTTATTTCCTATACCTGCAAATCCATACGACAAATAACTAATGTCATATTTTCGTTTTTTTATACACAAGATTGACTCATTTGTTGGTCTTTTTAATTGAGAATGATCACTTTTTTTAGAAGTGCTAGGCTGCGGTTCTTCAGAAATATCTTCAGCAGTATTGTTCTCAGCAGTAGGTGCACTTATTGAAGTGTTTTTATTTTTTAAATTCCCTTGTTTTAACCAACGTTCCATCATCACAAGAATTTGGGTTAACTATTCACAAAATTTATCGATAATAAAAAAAATACTCATACGATTATTTTCAAAAATTGAAAAAATAACTTACCTTTTTATCAAATATTATTAAAACAAATTTTAAATTCGTATTTTTAATGCGTATTTGAAAACAATATAAATAAAAAAACTGTGGTTTCCCTTTTTTGTTTTATTGATTTTAAAATCTATAACCGCAATAAAAAGATTGTTCGAGCAATGCAAATGTTGCCAGATCTAGTTTTTATATAGTGAATGAAATGGAATTGGCACATATGAAATAGAATGGAAAAGGAAATGCATTTTTGAAGTTTGAATGGAATTGAAAATGAATTTTAAATTGGATCGTATAAAATCGAGAATTATTTACTAATTTTTATTTATAAATCTTTTTTTTATAAATTATTTATTTACAAAAAGTTCGCGGAACCCCTGCTATCAGTCCACGGAACCCCAGGGTTCCGCGGAACCCACTTTGGGAAACGCTGTGCTAGATAAACAATTCTGGATTAAGTTAGCTGCTGTGTATCTAATGCCATATTAGTTTTTTATAACCTTATATTTCTCACCTTTTAGTAATTAAATATATGTGAGTTATAAGACTTAATGAAAAATTTGTATTTTTAATATCTGTGAATTATAGTAGTCAAATGAAAAATATTTCTTATCGAGTCGAATCTGAGTGAAGCAACTAACAAGACTACTAAAAGGTTACATTATAAAATCTGTGAGTTGTATAACATGAAAAACAATTTGGCAAAGTTTTAAATTATTTGGATCACATTTTTGGGAAGGTGCCACACAAAGTTCTCAACCTGATTAATGTGATCCTAATGAGGTATCGAGGATAAAATTTAAATGTGTAAATAAAGTAATAGCGCAAGTGTGTTGATAAAGTAGGAAAATATTTGGCCACAAATTTTTTTATATTTTTATACCTGTGAGTTATAGAGGTTAAATGAAAAATATTTTTCAGAAAGGAGTTAAGTTTAATGTAGAATTAATTGTGCTTTATCACGCATGAATGGCTGCGGTAACTTTGAGATGGATATTAATTCTTTTTAGTTTTTAAATATTGGTTGAATTAAATTATCAACTATTAAAATGTAAAGTAAATAAATTTTAGAATGTTAATTTTTTTTTAATGAAAATTGAAATTACAAGTACAATATTAGTTTTTTAGTTTTAAATTCAATACTTTTGACTGTGTACTGGGCTGATAATATTCCAAAATTTAGTAACTGAAATTTAATTTTTAAATGTTCCACAATTTAGAAGGAAACTTTTCCAGCCTTGAAGTTATGCAATTTATATGTAAGAAAAAAAATCCAAAAAAAAACTGATGATTAACACTCGAGCATTGAGTTTGATTTTGATGATTTAATCTAAGCATGAATTTCAGTGTAATGTCCTTTTCCAAAAATTTTACTATTTTGCTTTATGAATTTTCATACAGAGTCGGATAATTTTGCATAAATTCAAGAGTCGAAAATATTTTTAGCAATTACAAGGAACTGTCGGCGTTTTGGCAATATTTTAGGAAGCGCATTTGATGTGCAAAGTCCCGGATTCAAATCCCGAGTCATATCGTAATAGTTAATATCGAAATATAAGATAAAATTTAATATAAATAAGTAATTAATTCTTGTGTAGAATATTGGATGGCGTACAAAATTAACATTCATAAGTGTATTCATAATCTTATACAATAGCTACAGCCGAATAATCAACGTCTTAATAGATATAACGATTAAAAAACTGAAGCCTAGTCTAAATAAACTTGGTGAATGCCCTATACTCCGCATTTAATCTAATATTATAAAAATTTGTAAAATTTTTTTATTATTAAAGAGATAAATATATTCTAACAACCAATCTTGAATGAATTATTTTTCTATTAGTTCATTGAACTTCAAAGTATATGTTCCAGGTATATAAATATATATATATATATTTGCATATTACTTCCATATAAAAATCTATTACAAACATGTCAGTCTACGATTAATACTATATTCTTCATTTTTGTTTTACTCGTATTATTCAAAAAATATTTTCCAACTATAAAATCCAATTCAATCAACTTAAAATCAACCTTTTTTTTCAAAATAAAACTCCAATTATCGTATCAACATTTACCTCAAATGATAAAATATATATATATTATTCCCCATTTACTAATAAAAACATCATTCTAAATTACCACTTTTATTCTAAAAACATAAGAAAATTTCTTTATTTGTGTTCCATTCAATTCAAATGAATCACAATTCGCTTAAGATAAATTGAAAAAACATTTACTATTGATTGACAATTGTTAGTTGCATTTTATTTAAATCCTTTAAATATCTTATACATATATTATTTTTTTAACAGTGGGCGAAATTAATTTAAGTCTTATATGTTAGAGAAAGTTATAAAAATTCTCTTTACTTTGTGTTATTTGATGGGGGAAATGGAAAGTATCGTAGAATGTTACTATAGCTAACTGACTAATGGCATAGTGGTTAAGATGCTAGATTTAAAGAGGAAGGATCTGGGGTAAAACTCCAATCAAAAAATATTTATTAAAATATCATTTAGTATAATTATATCGAAATATAGAATATTCTTAAATAAAAAATATAACTCTTGATGTCGCACCAAACATTTGTGTATTCATAATCTTATACAATATCTAAAGCCAAATAATAAATGGCTTAGTGAGTTCAATTATTAAAGAAACTGAAGCTTAGCCTAAATGACTATTTGAATGCAGTATACTCCCTAAGGATGTGGAAAAGGTATAAAGAAAATGTTACTAGAGGAACTGTTCTCTTTCCTGAAATACCATATTTTTATACCCGTATGACTATATAGTCAAAGGGTATAATTAATTTGCCATTACGTTTGTGACGCAGAGAAGGAAAGGGGGTTGATATAGACTCAAGTGTATGGATCGGATCAGAATCGAAAAAAAAAATCAATTTAGCTATGTATGTCCGTCCGTCTGTCCGTCCGTCGCCACGATAACTCAAAAACTAAAGGAGCTAGAATCTTGAAATTTTCGCAAATTCGTTTTTTTTGCAATAGCCGTCATCGCTATTTAAATCCAGCCATTTTGGTCCATGGGTTCGGGTAGTTTGTATGAATGTCCGTCCGTCTGTCCGTCCCTCACCACGATAACTCAAAAACTAAAGGAGCTAGGATCTTGAAATTTTCGCAAATTCGTTTTTTTGCAATAGCCGTCATCGCTATTTAAATCCAGCCAGTTTGGTCCATGTGTTCGGGTTCGGGTTCGGGTAGTTGCCATACAACTTCTTTTTTAATATGAGTATTACTCTGTACCTATTACAGCTGCGTTTTTGAAATTTTGCCAAAAGTAGTTT
Organism: Dolichopus griseipennis; assembly: GCA_963082915.1. Lineage (NCBI taxonomy): Eukaryota > Metazoa > Arthropoda > Insecta > Diptera > Dolichopodidae > Dolichopus > Dolichopus griseipennis. The sequence goes on along the minus strand of OY720441.1, from coordinate 32,202,551 downwards.
AGTTTAATGGCCAAAGTTTCTGCAAAATTTGGTTGGTCTACTGCAGTGGGTTCGAGTAGCTGCCATACAACTTCTTATTTTATATGAGCATTACTCTACAGCTAATGAAGCTGGGTGTCTAAAATTTTTCCAAAAATTGTTTAGTGTAATGGCCAAAGTTGCTGGAAAATTTAGTTGGTCTACTGCAAAGGGTTCGAGTAGCTGCCATACAACTCCTTCTTTTATATGAGCATTACACTACACACCTAATAAAGTTGGTATGTTTGAAATTTTGCCAAAAGTAATTAATGTTTATATTAATAATGATATAATGTTAATATAACGGTCATACGGGTATCCCAGAGTTGACACAGTCTACTCTACCACACTCTTCCTCATTTTAAGAATAGATTAAAAGTTTGTTTCACTATTTTATGACGCCTTCTAGCACCATCTTACGATAAACGATTTTACTTGGCTATGATTGGTTCCGTTTAAACAAATTGTATTACTGAACCAACGGAATCGGTCGATTAATGTAAGTCGAATAATGGAAGTGCTCTACAGAGATTATGATTTTTAATAGTTAATATAGTACGATCTTTAGTTAATATATATATCTTTGCCATTTGTAAGTTTTATTCAAAAATTGATTATTATGAGGTTTAGATTAAAGTCAATTTAAACATCAAACACACTGGTTCCATGAAAAGAATAGTGCTAGAGAAAACTTAGAACATGATTTACTGTATTTTATTCGTGTAGTTCTAACAGGTAACAGTGTCCATCTTTCATTAAACGATGTCTGGGCACGAATTTTGTTAAAAGTGAAAAATCTTGTAACTGTTTTTCGACTCGATTCAATTATTGTTCCTTACAAGATTCTGACATCAAATAATTATATTTTTCTTTATCATAATAAATAAATCAAATATAAAATAAGTAATTTAATTTAGAAATATAACTCAGATAAAGAAATAACTTTTAACTAAGCATTCAATGGGATAAGCAAGTGATTTAGCCTTTCATTTATAAATTTGGCAGTTAGGTGTATTGTTTATTTTCTTTTATTTAAAAAGAGCTCGTCCTAACCACTACGCTACCGGTCAGATTTCAAATAAATATATAATTATTACATTGTTTAATAGGTAAAACATATTGGATTCTCTTAATCTGCTAAGTCGTGTTTCACGCAGTAGTAATTGTTCATTATATCCAGCACTTTCCCATTTATTTCTAGCATGGTCCTATGAACTTTTTGAATAATTGGCACTTAAAAATTAGCCATAATCTAAAACAATTATATACGTTACTAGCTAGTACCCGGTGCGCGTTGCTGCGCCTCTCAAAGTTGATGTTACTGCAAAAAGTTAACACAAAAATTACACACGGTTTACACATGTAAATTTTAAAATGTATGAAAGCAATCTTTTTAAAACGATTTTTCTAGGATTATTGTAGGATTATCCTAGGATTTTTTGAAACTTTCTGTAAATCAAAGCAGTACAAACTACTTTCCAAAAATTTGACGTAATTTACTTCCAAAAAAAATTTTTTGACCAATCGTAGGACCGACTGTTAACAGTCTCAACTCCATTTTCAAGTTGCTTCACACATATAAAATTTGAGGTCAACCGGTCAAATCGTTTCTAATTTAGAGTTAAGTAACGCAAAAAGCCACTGTGCCCCACTGGGTTAACGGAACTACACTTTCTCTTTGGGCAAAGCAGTATTGCGCAAAATTGGACGTAATTTGCTTCCAAATTTTTTTTGAGGCTTTCTTTTTAGCCAAAGCAGTACTTCGCAAATTTTGACAATATTAGCTTCCAAAATTATTTTGACCAACCGTCGGGCCGACATGGGTTAACAAATTCCAAATCTGTTAATAGTGTCAGCTCAATTCCCATAGGGGAGCACGTATACAAAATTTGAAGAAAATCGGTCAAACCGTTTTTAATTTAGAGTTAAGTATTGAAAAAACCTATAAAAAGCTGTTGGGCCCCAATGGGTTAATGCAATACAATAAAATTGTTTTTGAGGCTTTCTTTAAAGCCAAAGCAGAATTTCGTAAAATCGGACAAAATTTGAACCCAAAATTTTTTTTTACCACCCGTCGGCTCAACATGGGTTAACAAATTCCAAAACTGTTTAAATTGTCAACTCAATTCTCAAGGAGCATCACGTATACAAAATTTGAAATCAATTGGTTAAACCGTTTCGAATTTAGAGTAAAGTATTGAAAAAACCTATAAAAAGCTGTTGGGCCGCAATGGGTTAATGGAACTCAACAAAATTTTTTTTGGGGCTTTCTTTTAAGCCAAAGCGGAATTTCGTAAAATCGGACAAAATTTGGACCCAAAATTTTTTTTGACCACCTGTCGGCCCGACATGGGTTAACAAATTCCAAAACTATTAATAGTGTCTACTCAATTCTCAAAGAGCAACACGTATACAAAATTTGAAGTCAATCGGTCAAACCGTTTTCATTTTAGAACAAAGAAGTTTAAATACTTGCACCACAGCCCCAACTTGGCGGTCCGTTAGAACAAAATTTTTGGGCCACGATTTCTTTCCGTACCCAAAAACCCCTGTATACAAATTTTCATGAAAATCGGCTGGGCAGTTTAGGAGTCTATTCGCTACATACAAACAAACACACATACAAACAAACATTCCCTTTTATATATATAGATTGTAAGTTCGGCTCAATAATAATTTTTCTTACTGTAAATATGTTACTGAAAAAATCTTAAGATATCGATTTGGAATTATATACGTATTTTTCAAGAAATTTTTGAAATTAAGTTTTTTTTTATTGAAATAGTTATATTTTGAATAAATTTATTAAATGCATTTTCTATGTTTTTAAAACAATTTCTTTTTTTTTGGACGCCGAACACTAGAACATTTCCGGTTCATTTTCATTTTGTTTTTTTTTTTTTCTAATTTTAAAATTCAAGTTTTATTCCGAAATAATAAAATTTAAATTTAAAGAATTGAAAAAAAAAGAAATTAATAGAAAAATTGATTTGAAAAACTTTCAATACAGACAATTCCGATACCGATTCTATTTTATTTATTTTTACAGTTATATATTTTGAATACCGTTATATGCAAGACAAAATACTGTTAGAAGCAACATAAAACAGAAACAGTTTTAACACGTTAATCCTTTTTGAAATAAAAGTTAATGTTTTTAAATTATTAATCGTCTTACCGTTATGGAACAACACCCTTATTGGTACAAATTTTATGTTAAAATTGTACATAAGATAAAAATAAAGGGAAACGATTTGTCATGTGATAGAATAATACACAAGTACATATCTAAATAGATAAAAATTATATTATGTAATTGTAACTTGTATTACACAAAAATATTCAACAGGACCCCAAATTTTATTCTACAACAATATTGTTTTTGGTTTATTTGGTTTCTTTTTAACTTTTGTATTAAAATTTATAACTATATAAAGTGTTCCCCATTGGTATCGTTAGTAGAAATTTGAAAAAAAAATTATTTTGTGTAACGGTAAATGTAAAGTGCAAAAAAAAAAAAAAACTAGTAAAAGTATCTAAAAAGTATATATAGAAAATTCTAAATTGAATTGGGATTTTCCAGAAATCATTTAGAGACCAAAGGGTATTTGGACATTGTTTATCGCAGTATTTCGCGTTTATTTTTAGTTTTGTGTTTTTTTTTTTTATAAATATTTTAATTCAATTTGGAAGGTATTATAATATTGAAATTTAGATCTGAAGAGAGCACACAGTTTGAAATATACATTTAGTTTCTTTTTTTTTTAAATTCGCTCTTTTATTTTTGGACTTCCTCTTTTTTCGATGACCAAAAAGATCGAACTTTAAATACTTAAGAGTTATGTGTTTTGTTTTTTAACCCCCCCCAACTTATTTCAAAAATTGACAAGTTCCAAATTTTGCGCTAATTAATACACCAATTTTTTTAATATGCTGTGTTCACCATAGAACCTTTTTTTTTTTTTCCACACGCTAACTAAACGCTAGGAACGGATGTTTTTACGCATTTAGGTTTAACAGAAGGGAGCGCATCAGATGAAAGCATGTTCCACATCTTAGCAGTTGTCATACCAAATGAGTTTTCATAGCTAGTTTTAAACCATTTTCGAATTTCCACAATTTCCACGTTGGAATTGTTTAAGAGATGTCATAATTGATTTCAGTTCAATAGAGCAAGTGTCATTACTTACACGACATCTATAAAACAGAGAAATATCTTCAATATTACGACGAGAGTTAATTGGAGTAAGTGTTACTTGTTCCGCAGAGTCGCATATTAGACGCAAAACGAGATTTTGGATTTTGTTGAGGTAAATTAAAGAAATTTGGGATATGCCGGCCTAAGTTGTACTCCATGGAGGAGCAAAGTTGTTGGATCCGTTAACTCAAATAAATGCGTTTGTACTGAGTTGTTAAGCTTTGTGTATGTGTTACCTTTTAAAATTGTAGTTGATTGTAATAACAGTTTTCCAATTTATTAACCCTTTCGCTACCATAATTTTTTTTTTAAAAGTAAATGTAATGAAAATAATGCTGAAAGACATATTAAGAAATTCTACAACAGCGTAAAAATACAGACATCGTCGTATGAGCCAAAACTCAATGCATGTTTAAGTAAAGAAGGAAATCTACTCAACGAACAACAACAAATACTAGAAAGGTGGCAGGAGTATTTTGACGAATTACTGAATAATGAACAAGTAAGGAGCAATACAAGCCAAATGGAGCCAATATATTCAGTTGAAAATGAAATTCAAGAACCAACTCTAGAGGAAGTGATCAATGCTATTAAGAAACTTAAAAATGGAAAAGCAAGTGGGGAAGATACTATAATATCTGAATTGGTAAAATACGGCGGAAGGGAACTGTATAAGAAATACCACGACCTAATAAAAATTATATGGCGTACAGAAAACATTCCAGAAGCCTGGCAAAAAAGTGTTATTATCCCAATACATAAAAAGGGAAACAAAAAAGACTGCAATAATTATCGTGGAATATCTCTGCTCAATATAGCATACAAAATATTCTCTAACATACTACATAGTCGTATTGACACTATAACCGAAACAATTATTAGTGACTATCAATGTGGTTTTAGAGTAAACAGATCAACTATGGACCAATGCTTTACTCTGAGTCAGATATTTGAGAAATATAATGAATACGCAAGAGATATACACTGTCTGTTCATAGATTTCCAGAAAGCTTTTGATAGCATAGACAGAACTAAAATTAGTGGTATTCTTAATAGACTTGGCATTCCAGAAAAGTTAACAAGATTAGCATGTCTAACCCTGACAAACACATCTGCAAGAGTCAAAATTCAAGGGGTGTTCACTGAATCTTTTAGAATAGAATCGGGAGTTAAGCAGGGTGATGCTCTATCAACATTACTATTTAACCTAGTTCTTCATTATGTCGTAAAAGAGATAGATCCTCAAGGAACTATATTTATAAAATCCATACAAATATGCGCTTTCGCCGATGATATTGTAATAATTGCTAAGAATTTAAGAGAGCTAAAAGAAACATTTACACGTTTGGAAACTGATGCTAGAAAAGTGGGACTGATAATAAATGAACCCAAAACTAAATACTTCGTAAAAAGCAAATCTCATATGCCAACGCAAGATTTGAATATTAATGATTATAAGTTCGAAGGTGTTCATCAGTTTAAGTATCTGGGAGTTGTATACAGTAAAAGTGAAGACACCGCTGTGGCAATACGGGAAAAAATACAAGCTGCAAGTAGATGTTACTATACATACTCCAGACTTATGAAATCCAGGCTGTTGTCGAGAAATACAAAGCTAAAATTATACAAAACATTAATCAGACCGGTTCTAACTTATGGATGTGAAACATGGACGCTTAAAACTGCAGATTGTAGACAACTGGGAATATTTGAGCGTAAAATACTTCGAAAAATATATGGACCGGTTAGAAACGAAGATGGTACCTACAGATCAAGAAATAATTTCGAGCTTGAACAATTGACTGAACATAGAACCATAATAAGATTCATAAAAGCGCAAAGGTTAAGATGGATAGGACATGTTATAAGAATGCCGGATAACAGAACAACAAAAAGAGTGTTTCTCCACCAAATGCAGGGTACTAGAGGTAGAGGGAGACCAAAAAAAAGATGGCTAGACGCTGTTGAAGATGACATAAGGATTTTAGGAATAAGAAATTGGAAGAGAGTTGCACAAGATCGGGATGTATGGAAGAGAATTATAGCGGAAGCTCAGGTTCATCAAGGACTGTAAAGCTATAGAAGAAGAAGAAGAAATGTTACCCAATTTCGCAGAGAACTTGTTTGTTTAATTCTTAGAGATTTTTTTTGTCGAGACTCGATAAATACTTTCCAAAATATTAATTTACATAAATATCTTAAGGTTGAAAGTTATTAATTTGTTTGTTGTTTCTGTTTATATTGTATTTTATTTGGAAGTGGTTTATTCAATTTTATTGGATCTAGCAAAATCTGTATAAATAAAAATTACATTTTCAATTTCAAAAATATATTTATAAAATATTCATTTATTTTTCTATTTCACTCTTTCACTTTTGTTCCTGCCTTCCTGGTATTTTGCTCATAAATATGCATATAATAATTGTATTTTTTCCCCTAAAACATTCTCTTGATAGGTTGTAAACATGATTAGAATCTTTATTTAGTGCTGCTGTTTTTATTTTTTTTGAAAAGATGTTATGACTATATAAGAATGCCTAAGGCACTTTATTTAAAATAATAATCAATTGGAATATGCAGTAGTAAATAGTCTAGTCGCATCCCATTACAGTACAAAATATCAGTAATTGTTAAATTTTGAATTTTATAATTGTAGTTTAAGCAAATGTCAAATTGAAACACGTGAGGGTGAGAGATGTATATTAGGTTTGTTATTTAAGGTTAATTTAGAAAATTCGCAACATTTAAATTGTGTTTTTTTTTTTTGTAATTATTTTATGAAGGAAACACAATGAATTTAATTAGAGTAGGTTGTGTTTTTCCTATCTTAATTAAATTTCAAAAAAAAATTAATCGTGATTTTAAATAATTGAAACATGTTTAGAATTTTAAAAATTGATGTTTGTTTGGGATCAATTATTTAAAATTAAAATTTGTAGAGTAATATGTTATTTAATTTTAAATATACTAACAGGCAACAGCCAAGCAACATAATAAATAAATTGAGTTTTTATAAGTTAAAAATAAAAAATTTTATGAGCTTTGAATGTGTTTTGACATTTATAGGGTTATCCTGAAGTCCGGAGCGGAATATCCCCGAAAAAAATTTCCGATCCGAATTCGAAAAAATCGGTATGTTCCCTTCTTAAAGCCCTTCGACTGCAAAGTCTGTGCAGTAATGAAAATCATATGTTTCGGAAGATTTTTTTTTTTGACAGCTCATTTTACTAGCATACATAAATTTTTATTTCAAATAAAAAAGGCGACGTTGACGGTTTGCGTTTTCTTTTTAGTTTTCAAAAAGTTATAAATTTTTTAATTACATATCCAAATAATTAAAAGTAAGTAATTTTTTGTTACATTAGAGAAAATTATTCTTTAAACAAAATCAAATAATTATATAACATACAACAATTTGTATTTAAATAGGTGATGAATTTTATAGCAGGTTTAGAAGGATTGGAAGAAGAAGATTTTGAAATTCAAACGAACTTACGAATTGAGAGGAGGATGCTACGAGATAAATGCTGCTAATTTTTGCCAGAATTCATCCAACTCTACTTTGTCGCTTCCATATTTTGGAAAATTATTGGCAATATTTGATCTCTCCTCCAATAATTCAACCATCCTTTTGTACTGCGTTTTATTTGTTTGAAGCAGTTTCTTATTCGAAAATTAAAAAAATATTTTCCATAAATAAAAAAAAATTTATATATAAACAAATATTTATTTACATTTTTCACTTTTCCTTTTACTCTACAAATTATAAATTTGTTGCTTAATAATTCACTTCCACACAGTTGTAATACTTTCAGATGACTAATTCTGGCATACAATTTTAAAATTATTTTCCGTTTCGACGAAGTACAGCATACATAAATTTAAAATGTCGTAAATAAAATGACATTTGCAGACCGCGGAATATAATACGGACTTCAGCATACGAATTGCGAAAAATACATGAAATTTGACATTTTGACGAACTTCAGCATAACCCTCTTAATTTACATTGACATATGTTACATGCCCATCTTTCAGAGATTCTGTTGTTTATTAAATACGTACATTATACAAAGAACTAAGGTGATATATTCTGAGTTTCATTTTTAAATTATTTTGCATATCTCCGTCATAGTCTGAAAGTTTTTAGACAAAAGTTAAAATAGCTGTATTCTATTCGATATTTTTAAAATCAACTACCGACGATTCCATGAACTATGAAATATTATCGGAAGTTCGATGAATTTTCAAACTCAAATTAAATATTTAATATGCATAAAATATTAATAATATAATTTAAAAAGAAACATATAATAAAAGTTGAATTTGATTTGCCTTTAAAAATAAAAAAGAAAAACTTTTTTTAAATAGAAAATGTACCGTATAATTAGGAAATTAAAATTTGACATTTGTCCAAAATTTACTTTAAGCAAAAAAAGAAAGAAAATTAAATAAAACTATTAAATAATTTTTAGTAAAATTGTTTTTCATTAAAAATGTGAAAAGTTGTGTTAATTATAAAATTTTATATTTTCAACAAAATAATTAGCATTTTATTTGAAATTAAACTCTTTTAATGCTTGATTTTTGTATCTTCATTAAACTGTAAAAGTGTCAAAAAGTGGGTTTGCATTAATTGAAAATTAAAATTAAAATTATCTTGTAAGTAAAAAAATACATTTTTTGTAGAAAAGGAAATTTTATTATTTTAAAAAATATTCACTTTTTCATTTTATAATTTGCATTTCATTCACGCCAATAAACTTATCATAGATTACCATCAATTAAAAATATTAAATAAATGTGACTATTTATTGTTTGTTTCCTTCTCTTTACTTTTATTAATATTGTTAAAAATAATTAAAACTTAAAATGTTTAAAGTTATCTTTATACTACAAAGAAATGTTTACAGGTGGCTTTAAAACTGCCGTCATTTTTGAAAGTCTTTAAATTTTGTACAAAAGTTTCTGAAGTTTTATGTGAGATTTTGAAATATCGAATAAATTCTAAGAAATATATAATTATTAATCTGTAAATTCTATTTAACAGATAATTAGTAAAACTTTTTTTAAATTATTTGATTTAAAAAAAAATTTGTGGTATAAACATCATTATAGCACTTTAACAATTGAAATAAAACTTTTGACAGTCTATAAAATTTTAAAAACTTTATAAATTTCTTATATTTTCCATTAAATACTTTTTGAACTTTTAAAATATAAATTTAAAATTAAAGTAAAACGAGGAAGATTATTATTGTCCTTGTCAACTTTTAGATACCTGTGCATACTCACTATGATGTATAAAATTAATAAGAATTTATCATATAAAAAATAATTTTATTTAATTACAAAGACAATAAATAAAAAACAAAAGATGAATTTATTAAAAAAAAGATATAATCCATTATGGATTTGAACCGAGACGTTTGATTTAAAGTCCGACGTCCGACGTCCTAACCACAACACCATTAATCGATTAATAATTGAACTACATTTTTTTCGTTTTTCTATTTAGTTTTTAATTTTAAAGATATTCTTAGTTCAAAAAATTTGTATGGCAACTAAACGAAGCCTTACTTCGATTTTTAACCAAAACAAAAGGGAACCTACAAATTGTCTAAAAATTACTTTGTGTAATTTTTGAAACACTAGGTTTTTTTGTTATCGAGTTGAGACGGTCGGACACATATAGGTAGACCGCTTTATTTTTTGATGCTGATCCGATACGATCCTTTGACACTATATCTAGTTCGTCTAGATCGATGCGTTACAAACGGAGGGTTAATTTTTAATATAAACGTGCCCTAATTTGTATGCACGGGTATAAAAAGTAAAAATATTTGATACCTAACAATAATTTCTAATTAATATTTACATAAATTATTTCTTTTCTAAAAAACCCATAATTTTAAATTAATGAATTTCCTTTTTTCTACTTTTTAAAGGTTAATTATTATGTTTTTAATTAATTGCTTATGTTCTAGTATAAAAATAAAAATTTTTTATTGGTAAATAAAATAAATAATCGAATTTAAATTAAAATTTATACTTTCTTATAAATAATATTTTATTAATTACTTTTTCTATTACATATAATTGATTGAAGACCTTAAAAAAGAGGCATTTAATTTTTGGATTAATGAATTTAATTAAACTTACGGGCTAAAATCTGATGGATCTTAAATTATTTTAATTGTTTTCCTAGTTATTGATTAAAATAGTTTGAATTAATTTTTTTTTAATTCAATATTTGACTTTTAATTTCCTAAAATATTGACTTTAAATCCAGCTTGGAGCTTAAAATTAGATTCCTAAAAAATTTAGAATTTATTAAAATGGCATAAAAAATTGTGTAATAGATTTCAGAATTTTATATTAAATATTTTAACTTTAAAACAAAGTTGATACGGTAGATACTATAAAAGGTCAATAATTCTAGGTTCCCAATAAATATTATACCCGGTAAAGAGTTTTTATGAGGTCTGCATAAGGGAGAAGGAGAATGAATTCACAGAATTTGTAAGGGAAATGGAAATAAAGATTCATAATTTTAGATTTAGATGTAGTATGTCAGAGAAGAGTTGGTTGTTATTTATGAGACGATACCGAAACTTTTTGAAAAGTTGCAAAGTTTCAAAAAATTAACATCAGGAGAGGAAAACATCAAATAGAAGAATACTCCACATTGCAGTAGTTCACACAGCAAATTAGTCACCATAAGTAGTTTCAAGTCATCAAAAAATTTCCAAAGCGTAACAATAAGAACTTGAAGCCTCCTAAGAATTCTCTAAGATTGGTGTTAATTTATTGGCGAAATGTTAGAAAGGAGAAAATAACATTTTTAATCCGTTACAAGAATTTTGTTTTACGGGTGTCAAATCCAATTCATTGTAATTACGAGTATCTAATTTCAAACAATTAATTAATTTTTTGACATTCCGAAATGTCAAATGAACGTCATTGCCATTGAACGTTTGGCAGAGTTATCCTCCAACCCTATATTCGTTCGTTTTATATAGTCGTTTTTTGCTTAAGGCTTAAGGGTATCTTTAAGGGTATAATATAGTGGTATAGTAGTATTTATAATGTAAATTTTGATTACAAAACCTTACAATATTAAATCAACTTTACTCAAAAAATGTTTTTATCGTTTTTAAAAAAAAAATATAAAAAATTTCATTTAAAAAAAAAAACAAGTAGGAAGAAGAAATTTTTTTTAATAAATAAATTGTTAAATCCTTGAAAAAAAGTTCAAGGTAGTTTTTCTTTTTTTTTTCTTAAGTTAATAAAGGTTAAAAGCTTAATACACCCTTCTATATTACCTTTAATATTTTGTAATTGTTATTGTTGTAGTTGCTACCTTTTTTTTAATTTTTCTGAACACTCTTTTAAGTACCTGTATATATAAAAGGAAGTAATTATCATATCTAAAATACTTTGAAAAATATAATAATAAGAAAATTCATTAAAAAAAAAACAAAAAAACAAACAACAGCAAAAACAGAAGATAAAAAAATTTAAAGAAAATACCAAGTTGTCCATTGAGTCCCACGAGAGTTAATTAATTATATAAAATTAGTTAAGAAACAAAAAAAAAAGAAGGATCTTTCATTGTTACTCTTCTTTCTTTTGTTTTACCCTTTTATTATTATGTTGTTTCTCTTTTTTGTTTGTTGTAATGAGAAAAATTTTTTTATTATAATTGTTTTTGTTTTTTTTTTTGCAGTTAAATTCAATGAATTGTAAGAAAAATTTTTTTGAAGTTTAATCTTTTCTTTCTTTTTTACCTAAAGGTAAGTACACACGGGAGATTAAATTTGATTTGAATTGTCTCTAAGAAAATATTTACGCGGAAGAATTCGAGACAGTGGCTTCAAAACCCCCAATTGGCACTCCGCAGTTCTTTTGGGTAGTGTACTTTAACACATTGAAATCACGAAGTTTTGGAGCCAATGGGATCTAAGATACATATGAACATATGTACAGCAGAATTGAGTTTAAGAATCTAAAATTAATGAGATTATGGGGGATGGCAAAAAATTGGGTGGTATAAATTTTATACTCTATGATAGATCTGTTGTACAGCCATCATTGAATTGTATTTGGATTAATAAAAATATCTAAAAAAGTTAGAAAGTAATAGATCGGAGAATGAGTCCGAAGAAGACTAACTGTTTGACTCTATGAAGAATTTAAACAGAAATTAATTATGATTCGAGATTTTCAGGTATGAAGTGCTACCTGTTGGAACAGGGGGTCATATTGTATTCGTGTCATTAGAATTATTCTTAACGAATTCCACATTCAATTTTAATATGAGATAGCACTAGGTCTTATAACATGTATAAACGTCTTAGATTTTCAATAGATACAATTCTATTTTGTTTATGTTGTAATATTTTGTATACGAGTTATATGGTATTATATATCTGTGTGTTATATTATTCAATTAAATTATTTGTTTATATTTTGCAATTTGGTATATTAATGTACTTTTTATTAAAAATATATAATTTTTATTTATTGATTATGTCATTAATTTGAACCCAATGCCGAAAGGTAGCTGAGTCAAGTCGAAAACCAGGGATTTATTTTTTTTCTTTTACTGGGATTCGCATGAAAAAATTACACTACCACCTAGTCGTTAAAAATTTAAAAATTATAAAAATTTTTTATTTTAAAAGTTTAAATGCAAAATTTATGAATCAAAAAGTTTAACTGATGAAAGAATGGCGATAATATTAAGATTTTTAGTTATTTATTAATTACATTTGACTTATGATCTTTCACTATGTATGTCAAGATAATTTAATTTGGTCATATGATTTCAAAATTACAAAATGGCTTTATATAGTCATAAATTAATATTTGACATATTAATTTTGATTAGAATCCGATCGCTGGCGTAGTGGTAAGGATGTCGGCCTTTCAATCAAAAGGTCTCGGGTTCAAACTGGTCGCTGATCGGATCATTTCTAATAAAAAAATATAATTTACAATTTATATTAATAATAGTTTATACCATCACATAAAATATATATATTACTGGTATATAAAAAGAAAGGCTGAATCAATCATTTATCACATTGTATATGGTTGGGGATTGTTCATAAATAAATACAAAAATTTTGATTAAATTATTGATCAGTTAATTAAAAAAGTTGTTTAATTAAATATTTATCATTTTTGCTTACACAAGCAAACATACAAGTAAAATATACTTTAAATGTCTTTGAAGAACAATTAAACTCCTAAATGAAAATCTAGAGAAAAGTCTATACAGATCTTTAAAAAAAATACCGTATAGTTTTATTAACAAATTCTTACGCACATATAGATCGTTCCATCGAAATTTCTATCTGAACTTTTCGCTCGCCCGTGTTTACTTAGTCTTATTATTTTCATTAATAACGGTTATTTTTTTTGGGCGAAATTTCTTGTTAAATTTTGAAAAAAAACAATGTAATGGGAAATTTTTTTTTCTAAAGTTTTCTTCCTTTATTTTCTTTAACATGATTTATGACTTTTGTGGAAAATGAAGCTGATGAAAATGGTTAAAAATATTAAAGGTTGATAAATTGATTAAAGTTTTTGATAATTTTATAAAATCGATTACAGCATACTAATTAAAAAAATTGTGTTGGTTTGTGTTCCACTTAATAGTCCTTCTTTAATTACTTGTAATACAATTTCAATATTATTAGGTAAATATTTTTTTATGTAAATGCGTTGTGAATATTGGCGTGGTGATTAAGTTGGATGCTTTTCAATCGAAAGATCTCGGATATGCATCCCCGCCATGTTATATCCAATAAATAAATTATTAGCATCGTAAGGATAATATTGTAATATAAAAAAATAAAAATAATATATAATACTTTGTGTAAATATATAATACTTAATAAGTGACGTACAACATTTGTGTATTTATAATTTTATACTACTAATCTTATTAGTAGATTTCCTACAAGAGATTAACGGCTTAGAGAAAATAATAATTGAAAGAATGGAAGCCTAATCTTTAGTCTTTGTGAATGTTCCTAGTTTTTATATGATTGAAAAGTAAAAAAACGAGGAAGAGTCTAGTAGAATTGACTGTGTCAACTCTGGGATACCTGTATGATCGTAATATCGAAATTCTATCATCTGGTTAACTACTTATGACAAAATTTTTAATACACAATTTATTAGGCTTTGAGTTATATAAAAAAAAAAATAAAAATTGTATGGCAGCTCTTAGAACCACTTCTATTACACCAAATATATTTTATTCAGACGTTGGCCAATAAAGTTAACCTCAATTGATAAAATTTCAGGTACTCATCTTCGTTATATATTAGGTTATTCTCACAATAAAAAAGAAGTTGTGTAGCAGTTACTCGAACCCATTATACTAGATAAAACTACTTTTGGCAAAATTTCAGACACCCAACTTTATTAAGTCTAGAAGTCGTATGACAGCTATAATTGGACGGGCGGACATACTTAGCTAGATTTATTTACTTTTCGATTTTGATTCGATCCATATTTTTGAATCTATATCTACACTCTTTCTTCTCTCTGAAAAATATTCCTTAAATATAAATTATGTGTAGGCAATCATTTTTAGAACAGAAAAGAAATTTTAACTAGGGGTAGGTATTACAAAAAACATAATTTTAAAAAAGGAAGAACTCTTTTCTGTAGCCCCAATCGTTACGAAGCTACTATCCCTCAAATTCGGAAAAAGACCCATATTTGAATTGGTTTAATAAGAATTCTATAGGGTATATTTTCAATCTTTTATTTTATATTAATAAGTTTGTATATTTTCAGATCCTCGAAAAATATAATAAGCTTGCTTAGTAAAAATTTGGGAACCTTAGCCATTGAAGGGCTATTAGGAGTTAAAAATTAATACTTTTATGTTTTTATTAATCAGTAACTTATTCACCAGTGCATATTTTTCCAAAATTAAACATTAACATTGAAGCTCCAACATTATATTTTTTCACTTGTTAGCAAGAACTATTATTCATAATTAATAATGAATTGATGAAATAACAAAATTATAATATTATCATTTATTTATATATATATTTTTATAAAAATAAATGATAACATACTGAGTATGAAACACTATATAATTTTGAAAATGTGCTTTTTTAAAAACCCTTGGTTTTTTTCATTACTTGTTATATTACATTTGAGGATTTTTTAAATAACATCCAAGTACTCAATCTTAAAGTTCTTTTTAAATTTTTTAAAAATTTACTTAATTTGTTTTTTTAATGTTAAGTTAAGTGTTCCTTTAGGCAATAAATTTTCTCCTTCTTTTCCTTTGTTATTATACATCTATATCAGAACTTGCTGTACTTGTATATACGATATATGTACTATCATGACATATGTATTAATGACATATCAGTGATTAAAATTTGTAACACTTAGAATCCGCAATAAATCTAATTTTTCTTCAAGTTAAGTCAAGTGTTTGTGTCTAATACTTCAGATATGATATCACATGGATATTAATGGAAAAATATCACACAGTTTAGAGATAAGTACACTAAAGTCTTGATATCATATTAAAATAATATTAAAATAATATAATCGAACAATAACAGAAGTACAAGTGTTATATAATCGAGAAAAAAAAAACTTAAAACCAAAACACAATTATTACAATCTGACAAGCGTCGTGAAAAAACCATAAAAAAATTATATCGATATTATAATGACACTTAGTTGTCAAAAAAAGAACAAAAAATATAATAAATTATAAAACGTTATTAAATGCAAAAAAAAATAGGGTAACCAACTGAGCTTTAAGTTAGTGATAAAATAAACACTTTAAATCAAGGATCGAAAACAGAAACAAGGCAGAACACTCTTGAATTATAATATAATGTCGTGATATGTGATCCATTTCAACTTAGTGAAACAAGGGTTAATTTCTACCGTAGCTAATTCATATATCATAATTTTTATATGCTTATGACTATAGATCAAAGGGTATAATAAAAATGACATTAAGTTTGTGACGCAGACAAGGTGGGAAGGTATTTATAGACTCTATCTATAGAGTAGAAAAGTTAATCGCAAAATAAAGTTAATACACTGCCAGATGTATGTCGGTCCGTCCGAGTTTTGAAATCCAGTCTATTCGCTCAACAGATTAGAGTAACTGCTATACAACCTTTTTTTTAATATGAGAATAACTTAATCACTATTGACAAAATTTCAGATACTTAGCTTCATTATATATTAACTTTAATGGTCTGAATAAAATATAGGTAGTGTAGTGGAAAAGGTTCGAAGAGTTGCCATACAACTTATATTTTCTTTTGTACATAACTTAAAGTCTAATAAATTGTGTCAAAAGTAATTAACCGGATGATATAATGTCTATATTACGCTAAAACGGGTATCCAAGAGTTGGTACAGTATAATGTCCTACTTTTTTCCTAGTTTTTTACCAAATTTTAAAGTGTTGGTATTACTAAATATTCATTTGATATAACATTTGTCAGATTATATATGTTATGACGTTTGCATTTCAAGAAATAATAAAATATATAAAATTTAAATTTAAAAATTTCATTTCCTATAAAAATGTTCTAACAAATGGTTACCTTAATCGTTTTTTTGATCCAAATTTTTAATAAAAAGAAACTTAAATGGGAGAAAAAGTTGCAATACTATAAATTTGGGAAATGTATTGATAAAAATTGATTATACTGATATTTTTATTTAATTTTAAAAATTCAGTCAGTATTGGTGTGAGGTGTCCCTTATACACAATGTATATGTAGCATTGTTTCAATTTCTGATTAAATCTATTGAAAAATAATGTTAGTTAAAATTGGAATTAAAAAATAAAATTTAATTTTTAAAAATATTAAAATTTTGAAGTAAAATTTATTGGATTTGTGAAAAATAGTTATAATCTGATTAATTTTACTTTTTAGCTATGTTTGTAAGGAAAGAATAAATGCATATGAACGCAAAAATATTGGGGAGTACGCTTAAGTTTTAATTCTTTCTAAAATCTTAAATTGTTTTTAATATTTAATTTTGATATTGAGGTTTATCGCGTTTAAACCATGAACAAGTCAGATTTGTCTATAAAAAAGTTAAAAAAAATATTACTCCACCTCATGCGTTTTAGTATCAAGTCTGTCTAAAAAGCATACCATACTTCTTGCAGATCCTATCGAATTTGCTGAACCTGTTTAACGACAGAACTGCTATATATCTTTGGCTTTTCATGACTGAATCTATTAAAGCAGAAAAATAGAAAGTTCTCTTTACTTTCCCGTTGATTACACAGGACTTCCACAAAGCCTTTCGAATTACCTCTATTTTCTGCAATGATTTTTTTTTTTTACCATGTTTTGGTAAACTTAGTCATTTCCCTCTCTATTCTTCTGCGCCATTAATTTTTTTGGTCTTCAAAGAAAGCCATTTATTTCCTTGAGGATTTCATTCCAGTTTCTGTCTTACACATGTAGTTTGAGGATCTTCCATGAATGTGACGTATCTTTCACCTTCAAAATATATTTCACTTTTCATGTATCCAGCACAAGGATAGTTAACACATAATGATTGTAGAGATGGTTTGTTTTTTTAGATGCATATATATGGATCTAGAATATTTAGGTGAACCTGACTTAAACCGATGAATTTATATAAATGCATTTCTAATCAAAACTTATAGCAGACATTCAATTTATAATCAAAAATAACTGTATTACTTAATAATATATATATTTCTTTATTTTTTGAATTACCTAATTTAAATAAAATAAATTACTATAGTTCAACAAAAGACCATTTGTTTCAAATTGACCGTCATATTTAAAATCTCGATCTTAGTCTATATTTAGTAACAGTTCTGTAATGATAACCATCACTGGCCAATTCATGAGCTGGTTCTGGTTCAATTGGTGTTGGTGCTGGAGCTGGATGTGGAACTGGAACTGGTTCTACAACTGATGAATCACTGTCAGATGTAGGTGGTAAATATTCGGGTAAGGGTACTGGCAATGGAGCTTGAGTTGGAATTGGAGCAGGTGGTAAATAATTTTGTACTGGTAATGGGACTGGTTGTATAGCATCAGCATCTTCGTGATGATGTTCATGAATATGTTCGGGTGCTGGATAGTTATAATTATTTCCAAGTAAATGAGAAACATCAGCAGCAACAGCCGCCAAACACATTAAAGTGCACAATAGGAATTTCTGGAAAAAATGCAACAAAAATTTTGAATATTAATAAATCCATTTTTTTTTTTATTCTAAAATTTTTACCATTTTGGTTGTTTATGTTTTTTTTGTAAACTGCTTTGAATGAACTGAAGATGTTATTTAATTTAAATTTAATTTGTTACAATCATATTTATAACAAAATTTTAAAATTTAATTTAATGCAAATAGATAAAATTTTCAATGTCAAAAATTAGCCTTCGTAAGAAACAACTGAGAAGTAGTCCAAATTTAAAATCTAATAGCAAATTAGTTAATTTGTCTATCTCTTTCACACTAAGAAAAAGTTTTTTTAAAACAAATCTTTTGTTTCTTATTTTTTTAAACATTTTATCATATATGTGTGAATTAAATTATGATTTATTTTATTTTTGGCCAATGATCTGCTAATTATTTGATCATAAGGCTGGTGTTAATAGAACAGTAAAAGTTAAACATATAAGATGAAGTGAAGAGTAGAGGAGATTGTGTTAACACTGAGATACTATAGCATCAACATAAAATCAACTTGTTTAACAAAAGTGATTTTTTTTTACTTATTTATTTTTATGTTTATCCGGAAACACGAATATCGGGAGTAAGGAAACTAATCGAAACATTTTTACCAGACCAACAATATTTTACAGAACTTCTTGTCATAAGTCTTGATAATTTTTTAAGTCTAGATTTGTTTTGAGGAACATTTCAGGAAAAGCAATAGTATGGTGGATGTTTTCAGCCTTTGTGCTAGAGCAACACGTAGTTTTCGCAAGAGAAACACGTTTAAGGAGCGAAGTGGTATTGGAATTGCTCCTGTTGAGCAAAATTTTTCAATTTCAATTGCAAAGATATCTTTAGTATAAAAATAATTGACTTCAGTTTCTTTAATCATTACATTAATTAAGCCGTTGATTACTCGGCTGTAGCTATTGTATAAGATTATGAATATGGAAATGTTAATTTTGTGCGCCATCTATTATACACAAGAGTTTTTTATTAATTTATATTAAATCTTATTTATATATTACGATGTTAACTATTACGATATAATTATACAATTTTACGATATTGTTTTTTATTATCTGGCCGGGGTTTGAACCCGAGTCTTTCCACATGATTGTCAGATTGTCTATTGGTCAGATAGCTATAACGAATACTAAAAATCCTTATATTTGACAGTATACTCATCTAGTATTTTTGTCTCTTTTTTAGCATCACAAGCGTAATATCGTATTTATTATACCTTTGAATGTACATTTGATGGGACATGTGGTTTCTACAACCGGTTCATTTTCTTTATGTTAAAATTAAATAATAAACCAACTAAATTTAAAATAAGTTTAAAATAATCGGAATTAAAAAAAAAATCAAAATAAAGTGTTACCGGAAATTTGTTAAAACTTTCGTATCTTAACTGATTCATTTTCAATTTTTGTTTTTTTAATATTTGATTTGATTGAGTTTTTAAAATATTTCTAAATATATTATTATGTAAATGAGCTTTTCTTAAATTGTATTAAAATTTTTTTTTATTTTAAATCCAAGGAAGAGTTCTTTTGGATTAGGGAGAAAGGGTTGAAGGAGGAGGATTGTTGATTAGAAAGAGAAGTTGGAAGGTAATTAGAAAAAAAACCTGAAACGTAAAAGTGGAGCATTTTCATCAAAATAGATGAAAGATACTGTAACCACCTAAGTGAGATAATGCTCTAATATTACCAAGAGTATTGAGAAAGATACCTGTGTAGTTTTGTCTTTGGACATATTATTGGGTTCAAGAATTATTGGACTCAAATCAATTTCTGTTGATGTTTGTACTACAATTAGATATAATTGCTTATTATATTATGTTAAGAAGCACATTAAAAGAATTCCAAGAATTCCATTGCAGTAGAACTACATTTCGATTTCGGTCAGAGCAAAGAATATAATTAACCAAGCAAGAATTTGTAGAACTCTAACATTTTAGAATGTTTGACTTTAACCTGTTGACCAGAACATGAATGTTTTGGTTCAAGAGGAAATCCTGAATGCATTAACAGTACGAAATCAGTGACCATACATTTGCCGAAAAGAACAGAGTAATATACTTTGTCAAAGACTTTGAGATATTGGCCGATGCAATAAGTAACAGTTTTACCATGAACAATAGCTTTTTAGGCCTTAGTGAAATAGAATTACCGATCAGTCGGGAATTTGGAAATTTGCTTTAGTTACCTTGTTTGGTACATGGAAAACTTTACAATTCTTTCATTGACTGGGACATTCTTCAGTCGAAAATGAAATTGCCAAAAAATTTAAAATAGAAAAGCCACTTGTTGAAAAGGTATTGATAGGAATACCGAGGGGACCGACGGGAAATAAATAAGTTTAAATGAATGAAAAAACTTCATATATACAAAAACATTTGCATTTAGAACATACATAAGTATACCAGGTTAAGATTTAATAAAATTTGTTTAGTTTATTTAAGAACTATTAAATTTTATTCGGACTTATGTAGATGAATCCTTTCCAATAAGGTTAAATAACTAATAAGTTACCTTTTATAAATTTGCCCCTGAATTGGCTTGTAGTAGTAAAAGATTTTGTAAAGATGTACTTATGCAATTTCACTTTGTCAGTCCGTCCGTTTGTCCGTATCCTTACAAAAACTTTTACATCTTTTGAAATAGAGACTATGGCTAGATATTACAAAAAAAATAATTTCATTGAAGAACTTATTTCTGCAGCCCAATCCATTACGGAGCTACAGCCCCCAAAGGCTGAAAAAGTCATATATTTAAGTTGTTACTAGAGTTTTATAAGGTGTATTTTCAATTTAAAAGCGGTAGAAGACAGTTGCTGTCATAAGCTTTATAAAAATATATCGCCTAAATATATAGAGTTGCCATTCGGTAGAAAAAATAACTGTTATGCTAAACTCAATTTTCAAAAGTCTTGGACCATTTTTACATGTAATAAAGGTTTCCCTTAAATTTAAAGTAACTTGTTTTCTTTACAATTTATCTTATAATTTTTTGAACAATGAACTTATGGAAAATATTTATAAATATATATATATACATATATATTAAATTTTCTAATAAAATTGATATGTGCAAATTTAATGTTATTTTAATTTCGCCTTTCGGTCATTTTGATTATTAATATTTAAATAAAATAAAGTAATTTCATATTTCACCAAAAGGTTTATTTATTTTTTTCTTATCAATTACTTCTAACAATTCAAATACTTTCTTTAATTTAATAATTTTAATTTTCATTTATAACTTATATTAAAAACTTAAACAGTAACAATTACTATAATAACTTACTCAACATAAATTAAAACGTTTTTAATTAATAAATAATAAACTCACGCTTTATAAAATACTATAACTTGCACACTGCGTGCAAGTTTTCCGCTACATTTTTAGGTATTTTATTCAGAGACTTTATACTCCAGTGCTTAATAGATTGAGTAAACCAGTTGTTTGCAATAAATACAAGGTTTATATTAAAATAATTTCATAAAAAATCTAAAACTTATAATTTACATTTTGTCAGTTAACTATATATTAAATACTTTCAGTTCCAAATCCTATAATTTTATTTTAATATTGATAAAAAAAAACATGATTAACTAATAAAAATGATCTTAATTTACAAAAAAAAAACAGAACCTATCTTTTTTTCAATATTTGGCAAAAATCCATTCATTTAAAATCACTTGGATTATGATACCTATTTATAGTTTAGATTTGAAATTCCTTTTAATATCATTATTAATTTTCTTTTTGTCTGCTTTTATTTTTGCCATTGCTTCTTCCAAACTACCCCGGGTCAATTGATTAAAATCAATTATGGAGAGATACGGTTTAGGTGGAACATTTAGAATTTCATCTTCTCTTAAATGCGGATCATTTAAGCGTGGTAATTTTACTGACCCGGTACTAGCTATGGTAGTTTTCTTTTTTTGTTTCATTAAAGGTTCACTCATTAAATCAAAATTTTCATATTTTGGTTGTTTGATGGTCATTAATGAAAATTGATCCGACATTGAATATGCAGTTTGTTGATATGGACCTGTTGCGGTTTGGGTTCGTCTAGTAAAACCTTTATAACTTGAACTGGCGCCTCTAAAAGGTGATCCTTCATCTGATGTTGCACTTTCATAGTTTATTGACAGATCGGTATAACTGATTGGTGCACAGGCGCGGGTTGTTTTAGGACGCGGTTGAACTTCGTATTTATTTCTAGAACGTCTGCGTGATTGATGAGTCTTAGGTCTACGTTTACGATTTGGATTTAATTCTGGAACCATAGGTACAGCTAAATAATTTATAAAACGATAGTATTGTAAAAATGTTCTAGCTAAATTTCGTCCAACTCTCATATCTAAAATGTTTAGTATAAAATAAATAAAACTTATCTAGTGTTTCGGATATTAATTTAAAAATATTTACAGCCCTCCTCTGTATATGGTGTAATTGTTTTGCCATCCTTCAAATAATAACCATACATTGAAACTTCTAAAGAATAAGCATTTACAGTATCACTTAAATGTTCACAGGCATAACGTCGTATACAACCAATTTTTCTTTCATCAGCATTAAAAGTTGCATTCGAAGCAACATAATCATGTGTAGAACTAGAAAATAATCGTGGAAATACTAAATGTCTTTCATATCTATAAACATCTTCATAAGTGTTGCCATAAATGAATGTTCCTAGCAGACTAGTATGAGTATGTAAATCAAAAACAAAATCAATTTGATAACACTGAAAATGTAC
Source organism: Dolichopus griseipennis (assembly GCA_963082915.1). Classification (NCBI taxonomy): domain Eukaryota; kingdom Metazoa; phylum Arthropoda; class Insecta; order Diptera; family Dolichopodidae; genus Dolichopus; species Dolichopus griseipennis. Next base: position 32,179,333 of record OY720441.1, on the reverse strand, counting down.
AATTAAGAATTCATTTATATTTACTTAAATTGTGCTATGGCTAATCACACTTACATCTGATGTATCATATTCCTTTAACATATCTTTGATAACATACAAAGTTGGATGGGAAAATTCACTCGCTACATGCCATGTTCTATTCATATCTTGACCAATTAAATTACATCGATTATTTCCCAGGAAAACACCATCTGGATTTACCATTGGTAGAATTTTAAATACGAAATTCTCCCTTAGAATATTCGCTATCGGATGACTGCCAATTAAAAATTCTATTAAACCTTGAACTACATATGAAGAGGGTGCATCACCTGCATGACTTCTAGCTAATATTACAATCATTCTAATTAAGTTTTTGCTATCTATTTTTACTGGTTTTTTAACAAAATCGATTGTCAACAATTCCAAATTTCTATTTTGCTAAAATTAATTTCAAACTGTTAACACGTTTTATAATGTTAAATCAAAGACTTACCAGACTTTTTCCAATTTGTGTTCTTTCATAATTTTTCTCTGGTCTTGCATCAATGATTTTCAAATAGGATTGTAATCTTGAATAACTGTATGGATATGAAACAGCAAATTGATAAACATCATCTTCTTTATCGAATGCAAATGCAAAACTCATAACATGATGATTTTGATGTGCAGCTGATCTATAGAAGAATACATTATTATGTGACAGTCTTTGCCATTTTGGCCGGCTAGATGATTTAACAATTGGTGTCATTCCTAAAGCATATAAATTTCTTGGTTTATTAATATTTACTACATTAAATATGACACGTTGATCCTGCCGGACATTATCCACTGTAAAATTAAACCAAAATCGAAATCTTGGATTACATGTATCAGGTCTTAAGAATAAATCATATTCAAATTCTCCAACAAGATCTGCCCGTCCCAAATTACCAGTTTCAAATGCTGCATCAAAACAAATGTGTCCCCTTTTAGCTTTACCACTATGACCTGGTGGTCGGATAATAACACGACTTACATTACCAAGTCCCCCTTCTCCATCGCTGTCTTCACTATCTGGAATTAGAAAATAAGACAATTATAAAAAGTGTTTATAAGTTTTATCCTTTTAAAAATCATAAAAATAAAATTCGTCCCACCCTCCTTTAGTCTTTCATACATGCTTGTATGTCTGAGGGGATCACATGCCATTGCCATGAGAGTCATTGTAAAATAATTAAAGATTTTTGCTGTTTTGTGGGGGAATAAAAATTCTTTGTTTTATTTTTAATTGAATAAACGTTTGATGTGGTCTATTCAAACTCAAAATTTTAACTGAAAATAAGTGAATGCAGTTTTTTTTAAAAGACTTGTTAGAGTTATTGTTAGAAAATCATAAAATAACGTGTGCTGAACTTTAAACTTTTTAACACTTTTTCTTTATTTTTCCACTTAACTCATAAAAAATGGTAAAATATTTCGTATAATAACGAGTAGGCATTTTTCTAAGTTTCTTATGGTGGTTTAATTTTTAGAGCGGAAATAAAGTGCAAAATTTAAACATTTGAAGGATAAACTGAGGAAATTTCGTTCACTATAGGAGACGCCACGATTTATTTAACTATTGGTGTACGTTTATTATCATTAATATTGTACATAGACATACCTTTAACTTGTATGAGTATGTATACACTAGGTTCGATTAAGTGCATACTACTATATAGTGACCATTATTTCAAATTAAAACACCGTAATATAATTAAGATAAAACATAAGCTTAGTATAAAAATTTGTTTGCTATTTTGCAACAAAACCAACTCCAAGCTGTGGGAGGTTTTAGGCTGGCATATTTAGTCAAAAAAAGGTTTCATTAGCTGAAAGAGGGTAGACATATTAATTTTTTGGTTTTAAAGTATTCGCTGTAACTGTTAAAATATTGAAGTTCTTACTGCATGATAGCTGCACGAACCTCTTTTATCAAATTTACCAAATTTCTTTAACGTTTTAGTTCGAAATCTTAATCATCTTCAGAAAACTTCGTCTAGTTTGACCATGAGTTCTTAAAATTACTAAATCTTAGAGCAGCTATACAAACCTCCCTCCCAGACCAATCAAATGTGACAGAAATCTTTGTAATCATACTGAATTATTTTTAGACAAATTTCAGATACACAAATTAGTTAAGCTCTGAGTTATATGAAAAAAAAGTGGTAGGGCAGATATTCAAAACTCTTGCACTAGACGCCTAAATATTAGCGACAATCTAGTTCTAGACATCTAGGCACTAGATTAAATTTTGTGCAGTCCATTGTAATTATACTTAACTAATGATATCCAGATGTCCAACTTTTTTAAATACAGGGTTATGCAATAAAAACATCTTTAACACAAACATTGTTACAAAAGAGATTAAAAAAATTCCAAGTCTTTTATTACCGTCAACTCCAGTAGCATGCGCTTGGGCAACATATAAAGACACTCAGTCAAGACGTTTTTAATATAGAGTAAAATAAACGAGGAATTATTAGAAAAGATTTTGCGCTACAACCGGTTAACGAATCTAAAGTTTTTAAGGCCTCCACCGATTCTTGCTGCTATCTAGAGCTGCACACGAACAAAATTTTGAATCAATTGTTCATACCGTTTAAGTACAGGAACTGTCAAAGTAAAAAGTTCCTGCGCCGAAAAAGGTTAATGAACCATAACAAATCATAGCTTACAGCCTTTTTACAAACAAAACTAAAATATTATAAACTCAATATGATGTTAGTCAGAGCAGTGGCTCAGGATTTATGCTTTAGCTTTACATATGCACCAACGGTTTTTTAAATTTAAAATATGGAATCAATGTTTTAGGCTGAGAGAAAAAAGAGAGAAGAATTGCATGCGTTCTATCAATTTAAATTTAAAATTTTATTTTAATTTTTTATATATCTTAAGAATTTTTTAATGGTTTTTTGTGTTCAATTTCTTATCGTTTAAAATAAATTCATTTTTTAACGAGATATTGAAAAACAATTTCTTTTAATCTCTACATGATATATAATATTCAATATTTATTCATATATGTGTGTATGTTAAAAATTTTGTTAGTGTATTTAATATGAACACCTTAAATTGTAACTGTAAAATTAATTTAAACAATGAAAAAAAAACATTTAGAATTTAGAAATCAGTGAATAGAAATAATGTTTAAATATGTCATTGTAAGATTTGTGGTGTACGTAAATGACATGAAAATTTACAATTTAATTTTTTTAGAAAATAACAAGGTGTCTTGGAAATTACATTTGATTAAAATAGATAATTTATTTATAACAACAGTAAGTTGAGAAAAGTGTCTTATTAATACCCTCCCACATGGAAATTTAATTTTAATATAAAACCATATGATATTTAAATAGGATCAAATGAAAATCTAAAAGGTTTTATTCTATTCACTTCAATTCATCTAAGATTTTAGAATTATTAAGTAAACCGAACTGTTATTAAGTAAACCGGTAAGCTTCGCAGCGAGTATAACAGAATGCATAAAATCGCGCAGAGAAGTGTAAGACGAGCCAGAAGGAAAAAAATAGAAAACCTTGCTACGGAAGCAGACATAGCAGCAAGAAGAGGTGATTGTAAAGCCTTACATAAGATAAGAAAAATTCTTTCAGGTCATTCAACAAAGCAGTAAGATATTATCTTGTACGAAGATGGAAGGCTTCTGGTGTCGATGGATGATAAATTACGGAGGTGGAAGGACTACTTTTGCCGTTTGCAGTGGCACCAGGCTTTCGCAGTGGTCACTTTTGTGTCGACCATATCAACATGCTACGAATAATACTCGAGCAATCAACAGAGTTCGGGACGTCGCTAGATCTCATGCTTGTAGACTTCGAGAAATCTTTTGATCGTGTATACCACAAGTATATATAGAGAGCTCTTAGTAGGTAGGGTATTCCAGAGAAAATTATTGCCATTATTAAGGAATTCTACGAAATGCGAGGTGTCAAGTCTTAAATATTCTCGAAAGAGTCTAGTGATCTAGCTTATAAGAAATAATTATGCAAAAGATTTAGAGATATGTGGTATTTTTTTTTGAAATAAGTAATTTCCAGATTCACTAGACAGATTTTAAATACATGTTAGTTTTAATTATATTTTATACTAAAATAAGGTCTACAGGAGTCGAGATATACTGCTTTATAGTGTCTTTTGTTCATTTCAGAATACAACACATACAACTTATTACATTTAGCAAAGTCAGAAAGGCGGATCAACGTTTGTTGGGTATTTCAAAGAAATAAACAAGAAACTAAATTTAATTAAAATTCCAAAATAAGAAAACGCTTCATAGCGTGGACTTTGACAGATTATATTGAAATCACAACACCATCCACGGGATAACCTCTAAGGGTTAATCATATTAAAACGGACAGACTGAAAAGTTCAACGAAAATCTTGTTGAAAAACTCTGCATTTATAAAAAAAACTGCTGAAACAAACCAGTCATTAATATTAAATTAATTTCCTTAAAAATCATTTACAAATTTGTTTAAAATTTCTCCTTTTTAAAACTTTTCAAACTTTACAAATCCTTTAATGTTTTTTTCTGTCCGTTAATAAAAATTAAAACAAATTGTTTTTTTAAAATTAAAAAACAACATACAAAAAATTTAAAACAAAATAAAATTTATTTTGATTTTATACCTGAATCCATTATTCCTTATAATCCTTCAGTATATAGAACGGCTATTTCCAATTGTGGGGGCTTTTTACCTATGACATTTTAAAAAATTGTACAAATCTACAAACAAATAGCAAATGTAAATTAGATTTGAAAGTTGTTTTAGTTGTTTATTCTATGAAATATTTTCCATGTTGTACATTAGTATAGAAATGATACTGTTATTCCATTTACTTGAATAAATCTTATTTACATATGTATGTATGTAGTTTATACAAATGTAAAAGTTGTTATCCTGAAAATAAAAATAGAAACAAAAACAAATATTGTAAAAATAGGATTTTAAACTGAAAAAAAAATAGTTTATTTTATCGCACATTTTAACCCTTTAGGTCCTCTACAACAGTATGCCTTAAATATAAAGAGTTCCAGTTGTTTTTAGAGTACTATACGTTCTTTTAAGTCAACATAAAAATTTTGTAAATTTTGTTTTTAAACTAATATTTTTTTTTATCTTCAAAAATAAGAAAATCAAATCAAATCAAATCGAAACTTGAGTTCGGGAGGACACTATACAAAAACACGGGAATTTTTCGATAAATCTTGAGTTCTGACCGTTATAATGAGTTCAAATTTGGTATATTGACTATTGTTGGGTACCCATGAAGTAAAGTTTTCGTATATATTATTATATATTAATTCTGGTGTGATGGGATCTAAAGATTCCAGGATTTCGGGAATGCCAAGTTTTAATAATTCATCGAAATCTCAACCGATTTTAATGAAATTTGGTATGAATGCTTTTTTTGCCAAAATAAAAAACGACTTCCCGGATGGGCCTAAAATAACAAGACTTTACAATAAAAACCACATTATGCAAGAAGAAAAGCTTATGCAGTCCATCTTGGATTTATTTCGTCTTGGAAATGTGGGTTATAATCGTCGTGGCAATGTGGGTTAAAAAATTCAAAGTCTGAAAAACTTTATTGTCAAATAGCAACCCGTATACTATTTTTAAAGTCAATCATTCAAACCGTAAAATTAAAATTACCCTTACTTATTCATATTTTTTATTTTATTATTATTCCACTGTAACAAATTTCGAACTACAAACATCAAAGAGTTAAATATCAACATACGAAATAGTGAAAGTACAATGACATAAAATGGTTTAAATATATTGAATTAAATTTAAAAAAAAAACCAAAACTTACCAGATGGCAGGATATTTTTTTATTCCTCTACATTAAAATAAAAAATATCCACCACACCACGTTTTTTTTTTTAATCTATTTTAAAAAATAGAATTGTACATATGTATATGTTTTTCTTTAGTGAATATTGTACTTATATCTTCTTTCTCTTGTTTTTTTAATTAAATCGAATTTAAATGAATTTCAATTAAAAAAAAAAATAAAAATTCTTCTACTGTAGAAAAAAAAAATGTTTACCATAAAAGTTAAAAAAAAAACAATATTCACCACGGTCATATATGGTATCGAAATCGTATTAAATCCAATAAATCGGATTAATCACCCTATAATATTACAATACTTAAACAAAAATAAATATTTGCATATATGTATTTTGTATATATATATTTTAAATTTGTTTTGATTTGCAAGTATGTAAGACATAAATATGTGCGTATAAATGTTTGTGTGCGAATTGAATGCAAAATAAATAAAAGAATCTTCTTTTAAAAGGTAAAAAATTAACTGTAAAATGCAACAAAAGCATTAAAAAAAATATACGTTCAGCACTTTAAACCTCCTGAGCACAATGAGCGCATTCAACAACGTTGAATTCTACGGAAACATATGGAAAACTATACAAATACATAAATAAAAGTAACAACAAAATTTCAACGTAGCCTTGGAACAAAAGTTAATCAATTTTAACTACTACGCTACTTTGACAGATAATTGTTTATATTTTATAAGCCAATTTTTATACCCTACACCTATAGAATAGGTAAAAGGGTATATTAACTTTGGTATGGTGTTTGTAACCACCTAAAGGAAGCGAGCTAGATATGAAAAAGTATATATATTTGTGATCAGCGTGACCTCCTGAGTCGATTTAGCCATGTCCGTCCGTCCGTCCGTAGGCACGATAACTCAAAAAATAATGGAGCTATCTTGATGAAATTTTAACTGGAGGTTACTAGGACTGAAAGTACGGCGGGGATTGCATATGGACGAAATCGGCCCATTGGTTCGGATTCTGGACCTTTTAATCGATCGAAGGGCTAACGATCATATATAAAAAATCACAATAACTCAACAACTAATGACGCTTTCTTCATCAAGTTTGTGCTGTAGGTTACTAGTAATGAAAATACTTCGGGGATTGCGTAAGTTCGGGATTGGACCATGGGTTCGGAACCTAGAACTTTTTGATCGAATTTAGGCCAAACGAGCATAATTCCGAAACCAAAGAAGATAGAACCTCCAAATTATGTATCAGGGTGTCCCTTCCTATTTCCTTAATGTCTTTGAAATTTGGGCCCCATTGGAGTAGTGGGTCGGGGACCAGCCATACATTTCCGAAGACCTTAAAGCATATCTTTGAAATTAATAAAGATAACACCTTAAAAAAATGTAGAAGCTTCAAATTTGGCACAAGGGTGTTCTTTACTATCCCTTGCGTGTCCCCCTAATTTGGGATCAATTGGAGTGGTGGTTCAGTATCCCTCTTAGACCCTCTTAAGTTTTAAAAGCTTATAATCGAAATTATTAAAAATAGTAACTTAAAATTAAGATAGGACGTTCAAATTGTGTACAAGGGTTAACTAGTGCTTAAAGTTAAGCGTGGACTGCATAAGGGCGAAATCAGCCCAAGGGTTCGGATTCTGGACCTTTTAATCGGTTTCAGGGCTAACGAACATATATAAATAATCACGATAACTCAACAACTAATGACGCTATCTTCATGAAATTTGTGCTTTAGATTGTTGGTAATGAAACTACGGCGGAGATTGCGTACGGTGAGGATTGGACAATGGGTTCGGAACTTAGAACTTTTTGATCGATCTGAGGCCAAACTAGCATAATTCCGAAACCAATGAAGATAGAACCTCCAAATTTGATTTCAGGGTGTCGCTTTCGATTTCCTTAGTGTCCTTGAAATTTGAGCCCAATTGGAGTAGTAGGTATGGACCAGCCACTCATTTCCAAGGACCTTAAAGCATATTTTCGAAATTAATAAAGATAGTAACTTGAAACAAATGTAGAAGCTTCAAATTTGGCACATGGGTGTTCTTTACTATTTCCTGCGTGTCCCTCTAATTTTGTACCTTAGACCCCCCAATGTGTAAAAGTTTATCATCGAAATTAATAAAACTAGTAACTTAAAATTAAGATAGAACGTTCCAATTGTGTACAAGGGTTAACTAGTATTGAAAGTATGACGGGGACTGCATATGGGCGAAATCGTACCATAATTTCGGGTTCTGGAACCCTTGAAAAGTTCAAGGGCTAACAAACATATATCTTAAAAACACCATAACTCAAAAAATAATGCCGCTATTTTGATGAAATTTAAACTCTAGGTTACTAGTAATGAAAATACCATTGGAATTAGTTCTGGTCGAGTTTGGTCAATGAGTTCGGATTCTAGAAGCTTTTGATCGATTTGAGGCCGAACGAGTATAATTTCGAAGCCAAAGAATATATTTCCTATTTCCTATGTGTCCCCGAAATTTAGACTTAATTGTAGTGGTTCATCTATGTTCAAAGGAATTTGCATTTATGTAAAATATATTTTTATATTTAAATGAATTATATGAAAAGGTGTAAATTTGTAATTGTATTTTAGAAATACATTTATTGCATATTTTGCGTTTATAAGCTTTTCTAATAGGTATATTAACTAGCCATTTAAAATAATTTTGAAAAATTTGTGTTATAAAATATATTATGCTTTGATTAGCTTTTTATCACAAAATTTAATAACTAGAATTTTTTCATTTTGTAATAAAATTGGAATAAATATATTTTCATTTATAACAAGTTTTTTTGTTTTTTAATATTTTAAAATAAATAAATTAGTAAGAATTTGTAATATTTTTTAAGAGATAGTGTAATTAGAAAATGTTTTTAGTATTATAAAGTTAATTTGGTTAGCTATGTCTTACAATCAAATTAATAACAGCTTTTATGGCGTTAAAATGACTTATGAATATGTCTTTAAATTTGAACCAAATAGGTGTAGGGTATTTCTAAGTCGGTTGCACCGACTAACTGTTTCTTTACTTGTTTAGTTTGAAATTGGAGAATATAGAATTATAAAAATAAAAACAATAAAATTTATTATATAAATTATATAATTAAAAATTTAAAATAAAACTAAATTTTTACTTTACTTTCAGTTCACTGATTGAAAAATTAATTAAAGCCTATTTACAATGACGCTCTCGTTTCGCTCTCACTACTTAGTCAACAAAGGAGTGTCAACAATGAAATGTATATGACAGCGTTTTTTGACATTGTTTTGTTTACAAATTTCATGAAATAAAAAATATTCAATAGTTTAAAGTTTATTGTATAGCTATTTTGAATAATGGTTTGAACATTAATAATTTTTTATTCTGATAATATATTTTTTTATTTTTCAATAAAAATGTTTTCCAAAGTTCAATTATTTGACGTTTGAATAAGTAGAGAAAGCGAAAAAGTTAAAAGTTAAACAACTTTTTTAATGACTGGGTAATGGCTGCAACATGGCTGCGTCTATTGTGAACAATTTCATATAATTAAATGCATTTAACATATTTTGACAGTTAGCTACGTGTAGAGAGCGAAACGAGAATGTTCACTGTAGATAGGTTATTAAGTTTATACATACATTTTTGGACATTTTGTAACATCAACGATGCGTCATGGCTGCGATCATTGTGATCAAGGCATAGAGTTGTCTTCTATAAGTTTGTTTTAAAAAAAAAAAAAAAAAAAAAAAAAACAAACAAAAGCTTTTCTTTTTTAAAAGGATTAGCTAACAATATCCTTAAGTCTTTGTATGGTAAATTTTTTTTTTTTTTATATGACGTAGGTGTTTTTGCAATTGTATTTTATATAGATATGCAATTTACCGTTATGTCTATATGTATTATTTTAAAACAAAAGTTTTTTATTTCATTTTTATTTTCAGTTGTTGTTGCATTTGCTCTTATGTGAGAATGTGCGTAAAATCCTTTAAACCAGTTGTATGAATCCTTAATAAAACGTTTTGTATAAATTTATACCTCAATGTTTGTATTGTTTGTAAGCTTTTGTATAAGTAGAGAAACAAAAAGCCACAATCAATCAATTTGAAAAGTGTAAAATATTCTTCTACACACTTCTATATCTTTTAAGAATTTTTTTTTTTATTTTAGTATTCGCCTGCATTACTGGCATTGGTGTTGCAGAAGAATTTGCAATTGTTTTTCTATATGCCTTATTGCATATTTATCAGTTCCTTTTAGTTAAAAAAAAAAAAAAAAAAAACAAAAAAACAGTACTAATGTTGAGCTTTTATTCAATAAACTTCATACTTTGTTAGAAATCTTTTCATATTAGAAGTGAAGTGATGGTTTTATTAGATTTTTTAAAAACTATGTGTATTTTAAAGCACTTAGCGTGTTCAATGAATTAAATTAAAAAAAAAATTTTATTTACGTTTTCTTTTAGTTAAGTTGATTGATGAGTTCCTTGAAAGGGGTCTTTGAGCTCTTTGATTTTAATTTCTTATCTTTTTTTTATTTTTTTTTCTTTATTTACGGAGGTGTAAAACTAATTTTAAAAATATTTCTTTAACACTTGTTACAATTTATGTACACTTGGAAAACTTTTTAAGAAAATTATTTTTTTTTGAATTTAAATATTTTTTTTTTTACAAATTTACAATTTATTTTATGTATGCAATTTGCAATTAAGAAGGCGTATATTTTAATTTAAATTTAAATTTAAAAAAAAAATTGGAATTGGAATTGAATTGAACGCGACGACGACTACCAATTCATTTGTCTTATATAGAATTCTGAGGTTCTAAAAAAAATGTCTTTTAAAAAAAATTCTTATTTCCGTTCTGTGGTTAAAAAGAGACAAAAAAAAATTGAAAATATGAAACAACAGACAATAATAATATAATATGGTTGAAAGGAAATATAAAAAGTTTTTTTTTTATTAAAGTTTGATCAATATTAGCGTAAGCTAAATAGTGGTTTAAAGGTGTTACGATAGTGATTGTTATAATAGTGATTTCCTTTTTTTTTGTTGTTGTTGTTAATTTCAATGATGAAGAATTTGTTTTATATTTTATTTAACTTTTAAAAGTTATATTTAAGTTTCATATAGGTATTTTAGAATATTTTGGAAGAATATGGTGGTGCAGTAGTAATTAAGTTGACTTTAAATGGTAAAATAAAATCAATGTCTGGGTGGAAAAGTGTTTAGAGTGCTAACTTTTATATTGGCTATTCGAGAGGTTCGAGTTCGAATCCCAGTAAAAGTGAAAGAAAAAGTGATTAGAGTGCTAACTTTTATATTGGCTATTCGAGAGGTTCGAGTTCGAATCCCAGTAAAAGTGAAAAAAAAACTTATCTGGTTTCCGACTCGAATCAGTTACCGTTCGCCATTGAGTTTTTAAATACAAAATTGAATAAATAATTTAATTTAATAATATAACTCACAGATATAGAAATACTTTGTAATTCAATATAAAATTATTACGATATATTACAACAAAAACAATAGTATATATTGAAAACCTAAGACGTTTCTATATGTTATAAGATCTTGGTTCTATCATCATGTATTAATTGTATGTGGAATTCACTAAGATTAATTCTAATACTAAGAATTTAATATTTCCCCCCACTGTTCCAGTTGTACCAATAGATTTTTAGCTTAACAGTTACTTAAAAGGGTTGAACTTAAAAAAACCATAAGTTTTAATGTAGTATTAAAGTGGTTAAAATCAGGGTAAGCACATATGTTAATAAAAGCTGAGCCTCTATATAATTGGTTTCAATTATAAATTTTAATTCTGTACAATAATTTATGGTTTTAATTATAAATTGAGTGTTAAATTTAATATTAAAGATAAAATTTAAATTTGGCTTTCAGAAAAGATAATTAACAAAAGGAGGGTGTTTGTTTACACTATAGCTTTAGAGATGCTATATTGACTATATTATGTTATATGATCTGACTAACTTTATATGGTATTTGATTTTATATTATTTATTAAATGAAATATATTTTTACTGGTAGGCGGTTTTGGCATACATTAAATAAAACCAAATTAGTTCATTTTAAGAGTTTCCGAAAAAATTCCCTAGTATTTTCATAAATACTACTCGAGTTTATTTTTTGTTGGAAAAATTAACAATATAGTGAAAGGTACTATGTAGTAAATTAATAATGGTTTCGATCATATTAAAAATATGAGGAACAAGTAATATTTTTTTCATTATGATCTAAATTTTGAGCTTTGGCAGTTAATCTTTAGAGTTTCATTGTGGTCTAAATTTTGAATTTTGGCAGTTAATAAATCGTTTTGAATTTTTAATTTAAAAGAACTCCTTCAAATTTTAAAAATCTATGAATTAATAAAATTTTAATAATTGACTATATACTAAATATAAAAATCAGAGGCTACGTTATAAGATTTACAAAAGAAAACTATTTTTAAAACTTATGTTTGATTTTTTTAAATAATCTTTTTACAACATAAGTACATGTTGGAATGCAAAGAAAGTACAAGGCAATATGTATTATTAATATTAGGAGAGATTTTAATGAATCAATAATGATTGAATATTAATAGTCCAGAGTTTCACTTATATATGTACACTCTTATGGGCTACTAAAGCTTATGATCAAAATATTAATAATTAATTGAATAGTTTAAAAAATTTTATTAAGTTAGAAGAAGAAATTTAAGTTCAAATCACATTAAGTTACGCAATATTATTAGCCTAAAACCAGATTATAATTTTCAGATTTATTTACTAATTCTCCAATTTTTATACTATATGTAAATTTATTTATTATGCATTTTGATGAATTAATGTATTTATTATGCATTTTAATGATTATAGGGTTTTTAAAAGAAAAACGATCTGACTTCTATATTTTAGAAGTTATTTGTATTCAAAATAAGATATTTGAGATCAGTCATTTCAAAGCTAAGTTTATTAACAAATTTGTATTATTACGTACGGATACTAAGGCCATTATAGCTTCAATACTATTTTATAAGTTATAATTAATATTAATTTTTTGGTTTATATTATATTTTATACTAATTTATTTATTTTCAATAATCTTCCTTCAAACTAAAAAACTTTGTGACAATTTTTCTAGTTAGATTTTTAACTTTAAAAAAATTGCATACTTTCAGGAGGATTTCGTTCACATACAATAAAAATTCCATTGCAAATTAAACAAGCAGATTTAGTTGTAATTTAAATTGACTGTTATTTAAATAACGGTATAAATAATAATTTTTGATATAATATTAATATTGAAATTTATGAAGAATTTGTTATATTTGAGTTAACATTTTTTATATTAATTTTTTTTTGGTTTCTCGTACTGTAAAGTTATTTGTCGCTTATGCGGATTTAATGATAAAATAGTAAATTAATAAGTTTGAAATATGTTCGTTTCTTATTTCCCGAATTTAGCTTGTAGTTTGTGCTTTCGCGTGGCAATTTTGTAAATAATTTGGATGGTAAATAAAAAATAATATGATGATATTTCGATTTTCGTGATATGGTGAAATATAATGTCTTTTTTTCTATATTTATTTGTTCATTTGTTTCCTTTTTAATATTAATAGCATTTTACTGCAGATTTTGAATTAAAAACAATAAAACCTAGCGAAACTTAAATTGAAAAAATGTTTCAAACAAAATATATATGTTTATATATGGATGTATATTACATTGGAATTATAATTTATAATAAAGTTAAAAAGAGGTCATTAAGCCTCAATGACAATCACCAATGTTAGTGAAATGGGAATTAATGGAATAAAATTGAATTAATATATTTATATTAAGTGAATTGAACTTTTTTAATTTTAATTTCAAAATAAAGAAGTAATGAAGAAACTTAAGGGATTTAAAAAAGAATTTTTCCAAAAATGCATAATGTTACATACTAAGTTTTGGTAGTATGAATTAATGAGAACCATATTTTTTTTTTAAGTGCTAACTGTTCAACATTTAGGCTAATAAGCATCAGTAGGTACATGTTGGAACAGCAGGTCATTTTATATTCGTGTTATTAGAATTGATTTTAATGAATTCCACATACAATTTAAATATGAGGCAGTACTATGCCTTATAACATGTTGGAACGTCTTAGATTTTCAATAGATACGATGCTATTTTTTTGTTTATATTTTAATATTTTGTATTTGAGTTATATGGTATTCTATATATGTGAGTTTTATTATTCAATTAAATTATTTGTTTATATTTACCATTTGTTTATATTGTTATATTATTGTATTTTTTTATTAAAGATTAATTTGAATGCAATAGCGAGTGGTAGTTAAACCAGAAAAGTTGTTCACTTTCACTGAGATTCGAACCTGGACCTTTCGCATGAAAGATCGGAACACTAACCTGTGTCCAATTTAGTCGTCAACTTAAAAATAAATTTTATGCAATTAGACAAAGCTGCTGATATTTGCCAAAATATTATGTTAGATGTTCAATATTTACGGGGTTAAATTAGGTCATAGGTATATTTAAAAATTGGAAATTTTAAGTTCAATAACCTTTAAATAAGTTAAAATAAGAGGTTCAGAAATTATAATTGAGAAAACTTATGCTGGTTTTCAAGGACCTATCACCTTCTAAAATGATCAGATTTCAGGATGTAAATTATGACTGTTCTGAAAGCTTGAATCAAACGATATTATTTCAAAAGTTTCTTAAACTAGACCTGAGAAGATATATGGTGTCATAAATTTTACAAAAATTGAGATTTCATTGTTATAAATGAAAGTATATTTTAGACTAATGTTATATATTATATAAATTCAATTTTTTGCAATATTTACCAATATAATATGTATCCCGAAGATAGGGCAGGATTTCTCTAAAAAATAGTAACTTACAAAATAATAGAAAATAGAGTTCTCAAGCTGAGGAATATTAGGATATCTTACAACTAAGTTTTTTTTTTACTTAACCTCAATTATTTGTATTTTTGGAAAATAAAAATTGATTTTAAAAAAAAGGGGTTCAAGATTTTTAATATTTCCCTATCGGCAGTTACGTAAACTGTAACTACATTAATAATATACATAGAAGTTCAAATATAAAAATGAGTTAAATTCATACACGCGTTTCATAAAAATTTAAAAACTAGTTTAATATTAATTAATATAACAAACTTAAGCTTTTATTTTTACAAACATTTGTTATTAAAATTGACTTTATTCTAACATAATTAATTTTAATACACCCACTTATATTACACATTTTGCAAATGTCTATGAACTACAAAAATCATAATGTAGAAATATGTACCTATGTGTGGAAAAATATCTACATATATAATGTCAATCTATAAAATAAGTATCCTACTATATACATATAGATATATATAATTATTTTTCCATATTTCTACTTAACAGTGAACTTATTTTTTCTTAATTTTAGATTATTTAACGCTAATCAGTTATTCAATATTATCAGTTATGAGGTATAAATATTCTATACCTCTTCTTTCAATAAATTAAATTTTGAGTAAAAATTGAATGCTGTTTTTTCCCATTTTTTTTTTTTTTACTATTAAACATATTTTTTGAGGGAAAATAATTAATTTATACAAAGTATATCTATTATATATTTAGTAATCTTGTTTATCTATTAGTTACTTGATATACTTTCTTACATATAACTATAAAAAGTAATGTTGAATATTTTTTTTATCTTAAGATAATATTGAGCTCAAATTGCATTCATTTAAAATTTGTAACTCAATTTTGTTAAAATAAAATACACTTTGAACTCATGCATTCATATCATTTGAATTTAACTGTAAAAAAAATTTTAAATATAATTTTTTCAACACATGTTATACATAATTGAGTGAAATGAATTTGAGTGAATTAGTGAAGTGATGTTGGTTTTGTAGTATAAATGCACTCGATTTGTTTTTTTTATTAACTGTACAATTTACTGTTAAATTTCTATTTTAATAATTTTTAACTGACTTTTAAGTACAAATTAGAGATGTATGAAATATTAATATAATAATAATAATAAATAAAAAAATTATATTTTAACAAAGTTTTAAGTTACTCAATTAAATATAATTTAAAAAACTCCAATGAGTCAAAGAATTTCAACTTTGAGTGGAATATTTTTAATACCATATTTTTAATAATTCTTTTGAGGTAAAATTTCAAATGTTAAAAATAAAATGCGTTAAGTTTGAGTTAAATTACAGTAATAGTTTGAGAGAATGTTAAGTGGTGAGTAATAAAAACGGTGGTTAACTGACTAGTGAATAGTGATAGAGTAGTCACTAAACTACTGTACATATTCATACCCGATACCGTGTTGTGTTGTATATTGTATTGTATTATGTATATTTCATATGAGTTCTAAATATTCTGTATAAAATATATCTGGTTTGACTTTTATAGTTATTGTTATTTTTAACATGCTGTTGTTTAAATTCAAATGTATAGTTATGTTATATATATCTATCAATTGGTATAGCTATATACATACAAATTTTATGTAATTGATTTTATGTTGTTGTTTTTGTTTTTTTATTTTTATTTTAAATTTTTTACAGAATACAGGTTCTCCAGTTGAAAAATAATTTTCAACAATTTAGTAGTTCGTGAACTGTCTCAAAATATTGTATTGTATTGTGTGTTATGTGCTGAAAAATTACAATAAGAAGAAAATAAATAATAGGAAAAAAATATAAATATATATAAATTAAAATTTAAATAAGAAAAATTTGTTATTTTTCGGTATATATATATACAAATATAAAATAAAGAAAAAAAAAAAAAATAGGATTTGAGTTTTTTTTTTAATTTTAAATTAAATTCTAATTTATCGAATATTTTGAGAACTTTTTGTTAAATATTTTAATTTGCCGAATTTTTTGGAAACTACAATTGTGTTTCTTTGGTGTTAAGAAGAAAATTTAAATTATCATTAAAATATATATAAAATAATAAAACTATTTATATATAGGATTAATTAATTAATTAATTAATTAATTAAAATAATAAATTTAAATAAAGTATAAATAATATTAAATACGAAAAAAAAATGTTCGTCATTTGCTGACATAAAGGTGATTTTAATTGAAAAAATAAAAAAATTTCATTAAATAAATTTTAAATTCCAAAAATAAAAGTAAAAAAAGAAAATTTTTAAAATATAAGAACTTTTAAGAATTTAATTTAGAACTAATAAGAAAGTTATATTTTTGTCATCAAATTATTGCAAAACAAGTTACATAAAAGTTATTTAATCATATCTCAAAAAAGAAAAATTAAATATTTGTTAGTGGTGAAAATAAAAGTGAAATTTTTTAAATGAAATAGAATTATATAAAATAATAATTAAATAAATACAGATAATAATTTAAAAAAAAAAAACTTGAAAAATAAATTAAAATGCAAATGAAATATTTAATTTTTAAAGAAAAATAAAATAAATGAAAATTATGTTTTGTAATACTTGAGTGAAAAAAAAAACTTAAAAGAAAAAAATTATGCTATAGTCAATTAAATAAGGAAAAAAAAAGCTCTTATATATTTTTTTTTTTTGTGTATTCTGTTTGGTTCTTTTTTATACCGTTATATACCACCTACCACCTACCCCCTAAATTTCACCTTTAATATGCTCCCTATCTAATACATAAACAATTGTATGTATAGCATATATTTTTGTGTTTTTTTTTATATATTTTTAATTTAAATTCGTAACTTTGTGTATCTATAGATATTTTTTTAACAGTTATATATTTAAAATAATAAAACTATGTATTTATTTTTAAAAATATATATATATATTTATATATATATTTAAAATAAATACATAGTTGAATTATGCAAAATATAATCTAAGGATGAGTTTCTATTCTTTGTACAATAAAAATAAATAATAATAATAATAACAGTAATAATTGAAATAGTGACGTAATTATGTACGAGTATATATATATATGTACCTAAATATGTAATTAATGTGTAATAGTTAATTTTGTTCATTTTGAAAGGATTATAAAAAAAAAAAAATTGAATAAAGTATTAAAATATTATATTATAAGGTTATGAAAGGATTTTTTTAAGGACATTATAGGAGTGGTTCAAATAAAAGACAAAATTTTTTGAACATTGGGTTAGGCGCCTTCATTATTTTTGGGTTAGGCTACTCAATTAACTCTGGAACTCTTAGTATTTCTATAGAGTATTGTTTATTTAAAAAGATATTTTATTTAATTTTTTTAATTCCTCTATTACAAATTGCTCAAAAAAAGTGTGCGTGTTTCAGTTATATAACTGGAACTAGTAGGTACCTAGGTACTTAATTTAAGTTTAATTTAATTTAAGTTCAGTTTTAAACTTTTAATCAAAGTGAAGTGGTGTACGATTTGTGATAACTGATTAATGAACAGTCTTTTTAATTTAATATTAAAAGTTATTCAGGAGTTAATATTTGTTTTAATTTTATATGTATAAGTAGCTTATAATCTTAAGCTTTCAGATTATATTAATTGGATATTAAATTAAGATTTTATTTATAGTTTAAAATAAATAACATATATATTAATAGTATCTAAGAATCTGATAATCATATACAAGTGAAATCTTCATTGTCCTTAAGAATAAGTCCTTAATCCTTTTCAGTTTTTCAAAAAAAAAAATAGTGAATCTTAATATCCAACGGTATATATGAATGATCCGATGATAACAATTGCGAGTAAAGCGATTTATTATACAATTTTTAGATTGTAAATTTATAAATGAAACTTTTCCTGAATTTTCATACTTTAAATCATGATTTTATGCAAATTTTAAATATTTTTTTTACTTTATATTGAACATAACCTACAAAAATTCATTTTAAAAAAAATTCAAATCCTTTTTGAAGGATATACAACAGATTAAATAAAAAAAATAAAAATTAAATACATATATAATATAATAGGTACATAATGATAAAAATAAAATGTGTATGTATATGTGAATAAAGATTATATTATATACCTACCTAAAGTTTTATTAAATTTAAATAAAGGTATATGTATTTTAGTTTATTTACAATCATAAATAACAGTTTTTTTTTTACTGTATATAAATAAATTCTTTTTACGGTTATGCAAAAGAATTTGAAATATAAAACGGAAATAGAAAAAAAGTTTGTTACAGTTACATATGTAAAAAAAAAAAAAAAAAAAAATAACAAAAAAAAAAATTTGTTGTAATTCGCAAAAAATGTACAAGATAAAAAAGTAAATTATGTAATTCAATTATACTACTTTTTTTTTCATTATTAGCTTTTCTAAATGTGAAATTACATATTTACATATGTATATGTACATGTGTCATACAATTTTTCCATTTGTAATTGAGCCTAAATTACATATATTTGAAAAAACAAAAATACTGAACATAACGGTAATTGAAATGTTGGAAAGTTTTGAAATAAAAGAAATGTCGAAATGTCAAATACATGTATTTCACTTAGATGTTGAATAAGCTTGATCTATTGTTTAAAAAAATAGTTTGACAACTATTATGACTTGCATTGTTACCACATCAATCTATGCTAATTTTTAAATGTCAAAACATGAAGATATAAAATTTTTAAACTTGAAAGATGTGCATTAATTAATTTAAAATTTGCTTAAAGTTAAAATTATTTTGAATTTAAATTTGAATTAGAAATTATATTGAAATTATTTAAATAAAATTAAATTAATCGAGTAGAAATACTGAAGAAGTCTGCATTTCGTACACGATATATGTAATTAAAAGGAAACTACTTGGTTTTTTATTTATTTCCTATTAACATTTCACTTAAACGCTCAATAATATATTAAATATTCAAAATTTAATTGTTTTACAGTTAATAATTTGTATTTATATTCTGACACTTATGACAATTGTAGCAAAATTTATGAGTTGTGACAGTTAGAACTTTCTGTTTATAAAAGTGTTATTTAAGTGTAATTATATTTAACTTCAGATAAAAATAATTTGTTTAAGCCTTATTTAAATATTTTTGTATATGTATTAGTAACTAATGTCGAATTATTTAGCTTAAGTAAATTTAATTACAGTTTAAACGCATCTGTAAATATCCGAATAGATGTAGGTACTTAAAAATGATAGTATAATAATCTTTTAATCAAAGTATTCAAAAATTTTTATGTTTAAAATAAAATTTTCTAATTTTCTTTTTGTTTTGCTGTGCACTCAAGCAAAAAAGTAAAGTTGTAAAATAAAAAAATTTCTAAATTAATGAAAAAAGACAAAATTAAAAAAATTTTACCGCTCTTTTTTGTTTCCTAATTCATATTCACCTAAGTTGAAAATTTGGGGTGACCATTTCTTCTTTGTATAACACTTTTGTATACTCATTATACCAATTATAGGTACCTACTAATAATTAGAATTAGAGTAAAGTTTGGTTATTGGTAAGTTCTACTCTTTTAAGTGATTGAATCTTTAAAGGTAGCAATATTTAAATTCAAGACATCTAATGATATATGTATAACAACTATATTTACAGACAATATTGTTACCAATAGTAACTTACTTTAATATTGAATCTTTATTAGGTTCAAGTTACATCATCTTAACACCGTCTTGCGACTCCTTTTGCATCCCACTTCCAATACTTTCTATTAATTTATGAGTAATATTATTTTTAATTTTTTATGTTTTATATTTAATTACCAAGTTATATTCGGTTTCCAAGGAGATTTTACAAAGAACAATTATTTTTCAATAATTCAATAATTAAGATTTATTTATTTATTTATTTGTAGTACCAGAAAATAGTAAATATTTCCTGATATTATTACAGTTCTTTGCCTATTTGGCATTTGGAATTCTTATTAAACTATTATAATATACACTATATTTTTTTATATGATCTGACCAGGGTTTTAACCCAAGACCCTTCCATTGAAAGGTCGACATCCTAACCACAACGCCAGCGGTTAGATGTTTAATTCAAATATTATTCCTTAACTTTTCAATTAAATATTTTAATTACCTATACGGAAATCGAACCGTCCTCCCTCAGTTAATAAGCCCAATGCTTACCCACTATACCAACAAGGCCCTTCAAATTTTCTTAATTTCTTCAAATACATTTAGTCAAAATAGTCAAAACAATAATTAAAAATTAACTAATATTTGTACCAATTAATTTTATTATATATGGTCTCCTCATAAATTTCACGTTTTGTTTTTAAATTTAATTAATGTAGCTTCAACTAAATTGTTTTTAAAGTTACACCGATAGGCGATATTATATTAAATTGAAATCAAAAGTTAAAATTTTTTGATGCTTAATTTTTTTTTTTAATCTGTGAAAAAAAAGTGTTTGTGATATTTTATTTTTTTTATTTTTACTTTTTTTTTAATTTTCTTTATATTTTTTTTTTAAACTAAAATCTTAAGATCTAAAGTATGTTATGAATGAATTTAAAATAATATAAAAAAAAACTAAACCGGTTTTATTTTCTTCAATTTTATATCTCCCATATAACATAATAAAATTGTAAACAATCTTTGAATATACTTATAAAAAAAAAATATTCGAATTTATTACCTTAGAGACAGGTATAATCAAAAAAGTATCTAACAGATATTCATGCATTAAAAAATATACATATATTTATAAAAAAAAAGTATCTAAAGTTGTATATTTTAAACAGATATCTATAGGTAACCTAACAAAAGATACAATAGATACCTATAAATAAATAAAAGCAGTTTCTTTTATTTTTTTATATATATACTACTTATAGGGGGCAAGTATGTATTAAAGTTTGAGAACTTGTTGTTGTTCTTGTTTTAAATTTTTCTTTAAAGCTTTATAAGCTTGTAAAGTTGTAACCTACTAAAATTATTAATTTTTTGAATTTTACGATGAAATTATGATGAGTCAGTTAAGTCACGTTTATAAATGAAAAGTAAATAATAATATAAGTTGTAATTTTTTTCAATATATTGCCAATACTCGGGTGGGGGGGAAAACTTTAATAATATTATTTTTTTTTAATTACTTTACAAATTTTACGAAAAATGACTGTGATAATTTAGTTATTTTTCTTGTAATTATTATTCAATTTTAAATTATTCAATTCGATTTTTTGAAATATTTAATTAGGGTACACGCAATAAGACCAAATGAAATAAAGTCAAGTTGCATTTTTTTGGCTTTATTTCAAAACCACACCACATTCGAAATAAAATTAAAATTATAATTTCTTAATCTTTCGGCTTTATTTCATTTTTTAAAAATTTTTAGGAAATAAAGCCAAAAATATTTTTAATATGAGATATCAATCAAAATTAGTATTGCCGCTTTTCCAAAATTTTTATATATAGATAAAAAAATACATTTTATAATTATGTGAATATACAAGATTCAGGAGGGATTTTATGGTACATATATATTTTGGGAAAAGGGAATACCCTGATTTTGAATACAATTCTAAAATCTCTCTTAATTCGGAATTCTACATATAATACACATAACTATATAAATATTTTGGGAAATCGGCAATCCTGATTTTGAATCCAAGTTTAAAATATCTTTTAATTTAAAATCTCAAATATACACACATATATAAATATTCTGTAAAAGCGGAATACCCCGATTTTGAATCCAACTCTAAAATCCATTCTAATTCAGAATCTCACGTACATGTATATATAATAGATCCGGGAAAAAGCTTACAGCACTGCTTTTGAATACAACCAATAACAAATGTAATTTACGCAAAATTTCTGAAAAATTCAATTGTTTGCACATAAAAGCAAAATTAGCAATTTGAAATAAACTCAAATTGACTTTATTTTAATTTTTCATAGTGAA
Organism: Dolichopus griseipennis; assembly: GCA_963082915.1. Classification (NCBI taxonomy): domain Eukaryota; kingdom Metazoa; phylum Arthropoda; class Insecta; order Diptera; family Dolichopodidae; genus Dolichopus; species Dolichopus griseipennis. The sequence continues at coordinate 32,156,603 of OY720441.1, read as the reverse complement.
ATAAGACCAAAAATTTAAAAAATAGTTTTTTGACTTTATTTCAAATATGATAATGAAATGAAGTCAATTGGCTTTATATCATTTGACCTCATTGCATGTACCCTCTGAGTACCCACGAGTATCTATAGATATAAGTAATTATTTAACAAATTATAATATAACCACGAACTTTTTCGCAAGATTTTCCAAATAGATTTTCATATAATGAACAAAGCTAAAATTGATGATAAGTGAAATATAAAAATATATTTTATATAATATTATACAATTCTACTGCTTTTTAGTTTATAAATTTTCCGTTAATCTGCATTGAAAAGAAACAATAAATGAAAATGAATATGAAAAAAACCCCCTTTATTTTTGAAACAGAACCTATATTGTATAGAAATTTTTTTTAAATTTAGTTCAATAAACCGGTGATGGTGCGAGGTGACATAATAACTTTTATTACGCATGCTTTAAAAAAATATATTTTTACCCGAAATTCAGAAAAAAAAAAATATATAAATATAATAAAAGTAGGTGACAGCTGAAGGATCCTAAAATACATAAGATATATGATATTTGTGTATATATAATTGTTTGATTGTGTTAGTTAAATATATTTTAGAAGGATAATATTATTATATAGGAAGAAAAATTTTATTATTTTTTTTTTGTTTTTTATTAGGTATATAAGAAATGACATTTGAAATGTCATACATATACATATAACTGTTATTTATTTTAAAAATGTGCCAAATTAAAAAAAAAACAAAAAAAAAAACGGAAATTAAAAAAATGTTATATTTTTTGTTGTTTCATAATTTCATCAATTAAATGTTATTGATCTTTTTCGAATATTAGTTTTGAAGTTTACATTTGGTTCAAATTAATTTGAATATACTTTAAATTTTAATATAAGTGTTGATGTAAATATTTTCTTTTTCACTTTAACTGAATACCTTTTTAATTTAAGTTGAGAATGTTTTTTTTAATTAATTGTATGCATGAGTGAAGATTTTTTTATTTTAAGTGAGTACATTTTTACTGTAAATTAGGATTTTGTTTAATTTTTAACCTGAAAATCTACAATATGAACGAAGAAATTTTTATCATAATTAAAGATTTTTTATATTAAGTGAAGTTATTTTTTCCCTCTTTATAATAATATAGATAATAATTAATATTGCTGCTTTTCTACTATAATCGAAAAAATTTTAATTTTAAGTGCAAGTTTTTTTATTTATTTAAGTGAAGATATTTTTACTATAAGTGAAGAATTTTTGTAATTAACGTGAGGATGTTTTGACTGTAAGCGAAGTTTTTTCTTTTTAATCTTTAATCTCGATTAGATTATTTTCGAAGATGTGGAAATCTAATGGAAAACATCTAATGGAAGATGTTTTATATTAAGTGAAATTATTTTTATTTAAAGTGAAGAAATCTGGTTCATGTAAAATTGATTACTTATATGTAAAATCAGTAATTTTTTTAACGAATCTTGAACGTAATATCTGTGTGTTTTTCATCCGGGCCAGTATCAAGATTTGAAATAAAGGATGTGGTTCACTTAAATAAAAAAGATTTTAAAATGAATTGCTGACTAGATACTTTGATTTAAAAACTCGAATATCAAATGTCAAATAATATGATATGTCAAATGTGAAATCAGCATTAGTATAGAATAATTAAAATTAATTTAAATCCAAACTTTAAAAAAAGGCAATTTTATGATTAAAAAATCGTAAAGGTTTCATTTCAATCACAGTATAAACATACTTCGTACAGTATAAATATACAAAGTTTAATAGCATTACATCAATTCATAAAATAAAAGTTAATACAGTGCTGTACAATACACAATTCATGAGTATATATTAAGTTTCATTATTTAGTAAATAATAAAAAATTTAAACGGTCAATTTATATTAATTTTATCGTATTTTAATTTTTATAGTTTTTTAATTTTTTTTTAAATGACTCATGAAAAATTTCAATTTCATGTGGCATTTATTACCAGCATTATATTTTACTATTAGTTTCTTTGTTTCTAAGATTTTAAAAATCTTTGAAATTTAAAATTGTATACCAGTTGAGTAAATTTCTATAAATAATTACTTTGAAAAATTCGAAATCTTAAGAAATTAAAGATACGTTTGTATGTCGTACACATGTGATACAGTCTTAAAATAAAACTAAATTTTAAAATTCTTTATGTTATTTAAGTTGGACATTACATTTTTTGCATTGATCTATTACTTTTTATTTGGATATAAAGAATTAAACAACCATCCTAAATGTCTCTTTGTGCTAAGATGGAATTAAAAGTTTTATAGTTCGGGCCACTGCAACATATTTTATCTAGTAACGGTAATAATATTTTAAAAATTTTTTAGTGAAAAAAATTTATTAAATGAATGCTTATTACCTTGGGCACAATAAGTGTAGCCATGTCCTTAGCATTGAAGTTCAAAATGTCAAAAACAAACGTAGCTATCAAATTTTCAAATAGAACGCAAAACGTTGAAAGCGTTAAAGTGACATTTAATGTAAATAAATTAAAAAAAAAAAACATAACTAATTTTAAAATTTAATTCTATTATTTTATGATAAATATATTTAAATTTTTAATTTTTATAATTCTATGTTCTCCAATTTCAAGCTATGAAATAATAATAAATATCAATAACAGACTAAATATAAACAATTAGCCGTCAAATTAACGTAAAAGTTAAAAATTAATTAACTTTTGCGTTAAGGCTGCGTTGAAGCATTTTTATTACCTTCATTGTGTGTTTTCGTGTTGTTTTCCATATGTTTAAGTTTTTAAGTATGTTAGTTTGAACGTTGTTGGCTACGCTCATTGTGCTTAGGAGGTCAAGGTTTTAGTAACTCCTAAAGTATCAGTTTAGTACTACCGGTTGAAAACCAGAATTTTTTTTTTACTTTCACTGGGATTTAAACACTGGCCTTTCGCATGAAAGGTAGGTTCTCCAACCACTGTGCCACCCAGCCTTTCTAATTAAAATTAATTAACAAAATCAACGGATTATTATAATTGCTTAGCAACCAGTCGTAAAATTTCCTACCACTTGTTACTAAAGGTCAAACTTGACTCAGTGAATGTATATGTGAGGATGTGATTAAATTAAATGAAAATTGCCTTCCCTAGTTATAAATAACTTATAAGATATAATGAATGTTATGTGATTTATATATTAAAAAAACACTAAACGACAAAATAACAGAACAGAACTAAAAACTTAGAATTTTAAACAGCGACTGAAAAAAATTGAATTTCTAAGAAAATAAATTCCTGCATTAATAGTTTTAACAACTTTACGCCATATTTTCATTTATAAAAATTAAATTAAATTTTTTTTTGTTTTTAATATACCTGCTTCAATTTTAATTTGCTTTTTCCTGCATTTTTTTTTTATAGCCTTTTGGTTCTTTTGTTTTTTTTTTCCATTATTGTGATTTTTCCTTCATTTCTCTCATTTTCTTTTATTTTATCCAATTAATCAATTGAAGAAATGACATTAATCATCAGTTTTTATATACATATGCTTATTATTTTATATATGCACACAACCCTACATATAGTAATATAAAATGTAATAATATTTAATTATGTTACATTAGTACATCTGCAATAGGTACTATATACATATGTATGTATATAATAAACGTTTTAAAGTTGCGTTTTATTTTTAAATTCTATTTTGGTTTTTATTCTTATTGTTGTTGGTATTAAAATATGAAGTTGTAAACGAACTGAAGTTGAAACTATATTCGCTTTTTTTATTAGAAAAAACAAGAACTTATTTTATGAAATGTGCAATGTAAGATACAATCAATTCAACATATGTAAAAACAAAATAATCATATTTACTTATCACATGTTCTCATGTTTTTATGTGTTTCTCATAATTTTCGTATGGAGCTGTTCATTGTACGTTCTAAAAACTAAATTAAACTTCATATTTAAAGATATTCATACTACAAAGTATAGATATACATTATACATATAGATATGTTATATTGGGAGACCAAACCAATTTAAAGAATTAAACATAGTCTTGTTTGTTTTTTTTTATTTAAGCCGGTTTGTTTTTACTTTTTTTGTTAACGCATCCATATTTATGTGCCGGCTTTTTAATTTGAAAATTATTTTTTATAATATTTTATATACTCTTATGCGTTTAAACAAAGATTCAAAGGTATATTTGGATGTGTATATTTATAAGTATATAGTTTATTAAAATTATGTTTTTTTTTTGAGTTATTTAATATAACATGTATATAACTCTTGAATTTCTGAAACCCTTCAAGATATTTCTTTTAAAAGTAAAACATCAATTTTATGAGTTAGTACAGTGATGGCAATTTGAATTGAATTGGTTTTAATATTAATGAGATGAGTAATGACGTTTACGAACGTTTCCGAATCAATCGCTAGGCACTTGACACTTGTAATAAGTATGTCCAATTTTTTCTTGAGACACTATCACTCACTCAATTAATAATGATTTATATATACGACTCGTAACCTGTCAACCCGCATTACATTATCTGTCAAAATTAAATGATCTTTTAATTCGACTACAGTATAGCTATCGCAATTGAGGAAATGATTATATTATTGATAATGATATATATTTCATATAAACAAAGTAAATAAAACACAAAAAAATTAAAATAGGGAACAATAAAAAAATTACTCCAATTATTACTAAATAATTGTCCTGTATTTTTAGATCTACACTAACTTATACCCGGTACGCGTTACTGCTCCTCTCAATGTGTTTTTAATTAAAGATTATGTTATTAAAAATAAAGCTTAACACTAAAATTATTAGTAGTGGAATTGTTAATTCAAGAATGTATTAATTAAAATTACCCTTTTTAATTTAGAAAGAAGTATCGAAAAAGTTGTTGTGGCGTAATGGGTTAACGGAACTTGACAAAAAATTTTTTCAAAACTCTTTTTTTGGCCAAAGCAAAAGTACTTCGCAAAATTTAACGTAATTTATAAAATTGTTTTTTTTTGATTAGTCGTCGGGCCGGCTTGGGTTAACAAATTCTAAGTCTGTTAAAAGAGTCAACTTCATTGTTAAAGAGGATCAAGTATATTAATGTCCCGCACCCAAAAATTTTTATACAACAAAAATCAGTAGGAAATTAAAAATAAAGTACAATTTTTCATAGAAATATAGTAGTTTTAAACTTAACTTTGGAACACTTGAGTCAACAATCACACCCTGAGTTACCAATTCAATACTTTTGTCTAATTAAAAATTAAGTAAAAAGTATTACCGATAACAATTTGAATAATGTGCCTTCTAAAATAACTTCATTTATTTTCGTGGATAACAGATGGTCATTTTATGTCATTAACTTGTTTTTAAGCTTAACGACTCTTTTAATTATAGGAACTCGTAATTCTGTGGAAAATATCCAAAACTTGATAAGCGTAATTTTTCCCTTTTTGAGATAACATTTGAAGTGGACTGTTTAACATCAAATCTTTGCACTGCCAAAAATAAATAAGCGTTTATTTAATTAAAAATCCCTCAAAAGTTTATAAGATGGGAGACTTAAGATGGGAAGATAATTTTCATAATTTGCCAAAACATGATTTCTCACCTTCTTGCTCTTCTAGTAAAATAGCTAAATCAACTTAAAAAAAGAACAAAACATCAATTCCAAAAATCTATTATTACAAAACCAACAGCAAGTTATTTTATGGTTATTAATAATGTTTTAAATAAACATTTTGTGTCACAAAATATTTTTAAAAATTTTCAAACACGTTTATTGAAAAACTGTAATTTTGCGGTTATCAAGTTTTGGATATTTTCCACAGAATTTAGTTAACCATTACCTTTCAATAATAAGTAATTAATTGACTGTTACAACTTACAATAATAATTAAGTGTACCTCTGGTAATTACTATTACTGTACTTATTTCTCTTATTATATGCACATACATAACATATGTATATAGCTATATACAATTACATCATATATTGTATTTCTATGGATCTCTAGAACTAATTCCTTTCGATTTTGTTTACTTTTAAATTATACGGTTAAAATAACGTACAATTGTTTTTTTTTTTTTTGAAAATCTTATGAATCGAATTGAGAAAAAAAACAAGTAAAGAAACAGTCAGTCGGTGCAACCGACTTAGAAATACCCTACACCTATTTGGTTCAAATTTAAGGACATATCCATAAGTCATTTTAACACCATAGAAGCTGTTATTAATTTGATCGTAAGACATAGCTTACCAAATTAACTGTATAATACTAAAAACATTTTCTAATTACTCTATCTATTAAAAAATACTACAAATTCTTACTAATTTATCTATTTAAAAATATTAAATAACAAACAAACTTGAAATAAATGAAAATATATTTATTCCAATTCAATTACAAAATGAAAAAATTCTAATTATTAAATTTTGTGATAAAAAGATAATCAAAGCATAATATATTTAATAATCCAAATTTTTAAAAATTGCAATTATTTTAAATGGTTAGTTTATATACCTAATAGAAAAGCTTATAAACGCAAAATATGCAATAAATGTATTTCTAAAATACAATTAAAAATTTACACCTTTTCATATAATTCATTTAAATATAAAAATAAATTTTACATAAACGCAGCAAGTACCTTTGAACATAGCTGAACCACTACAATTAAGTCTAGATTTCGGAGACACATAGGACATCGGAAATTTATTCTTTGGCTTCGAAATTAAACTCGACCACAACCAATTCCCATGGTACTTTCATTACTAGTAACCTACTGTTAAATTTCATCAAAATACCGGCATTATTTTTTGAGTTATGGTGTTTGTAAGATATATGTTTGTTAGTCCTTGAACTTTTCAAGGGTTCCAGGACCCGAAATTATGGTACGATTTCGCCCATATGCAGTCCCGTCATACTTTCAATACTAGTTAACCCTTGTACACAATTGGAACGCTCTATCTTAATTTTAAGTTACTAGTTTTATTAATTTCGATGATAAGCTTTTACACATTGGGGGTCTAAGAGAGGTACTGAACCACCACTCCAATTGATCCCAAATTAGGGGGCCACGCAAGAAATAGTAAAGAACACCCTTGTGGCAAATTGGAAGCTTCTTCATTTGTTTCAAGTTACTATATTTATTAATTTCGAAAATATGCTTTAAGGGCCTAAGAACTGAGTGGCTGGTCCCCGATCCACTACTCCAATGGGGCCCAAATTTCAAAGACACTTACGAAATAGGAAGGGACACCCTGATACCAAATTTGAAGGTTCTATCTTCATTGGTTTCGGAATTATGCTCGTTTGGCCTAAATTCGATCAAAAAGTTCTAAGTTCCGAACCCATTGTCCAATCCTCACCGTACGTAATCACCGCCGTAGTTTCATTACCAATAACCTACAGCACAAATTTCATGAAGATAGCCTCATTAGTTGTTGAGTTATCGTGATTTTTTATATATGTTCCTTAGCCCTAACATCGATTAAAAGGTCCGGAATCCGAACCGTTGGGCTGATTTCGCCCTTATATAGTCCGCGCTGTACTTATAGTACTAGTTAACCATTGTACACAATTTGAACGGTCTATCCTAATTTTAAGTAACTATTTTTAGTAATTTCGATTATAAGCCTTTAAAACTTGGGAGGTCTGAGAGGGGTACAGAACCACCACTCCAATTGATCCCAAATTAGGGGAACACGCAAGAGATAGTAAAGAACACCCTTGTGGCAAATTGGAAGCTTGTACATTTTTTCAAGTTGTTATCTTTATTAATTTTAAAGATATGCTTTAAGGTCTTCGGAAATGTGCGGCTGGTCCCCGACCCACTACTCCAATGGGACCCAAATTCACAAGACACTTAGGAAATAGGAAGGGACACCCTGATACTAAATTTGGAGGTTCTATCTTCATTGGTTTCGGAATTATGCTCGTTTGGCCTAAATTCGATCAAAAAGTTCTAGGTTCCGAACCCATGGTCCAATCCCGACCTTACGCAATTCCCGAAGTAGTTTCATTACTAGTAACCTACAGCACAAATTTGATGAAGATAGCGTCATTAGTTGTTGAGTTATCGTGATTTTTTATATTTGTTCGTTAGCCCTGAAACCGATTAAAAGGTCCAGAATCCGAACCCATGGGCCGATTTCGCCCATATGCAATCCCCGCCGTACTTTCAGTCCTAGTAACCTACAGTTAAAATTTCATCAAGATAGCTCCATTATTTTTTGAGTTATCGTGCCTACGGACGGACGGACGGACGGACGGACGGACGGACGGACGGACATGGTTATATCGACTAAGGCGGTCACGCTGATCACAAATATATATACTTTTCCATATCTAGCTCGCTTCCTTTAGGTGGTTACAAACACCATACCAAAGTTAATATACCCCTTTACCTATTCTATAGGTGTAGGGTATAACAAAGAATTACAATAATAAAAAACAACCTATTTCTATAATAACAAACAGTAGCATCTAGCATGATTGACACGATATGCATCTCTGCATACCACATTTTACAGTAGTGTAGTATGGTAGTATATAACGTAACTCCAAAAATAAATAAAAAAAAAACCAATATGAAAATAAAAAAAAAATAAACATTTAATTTCGTTTTTCTAATTAAAAATATAAAAAAATAAAAATGAAAATGTGTGAATGAGTCACAAAAAAATGAACGCCTTAAAACACATCTTCTTTGATAAAAAACAAATTAAATTGTGAAAAAAAACACATTAAAAATATTTTGATTGAATTCAGTGTGATTTTTAAAGATAACTATAAACAAAAACAAAGAAGATGAGGCAAGAGATAGTGGTTCAGATAAAGTCACTCATTAAAAAAACTCATTCTAAATATAAAATAAATTGTACAGATGCAAAAGTTTATATAACATTTTTTTTATTAAATTAAAAACTAAAAAAACAAAGATAACATGGATAATAAAAAAAAGATAGTGGCATTGAAAAATAAAATCTTTCTCAAATAAAAATATTTCATTTTAATTATTATGGATATGGTTACCTTGAACATTGTTTTGAGTGAAAACTTTGAGTGAAAACATTTATTTATTATTTAATTTAATGTTAATATAAGTTTTTCCTTATATAAATATATAAATTTTATATACTATAAGTATACATATATAATGACATAATGACATAAATAAAAAAAAATTAAATATAAATATATTTAAAATAAAAATTTATAAATAAATAAAATACTAATTATATTTTATATAAATGAATGAATTTTAAAATTTCTCATTATTTATTAATAAACAAATTTTCTTTATTTTATTTCAGTTTTTCTAATTTAGTTTTTACATGATTTTTTTTTTTTGGATACATTGAACATATTTATATATATATATAAATGTATATTAAAAGTTAATAAGTTATTAAATAATACATTTAAACTAAAAATATTATTTTGTTGTAAAAAAAATTTCAAAAATTAATTAAATATATTTAAATTTAATTAATATACAAAATAGAAATATAGAATACAATTCTAAAAAAAAAAAATAATTAATTAGAATATAATAAAATAATTATACTTAGTATAGTTTAGAAAAAAAAAACACAAAAACAAAATTAAAAAATGTATTTAATAAACAGTAAATTAATGCTTTTAATAGCATTTATAATTAACTTAATTTATTATAATAAAGTCAGTGCTAATGTAAATATATGGGATAAATTAAGAGAAGAATCAGATTTATCACAGGTAAGTTTATAAAAAAAATAATATTTTTAAAATAATTAATTTTTATTAAACATTTTATTATTAAATTATAATTTAAAATACAATTATTTTATAGAAAATTTTATGGGATAATAGTTTTGAGTGCATTATTCAATTCAGTTTTGAATACAATTTTCTTTACATTATTGAAGCTCAATTTTGCTGTAATTAAAATTTGATTTAATATGAAATTTATAAAATCTTAAATTAAATAAGATATAAATTACTATTAATATTATAATAAGTTTGTAATCAAAAAAATTTCAATGTCAATTGTTATATAAAAAGATCTTAAAAAATTAGAAAATTCGTAGGAGAAGTTCGCGGTATTCAATTGGAGTACAAATTCTTAAATCGAAGTTAAACGGCAGCCCTGCCTCATAAATTTTCAAATTAAAAAAATTTCGGTTACCTTTTAAACCATTTAAAAATTTTTTTGAAATGTGCTTGCATACAGTTTTACTCTGCTGGTCCGTCTGTCCGTCCGTCCGTGTGTGTGTTTACAAACCTTCAACATCATTTAAAAAAATGAAAAATTTTAAGTACTTATGCATAGGTATTGGAAAAATATATAATGGAAGAACTTTTTTCTGTAAGATCATCTGTTATGGAGCTACACCTCGTCAATATGAGGAAAGGCCCCTTATTTAAATTATTGTAACAAAAGTCGAATAAAGGATATATTTTCAATCTGGAAACACTTTTATAAGCTTAATAAGTATATGTAACACAAATGTATAGGGTTGCCATACGGTGCTCATTTAACGTTAGCCAAAACTCAATTTTTGCCGAATTTTTTGGCAGAACTTGAAATTTAGAGGAAAGTTAAATATCAACAAATTGGTTTTGTTTTTTAATCTTTTCAGAAATATTATATTTAGTATAGCCTTCCGTTTTGAAGCAAGAACTGAAAAATTACAATTTTTAAACATCTGTAACTTGGAATACCTGTCAAAATTTAATTTTGAAAATGTGCTTTTTTAAAAATCCTCGGCCTGTTTTTTTACTACTTAGTTGTTAATTTATACGCTCAAATTGCTTTAAATTGATTAGTTAATACTGAAAGAGTAGTAAAGTTTTTGCAAAACTTCAAATTTTTACAATAATAATACAAATTTTTTTTGTATAATTAAATATTTCAGAATCTGTTCAGAATCTTAAAAACCACATAGTGATTCATTTTAATTCTAATAAATTGTTCTAAAAATTAATAATAAAAAAATATAATGTTGGATAATGAGTAATTAATGTACCTAGATTGAAATTGATTTCCCTGTATTCTTAGTTAATGACTTGGTTTTATGGTCTATAAATTTATTTACAACCAGTTTTTTTAAAAAAATGCCAGCAATTTTTTTCAAATGATATCTAATTGCATACCTACCTATAAAAAACCGCATTAAGTAATTGCGGTTCTCTTTTTACTTATTCTAAGCTTTTGTTATCAATAGTCTAAAGAATAGTTAAAATTTATAATGTTAAAACATATTTGATTTAAATTAAGAAAAGGTCAATGTTTTTTAAATACTTATTGTATATATTATTATTACCCATTTGAGAACTTAAAATAGTTTCAGTAAAGCTGAACTTGGTGTAAAAGAATAGAAAGAATTCTTAATTGTAATAAAAAGTATCATAGTAAAAGAATTAATGAACTTTGTTAACAACATTAAAAAGAATATAAATTAAAATTTAACCTATATTCCATAATTATATAAAACTAAAGAAAACCTTTTAATATAATATATTACCTGTTATTTAAATTTAATAAGTATAGGTACTAAAACATTTTGAAAAAATTTGAAAAAATTATGTACAACTATCTTGCGGATATATTTTATATAATTTTTTTTAAATTTATAAAGTGTATAGAATGATTTATTTATGTAATATAAATTAAATATTAATTCAATTTAGATTTCAAACAAATAAATGAATAAAATATTAAACAAGTAATGAAAAAACCAAGAGTTTTAAAAAAAGCTCATTTTCAAAATTATGTAGTGTTTCATATTGAGTATTTTATCAAAATATAATGTTGGAGCTTCAATGTTGGAGCTCAATGTTAACGTTGAATTTAGAAAAAAAATATATATATAAACTGGTAACTAAGTTACTGCTTGCTTATTTAAACAATAAAATTTTATTTGTTAAGCCCTAATAGCCCCTCAATGGGGAAGGTTGCTAAATTTCTCAAAAAATTAAAGATGTCTTACCATTTTCAGATTGAAAATACACCTAACAGAACACTTTTTAGAACAATTTAAAAAGGGTTTTTTCCGACTTTAGGGGGCTGTAGCTCCTAAGGGGTGGGGCTGCAGAAAAAAGTTCTTCTATGAAATTATTTTATTTAGAATATCACCCGTGTCTAAAATTTCTTTTCTCTATTTCAAACAATGTAAAAGTTTTTGTAAACATACGGACGGACAGACAGAAAGACGGTAAGACAGAGTGAAACTATATAGGCACATTTTTACAAAATCTTTTGAAAATGTGCTAAAAAGTAGGCATTCATTTTACAAATTATAAATTAAGTATAATAAGTAAGATTTTAACATGCGATCTCACTCTTTTCTTAATATTATTTCTAATTGTATCTGTCAAATTCTATACTAGTGAAAATCTACTAATGTGAAATTTTCTTATTTTATGAGCCTATTGCTTTAGGGAAGAAATTAGAAAAGTATAAATGACTATTATTAATTAATTATTTTAACAGTAGTTCTAAAATTTCCAAAACTTATTAGGAAATGGTAATATATTCAAATTACACTTAATTTTTGGTGTGTTCACATGTTAAATTGAAATATTTTTGACGGCAAAACGTGAAATCCGCTAAATGTAAAATCTACTAAATGTCAAATATGCTAAATGTCAAATTTGCTAAATGTCAAATTTCCTTAATGTCAAAAGTCTTAATAATTACAAATTCAGAAATTAGGATATACTCGTACGTCACAATTGTTAGAAATTGTTTGTCATTTATGTTAGGAGTTTTGTCATTTCTTATAAGTAAATATCTAAATTTGAAATTTTTGTAACTTTTTTCAATACCCTGAAAGCTTTAATTTTTTTTTTTTGTAGAATATATGACATATTGTCGAATTTTGCAACATAGTATTTTTAAACATTTTTACAGATAGTTTGACACTAAAATAGTCAAAAAGTATGATAAAAATATAAGTCACAAATATTTCTACGATCGTTATGGAAGGTGCAAGAATACATTAGCTACATGTCAGACATGTACACCTAAACTGGTTCAGAACTCTGTTAATTTAGTTTTAACTTATAGTTAATATAATTTAGAGCTTAGAAAATTTGATTTATTTTTATAAATTAATTTAGTGTTTATTAAATATCCATGACTGTACCTAATTTTATTTTAAAAATAATTTAAATAATAAAACAATTAAATTAAAAATAAAAACAATGTCCTACTTTTTCAAATCATTAAAATAAAAAAATATAATAATTCTATCATGGTAAAACAATGAAATATATATATATTATATATAAATACATATTTTTTTATAATAAATGCATTTTATAATAAAATGTCCTTAATTGTCTTTAAATTGAACACTAATTGCAATTATATTCCATGCATTAAAATCTAAATAATAATATTAATCCAATTTGGAACTTTTTACTTAACATGAAATAATAATTTGAATAATGCTAGTTAAATACCTACATACAAACATATATATGTTATAAATAACTCAATGTATATGTTCAAATGTATGTAACATATAAATGACCTACTTTTAAAATGCTTATCTTAACTTTCAAATAAAATCAATATCCTTGCATAATTTTCCTTTTTTTTTTTTTGTAATAAAATAATTGAAACGTCAGAACATAATTACTAATACATACATAAGCATATATATATATGTACAAACTACAAATCCTTATATTAAAGTGAATTACTATTGATTTATTTGATCAGATTTTAAATGTGTCTACACACATATATTTTGTATATAGAAAAAGTGCAAAGTGCACTTAAAATGTATTATATTCCAAAGTATATATAGAAGTGGTTTTCCAATAAGACGTTCACACTTTCTTAAAAATTAGCCTAGATTTACCTATAGGTGCTTCTTACCTTTTTATTTATTATCTATTTACCTTCTGTTCTTAAGAATAAATAAATCTAATTAATGTACAAGGAATAGATAATGATTAAAAATCAATCTGGCTTAAAAAAATGATTAATCACATCAAATTACACTTAAAGTTTATACCTTTTGTTCCTTTGAAAGAGAAAATTATTAAAAAACAAAATAAAACTTAATAAGGCAATAAACTGTAATGAGCGTTGCAAAAACACGAACGAATGAAAAAAACCCCACACTAACAAACAAATAAACAATAAAGCCATTAACCTTATTAAAGGAAAAAATAAATGATGTTAAGGATCATAACACGATATCCTAATTATTATGATTGTGCATTGTAAATAACTATTTTGATTTGGTAACATATGGTATCTAAGTAACTTTATTTAAAAATAACATAGTGACCATTAGCTGGTTATCTGGAATATTTTGAGGGGGACTTATTTTGAAATTATATCATGAAATTCAAAGTTTGCAACTTGTTATAAACTAAATAAAAATTGAATAAAACTTTTGGTGTTAATAAGAATATCGAAACTAATTTTACATCAACTTATGTATTATTTTCAGAAGATCTCTTAGATTCACAATATCAGCCGAAAATTGTTCCTTAAATTTTTAATTTATATTCAAATTTAATTCATTAGTTCAAATTTCATTAGATTGAATTCATCAATTTCTTAGATCAAGTACTTGATTCAATTTTTCATTATTTTAGATTACTATTAGAATAATTATTAGATACCTACTATTTATATTAGATTTTCAGTTAAACCGAGGATTACATTGTTAACTGTAAATTAAACTACAAATTTACTATCATAATAAGTAAACTTAAAAATATATAAAACCAAACAATTTATAAACTACACACTAATTTATCTATAGATAGAACTAAAATAAAAATTTTATTCGCGATTCGCGCTAATATTTTAATGTCATCCCAGAATATGTTACATTTAGCCATTTCTTGGTAAATTGTGCTGCGCCATGGGATGTTTGGACGGCCGCGTCTTCTAGTCCCTTGAGGGTTCAACTTTAATGCCACACATGCCCGGGATATTCTTAATTTCGTTTTCCTGGATCACTAAAAGCTGCTCTTGGCTTTCTTTAGCCTGTGTTCCACGTCTTTATGAGGCCCCCCTTATTGGTAGTTATTTCGCTTTCGTTTTTTCCAAGTTGATTTCTAGACCAGCGTGTTGAGCAAGTTGTTCAAGATTGTTTGATTTGCTGTGTATGTCGCTGAATCTATGCGATAATAGGCAGTTGTCATCCTCACTCTAGGTCTTCGAAGTATTTATATAAAAATACTTTATTAATTAAAAAAATTCTTAAAAAAAATACCTTAAAATTTAGAAAATATTTAAATGCCCTGAAAATGATTGATTCCTTAAAATGTACTTAAATACCACGAAAAATACTTATAAGCATGAAAAATAGTTACATTTTTTTAAAAATTAACAAGTATTTTACGTGTATTTGTATGCTGGTACTTGAATTTTAGAATTATTGGTTTTAAAGTATTTAATAGTACTTAGAAAAGTAATTAGTATCAAGTTATTGTACTGAGTAATTTTACTGGTACTTGCATCTTACAGATCTGCCATTAAGTTAGGTTAACAGTATAACATTTTCAATTAATACTTTTCGTAGAATAATGAATATTTTTCAAGCACATTTTTCTTCGAGAAGTAACTTGTTCTCATTTTTATTTATTTAAATAGAAAATAATAAATAATAAACATAAAATATAAAATATTACCTATAATCGTGTTCCCAAAATAACCTATAGCTTAATAGTAAATAAAAAATTAATCTTATCTATATAAACATATCCATCTGTCAAATTGACACTATTGACATATGCATATACATAACGTCATAACCCAACAAACATGTATTCTGTACGTCAAGAATAGGGGTATGCAAAATCGCTCATCTCAATCAATCATCTAGTTTAGTGAACAAATGATTAACGAAACGGAAACAGAGCTTTACCTAGCTTTGTGGAACCCTACGCTCCACTAGGTGGTAAAACAGGAAAAAAAAATTTATAAATCAAATCAAAAGTATCTGGTCACTCTAAAAAATTTATAACAAAACTTAACTTAGTATTTATTTTTCTTTAATAAAGTTATGTTATATTTGCATTCTTCCTAAGTAAACCACACTTTACTTTAAATATTAGTACAAGAGTATATGAAAAATCATGATTTTAATTTGTATAAATAAAAAATAAAAAAAAACAAAACAATAAAAAACTAGAATAATAATAGAATAATTTTATTTATGAAATTAAGGACATTCAATACATGCACAATTCATTTATATATATGTTTCATTATATGAACTATCTTTATATATTGATGATTCTTAAAATAAAAACCTAAAATAAAAAGAGCTTTTCTTTTAAAGTAGTTTTTATATTTTCATTTTTTAACTTAATTTTTATGTTGTTGTTGTTATTGTTGTTGTTGCTGTTCTTTTTTCACTTATGACATAAAAATTCAAAACTAATTTTTTTAAAAATAAATAAAACATAGAAAATACTGAATTTATTTGAAAAATTGAATAGAAAATGAAAATAGATTTTTATGTCTTCTATTTTTTAATCTTTTAGTTACAACCATATAAATATACATACATATATAGGGTAAGAGGGTGTATTTAAAAAAAAAAAACAAACAGTTAAAGAAAAATAATATCGATTTTTTAATTTCATAAAGTTTTCTTTTTTCCTTCATTTTTTATTTTAACTTTAAAAATTTTTTATATAAAAACTTTAGCTTTTGTTCAATTTTAAAAATGAGAGACTGTCTATTTTCCTTCTATATATATATATTCCTTATATTTATATATATATATATATATATATTTTGCAATAGGATTTTAAATACCTATAAGAAATACCTAGCTACTAACAATCAAAAAATTTACTCAAGAATGGAAAAGAATGGAAATGAAAAATTGTGTAAAAAGGTCAAGGATATTGTGGTGAATTTTGCAGAATATTTATTTTTTTATTTCAATTATTTTCAAATTTTCACCACTTTTATTTTTATTCATCTCTTTTTTTTATTTTGTTAAAAAAAATTTCTGAGAAATGAGAATTGAGTTGTGATTTGAGAACTTTTTTTTTTTTTGTTTTTTTTTTCTACTTTTCTCTCATTTCGAAAAATTGTGTTGAATTCTGTTAAAATTTCAATTTGAGTGGAAAAAAATTAACGAGTGAGGTGAAAATAAATCACTCATTTTATTATTTGAATGAAATTGAGTTTTAAATTGTTTTTGTGTTTTTTTGTTATTTTGGATCGGAAGAGTGTTTTTTAATTATGAAAGAATGTAGGCAGTAATTGTAAAGTTAATATGTGCTATTATTAATTAAAAAATTTTTTAATTTAATGTTTTTAATAACTTTTATATTATATGCGTGTGTAAAAATTGTAATTATGAAGAAAGCTTATTTTAAAATTAAATAAGTATATTTTTGAAGGTATTTGTTTTTAAAGAGATCCAATGTCCAATTCCAATCCAATTTAGTTCTATTCTAATCAAGGTGTGTGTTGGTTTGGTAATACTGCCTGATAATATTAATCTTTTGCCGATTTGACATTTGCACTTAATATTAAATTATTTTAATATACACTATATTTTTTTATTAGATACAATCCGACCGACACTTTTCGATTGAAAAGCCGCCACCTTACCACTGAGCTATCGGTCAGACAATTGTGTTTTTTTGGTAGAATTTATTTTTAATTAGTATTAGCATTTCTGGGTCTTGTCTGTTTTGAATTGAATTACTAATTTTTTAATTTAATTACATGATGATTATTAAAAGCTGAATTATTTTATATATGGAACACATGTTTGTTATACATAATCTATGGGGAATTTTAATTAGTGATATATATTATTTTTGAAAATAATTGAATTCGGTATTATACTTAGGTATAACTTATTTAGATTTTTTTTTAATAATTTGTTTTAAAATTTAGTTTTTTAACAAATTTAAGCTGAAATTTTTTTTAGAATTATAATTTTTTAGAACTACGGTTTCAATTTATTAATTAATATACTTAAGTAAACATTTTAATTAAAGTGATGTGTGATGACAAATTGGTAAATGACTCAAGTCTTAAAATACTTTAATAATAATATAAATAAAAAAAATTCTTAAATTAATATTTATTTTATGATTTTTATTTTATATTTGAAAAAAAAATAATATAGAGAAATTTTAAATTTTAGATAATGATTAAAATTAAAAATTAAAATAAAAATTTCTGATTAAAGTTAAAATATAAAAAATGTAAATTAAAATAGGTTAAAAATATTTTCAGGCACAGCTTTAAGTCTGTTTTTAGTTTTATTATTAATTTAATTTATTAGAATAATATGGTCTAAACTTTTTTAAAAAATTAACTGATATTTTCAATCTTAAACTTTCATAAATATATGATCTGACAGGCATGTCTACTCACAGTAGTTTTAAGTTAATTTTTTAATACAAAATAAAGAAAAAAAAAATGCAAACATAAGGTTTATATTTATTTTTATCGCATAGTGGGCTTTGGAACCAGACCTATAGCATATGACTTATGTAAGCTCATAATAAGAATTTAAATAATCCCATAATCCTTAAATAAGGAGCTCAATCCCATTCATTATCATAATATACTAGGTTATCTTGCATAGTTTCGAAGTGGTTCCAAGACCTAATTCGGACCAAAAAGTTCCTATTACGGACCTAATAATGAAAAGTAGTTTATGAGGTGATCTATTTAAAATTAGCATGCGAAAATAAATAAATTTTTCATATTTTTTAATTCATTTGACTGGGATAAGATCATGTCTAAAATATATTTTAAAATATTATTAATATGTATCTAATCCAATCTAATTATTAATAATATTTTTTAATTTTATGCCATATACTTAAAAATTGTTTTAAGAATTGCAATAAAAATTGAAAAATTAAGCTAAATAAAAAAAATTTTATTTTTGGATAATCAAATAATTATAAAAACAAGTTAGTATAGAAAGTATGGTTTTTAAGATTTTCTTTGAAGACTAATACAGAAATAAAAAAAATTGAAATACCAAACTTAGGTAGCTGTGTTTAAGTGCTCAATGTTCAACTGTTATTCTGTCTTATAGTATAGTTAACTTTTAGAACAGAACTGGGCATGCTTGGCTCTATTATTACAATTAATCTTAATGAATTTCATATACAATTTAAACATGAGATACTATTAGATCTTACAACATGTATATAAAAACTTCTTGGATATCAATAGATTCAATACTATTTGTTATATATTGTAATAATTTTATATTTGAATTGTAACGTGTTTCCATATCTGCGAGTTATATTATTCAATTAAATTATTTATTTATATAAACTTATTAATTATAGGTTATGTCAGTAATTTTGAATGTACTGGCGATCTGTAGTTGGGCCTAGTCGAAAATCACATAAGAGAGTCTCCACTTTTACTGAGATTAAGATTTACTGAAAGTCGACATTTTAACCACTACGCCAGACAGTCATTGATTTCTCTCTTCCCATTATAAAAACAAACTGTCATACAGCAATCAAGATGGACAGAATTTGCTAAAAAAACTTTAAAAACGTGCTAAAAAGTAATTTAAAAAAAAAAAATCTTTTAAAAAATGAACAAAATTAAAAATTATTTTAAATTTTTGATTTAATCTGTTAAAACGGCGAATAATTTTAATTATTTATTATTTATTACCTTCAACAGACATTTAAAAATTTTATAAAATATCAATTTATTTGACTTATTTTACATTTCTCAGTCATTTAGTATAAAGCTGTATTCTAGTTTTCACGTAGTTTGGTTTTTTTTTTAATTTAAAATTTAATTAAAATATATTTTTTTTTTAATTATGAATAAATCCGACAAAATGGTTTTATTTGGATTAATTTTATTGAATATTTTCAATCTTATTTATGGTCGGGTAAGTTAACTTACATTTGATGAGAAGGACCCTAAAAATTAAGCAAAATACATATTGACAAGATAAAGCTAAAAAATTGGAACAGAGGTTCTATTACTAAAAATGTTATACAAAAATTAACATGAGAATATAAGAAAAACTACCTTCTATGTAGTTTTATAATAATCCTCCATTTTGAGGAAATGTTCAAATAATTGGAATAAGAGACAAATTGATTATTAAATATTAAAATTAATTAAATTTCTTAAAAATTCGGCAAAGTTAAATCAATTGGAGAAAATAATATAAGTATGTAATTATATAATGTACTTTAATAGTATTGTTTCATAGCCCAGCAACACTGGGCTCCTTAGTCAGGTCTATAATGTTGATAGCCTTGCGTTTAGACTAAAAACAACTCCTAGTTCAAATTCTCAATAAATTTTTAATTATTTGAATGAGTAATGGAGTATTTTTTATTAAAGTAGACTTACAAAAATTCATGACTAATTAAACAAAAGTCTAAATATACTTTTAAGTCTCTGGTTTTAATTTAAATTTGTGTTTTAATTAAATTTTAATTTCTTTTAAAATTTTAGCGTAATTTTGATATAAATTTAAAAAGTTTAACATGTAAAAATTTAACATCAGAACAAATAATTTTTTACAATTGTGATTTGGTACCAGTTAATAATAAAAATACAGTGAATTCAAAATATGATGTATTACAAAAAATTGAAAAATTTACTGTTGCCGTAGAAGCAATTTTAAATACACCTGGTGGCAAAAAAATAAATTTATTTAATAAACCTGATATTGATGGATGTAAATTTCTTGAATTTAAAAATGATATACCATTTGTTAAAATTTTATATGCAACACTTAACAAAGCTAGTAATTTACCAAAAAAATGTCCTGTAGAACCGGTAAAATATATATATATACCTAATTTTCAAAATATTTCAAATATATTTTTTTTTAAATTTTTTTTTAAATAGTTTATGTATGAAATGAAAAATTTTGTAATAGATGCGGAAAAATTTCCGGCATATTTTCCGGATTGTGATTTTGAAATAAAATTTAAATTATCTTTCAATGATGCAAAAAATCCAGCCATTGATTTAATATTGCTTGGTGAAGTAAAGACAATAAAAAAATTATTTTTCTAAATTTTAATAAGATAAAAATATAAAATTTTTTTATAATTATTTAAAAATTGCAAAAAATTTTATTTGAAATAAATATAATAAAAAATATAATATTTGTTTATTTTTTTTTATCTTAGGAAATTGTTTTGGTTTTTAAGCCAAGTAAATGAATCTATATAGAAAGAATCTATTGCATAACTAACATCTAAATTGGAGATGCCATATTGTTTAAAAAAAAAGTTGAAATAATGTTTCATGTTTTTTTTTATTAACCCATTAAGACTTAGGTTCAGAGGTTAATATAAAACAGTACCTTTGAAATATCTTTCTATTAATTTTAGCAATGGCTATGTTTATCGGAGATACATACAAACTTTATTTTAGGTTTATAGTTCAACTGTGGTCTGCAATTGTGTTACCACTATAAAAATTTCTAATAAATCTATGAATCAAATTTATTATTACTTACACTCAGATCCCAAAACTTAATATCAACTATAATATGAAGTAGAATGTTAAATATATTGTAAGTTCACAATTAAAGTACACTCGAGTTGATTATCTAGTACAAAATCAATTGATATTTCAAATTTTAATAATAATTTTTAAATATGAAGTACGCAAAGATTGGACATTTGTGGTATTTTTCGCTTAATTGAAATGTTTGTGATATTAAACGAAACCTTCTTCAAAGTAAATGAAACTATTTGTATATTAAATGAAACTCTTTTCAAATAAAATTAAACCTAAAATAAATCTTATATAAAGAATAATATGACCACAAAAATAAACACAGAATTTTTTGACAGTTCTGAATCAGATGACAGAAAAAAAAACGCCCATAATATTAGAATTAATAAATTTAAGATGTTAATATTGTGTGACAGGAATATTTTTGACATATTTAAGGGTTATAAAAAACCATGTAATTTTATATTTAAATAATAATAGTGCTATATAAAAGAGAATGTTCGTCTGTTTGTATGTAGCTTTTGGGCTCCTAAACTGCTTAATGGATAATCGTGAAAGCTTGTATCGAAAGTTTTTGGGTATTAGGAGTGTTTCTCGAATAACAATTTTGCTCTAAAGGACTCAATTTTGGCTCTAAAGGCCAAATAAAGGCTGTGGTGCTAGTATTTAAACTTTTTTTCTAAAATAAAAACGGTTTGACTGATTTACTTCAAATTTTGTATAGATATTGCTCTTTGAAAATGGAATAGACTCTAATAACAGACTTATGTTACAATGTAATTAACATTTGTATCAACAACTCATCACTAATCAATTAATCAAATTATCAATTTTTTTGATAAAGTTATGTGTTGCACCAAAACCATAATTGAAGACAAACCAATAAAGTTTGATTAGTAAAAAACTTTCACTTATCAAAAAAATGATTATTTGATTAGTGATAAGTGTTGCTGCAATAGTAGGGCACTGATGTAATATTTGATTAGTGATAAGTGTTGCTGCAATAGTAGGGCACTGATGTAATATTTGTGCAAATTTTTATACCCACACATACAAATAAGGGCACGGGTATATTAAAATTGCTCCTCCGTTTGTAGTCCATCGATCTGGACGAGCTAAATATAGTGTCAAAGGTATCGTATCGGATCAGCATCAAAAAGTAAATCGATCTAGCTATGCGTGTCTGTCCGTGTGTCAGCAGGATAACTAAAAAACTAAAGGGCTAGAGTTTTGAAATTTACACAAAGTAATTTTTAGACCATTTCCAAGTTCCCTATTGCTTTTGGTTAAAATCGGAGCTGCCATTCAACTTTTTTGCACCAATATGAATTTCTTAAAAACAAATAACGCTGGGAGGATATAACTATATTACACACGGTTAGTTATATAATAGAACAAGCAGCTATATGAAGTTTAAAAATATTACGGCTTCCTTTTCAAGGTGCTGCCACACTGACAACTTTGTATCAGTCGATAACTCTGAATCTAATGAAGCTACGAGGTTAAAATTTAAACTGTGCAATTAAGGTAATAGGGCAAGTTACTTGGCAAAATTGGAAATTACTCGAACCTACTTTTAGTGTGGGCCAATTTTTTTTTCATAGCGGGTATGCACGGGTATCTAAAAGTTGACAAGTGTAACTGTAATCTTCCTCATTTTAAATAACATTAACTTCAATTATAAAACTCATTGAAATAAGCAACAATGCACACCTGGTATTAGCTAGTAATAATGACGTCTGGTAAAAAACTTAATTAAACTTATATTTATAATTTTGAAATAATTTGGAATTGCGTGTTAACCGTGTTACTTTTAATTGTCATATTTTTCGTTAATCATTAAATTAAAAAAAATTATTTGTTTGTTTGTCCCTTTTGTTTAACAGTAGATATATATGTTTAAAATGTTAAATCTAAAGAATCCCAAGAATAAGTAGCCTTAAGTTTAACTGAAAACCTTAGCAATTAACCATTTATGTACTTATAAAATTAATTTATAAATTCTCTTTTTTTTAACAAATATTTAAATTAATTCTTTTCATTCTTTTTTATTAATTCAAAAATAGTCAACTCTTCTTTGTTTTTAAATAATTAAAAAAAAAAAAAAATTACAATTAAAAATTAGAATAATGTTACATGTAACATTAATTTCAGTCACAATATTATACTTTTTAGTATTTACAAAAAAAAGAGACAATAATTAGTTTCTTGTTATTTCATTTAATGTATCTTCTTAATTCTTATTACAAATTATATATGTATATATATACATTTAACTTATCATTAATCAACTAGTTGGTTAGAAATTAGAAATGAAATAAAATATATATATATATATATATATATATAAAATGGAAGGAATTTTTTTTAAAAATGTGTTATCACGTAATGCAGACAATTAACTTCTTACAGAGTATAACAAATTTTATGTCCTTCCTATTTCCATTTAATCTAAATCTCCTTCTTCTTCTTCTTCTTCAGCTTCTGCTTCTTCTGTGCTTTCCCCTACCATTCAGACATAATAATAAAATTTTTTCAGCAAATTTTGGAAATTGTAAAATTTTTTTTGTTTTTTTTTTATGATTCTTTAACGCACATTTACCCAAACTCTTTAAGAATGTACCAACATTGTGTGGTGGAATGGAAGGTATGTGTAAAGTCAACTTTAAGAAAATGTTTTTTTCCATTTCCATTTTTTTTTTTTTTTTGTTTTTTTATTCTGATTGAATAATTTAGTATGACATCAGACAATCTATACAATTCCCAAAGAACCGAATAGAATACAAGATTGTTAGGGTAAAAAAAAAACCCCTTAAGAATTTAATTTTAGGAAATTTTTGGAATCAACTTAAGTATTTCCATATTTACAAAAGAAGAGTCTGAAAGTATATCTACATGTATATATCTAGATATGACAGATATATATTAATATTAGTATATGTACTAAATCATACTATATAGTTTAAAAATAAATAAATCAACCTTCCTCAGCTGTTTTAAATATTTTTATTTTTAGTAATAACCTTAAATACGTTTTGTTGAATTCGTATATAAAAATATAAAAATTTAAATGATTTTCCTTTTATATATATATGTATATATAAATCAAAGGTTATGTAATATGTAACAGAACTTAAGGTAATCCAAACTAACAATCAAGAATTGATCGATTTATATCAGTTTCTTTCAAACTATCATTTAAGTGAAAACAGTTCTTATGACGTTTAAAAGATAAAATCGTCTTTAGAGTTTTTGAAATAGTGTGTTGAGATTGTAACGTCATATGAATTTGGAAAACTAATAGAGACAGTTAAACAAAAAAGTTAAACAACTTTTTTAATATCTGTGTAATGGCTGCGACATGGCTGCGTCTATTGTAGATACTTTTATATAATTCAATACATTTAACTTAGTTTGACAGCTTGCTACGTGTAGAGAGAGGAATGAAAGCGTTCATTGTAGATAGGATATAAAGAACACAATAAGCGTTACTATGACGAAGCATTGAAGTTGCAAAATGTCAATAAACATTGCTATCATATTTTTTTAGCACAATGCAAAACGTTGAAAGTGACATTTAATATAAACAGATTTAGTAAATTATGTAATTAATTTTTCAATCTAAATGTAAATTAAAAGCTTAATTTTTTGAATTTTATAATTCTATATAATATATATGGCTGAATAAATAACGTAGAAGTTAAAAGTTGAACAACTTTTGCATGAAGACTGCATTGTGACTTTGTTGGTACTTTTTCTTTGTGTGCATTTCTATAGTTTTCAATATTTTAAACTTTTGCAGATTAGTATTTCATCGTTATTAGTTACGCTCATTGTGCTTTTAATGGTTAGATTTTCAATACTTTTCGCTATCTCATGTAAAAAAAATGTAAATGTATATACTTACCGATAAAATTAGTTAAAGTTATTAAAAACTCTGTTTGGGAAATAATGTATACTTTAGCATTAATATACAAAAATGATTTAATATCATTAACAGTTTATACTTACACTTTAGTTACTCACTCTTTATTAATTATCTTTATTACCAAAAATAAAAATAATTAAAGTTAAATTAATTGAGATTTACTAAATCAAGTTAAAAATTTTTATTTTTAATTGTAATTTTCAATCAGAAATGTCAAATTTAATTGTTGAATAGATTATTTGTTAATTGTTATCTGCAAATATAAAATTATATTGAAATTTATTATGACATACTAGAAATAAGTAGACTTTATATAATATTTAATTATAAAGTTCAATGAATATGACACGATATTGTCGCCAGCTAAAGTTTGATAAAAATTTAATGTCAACGCGAACAAAAGTAGAAAGTAATTCTACTCTAGCGTTGCTTCATGCTTTTTTATTTAGTCAACTTTCATTTAAATCTTTTATATTCTTCCTGAACGCCAAAGCGACGCTAGAAGCGACGCGAGTATTGGATTATCGTATATAATATTATTTTAAATGGAAAAAATAAGTGCTTAACATAAGCTTTTTATCAACCCCAGAATTTTTGAAAACTGTTTAAGGAATTTCTAAATTGTAGGTTATCTTAGGAGTGAAAAATTGAGCCCATTGATTGTCAATGGGATTGTTATTAAATTATTTTAATTTAACGCGATGATTGTTAATTCCTTCACCATTCAAATTAGAGGAGCAAGGGCTATATGAAGGATATGTATATAATTTTAAATCATATATTAATTTTTATTAAGTTAAATGAGCATATGTGCAAGTGCTTAAATTAAACTTATCATAAATTGTCTTCGTATTAGTTTGTTCCTTAATCATGTTACTGTAGGGTATAGGCTCTAATGAAGTAAGCACTTGGGATTGATTTGAAATACATGAACATTTTTACAATAGAAGAAGTTTCTTAATATACAATAATGATTCCTTCATAGTTTCTCTACAACTTCAAAAAAAAAAAGTTTGAGCACACCTGCAATTAATTAAAATACCAAAAAAGGTGAAAGACGAGTTAAAGTTTAATATTCCACTTGCAAAATAAAACCAATAAAACACAGAAAAGTTAAAAAAAAAAAAACACACTATAGTAGAAAAACATTGTATTAAAACTTCAAATTATATTCTATATAATTCAACCTTTTCTAATATTTATTTTTATTTTCTGTATTTTTTTTGCATTTTTATTGTTTTGATTTTTTCGTCCTTATAGCGCTTGTTTCAAAATATCTCGAATCAATCCGCCTAGAAAAAGAATAAAATAATACAAAAAAAAAAAAAAAAATCAAACAGTGCGAGCGGTAGTAAAATCAAACGATTTGCTCAAAAGAATGGTATGAAAAGTAAATTCCATGCAAAAGATGAAAAGAATCACCTTTATAATAAAAATAACGGTATAATAAGAAGGAAAATGTAACATGAAAAAATCATAAAGGATATTACCATATTATATTATATAAAAATCCTGATATCCTTTACAATGTTCTTTTTACTCTAAGGACATTTTTATGCAAAAATAAAGAAGGCATAAAACATAGAACAGAACTATAAAAATAAAAAAAAAATTGGTTTTTTGCTTCCCTTTTGTATTTGTGTTCCATTACACGCAACATTACAGGGACACTTAAGTAGTATTGTAAGGATGGAGTAAACTTAAAAATTTAATTTAAGCTTAATTCGATTTAGTATAATCATATTAGATATCCACTACAGTTACATCTGCTTTAAATTAAGCACTTTAGTTTTATGAGCAAGAATTTAGAAACCTCCTTTTAGGCCCAGGAATGTAAAGCCCAGACCTTTATATCCAGACCAGACTTGCATATTCGTTTTCCTTAAGTTTGGTATTTTAATGAAAATTAAAATATTGGTGCTTGAAAATACTTAAGTATTAAAATTAATCACATAAGTAATTAAGCTCAAGATTTAATTACTTTTTAGGAATTACTTATAAGTATTTTTACTAGATTCTTTTACTTATACTTATTTTTTTTTAAAGTATCTAAATTTTACTAATACTAGTACTTGTAAAATAATGAGTACCAGATAATGGTACTTAGTGTATAATTTATAATTTAATATGCAAATGCAGTACTGATTAAAACTTACATTACAAATTTTTAACAGATTTTAAATAGTGTGATATTAAAACTGTAATGAATCCTTAATAAATAAAAATTAAGGAATCGTCATGATAAAAAATGCAAAAGAACACTTCAAATTGTATGTTGCAGAATCGCGTTCCTCATTAGCTTAAGATTATTGACTCCATGCTAATGAGTGCCGCATAGATAAGTCGATTCTATAGTTTACAGGGCAGGTATCTACAGTGTAATAATGCTTAAAATTCTAGTGATTCGTTATTTTGATAGTTAAATTCCTTTGTCTAAATTATAATATAAAATTTTATCTGGCCACCGGTATTATCCATCTGGATTCACAACTTCAGCACGTCAAGTTCTGAATGAACGTTCTGAAGCGATGAATCAAACATAAGTGATGCAAAATTTAAATCAAAAGTCTTTTAAATTTAAAACTACAAATCTTATGTTTTACTAAATCATTTTTTAATCGATCAACAATGGTCCCAAACTGAATTTCTTTTTTAATTCTGAATCATCATTTAGGCTGGAGTGTAAAATTATAAAAAAAAGAAAATCAAATACATAAATATTGTACTCTATACCAAAAGAAAGTTAAATTTAAAATATATGGAGTGAGATAAACTGGTGAACTGAAAATAAAAATGTAAAAAAAAACATAAAAATTAAAAAGAAAAATATGAAAGAAATTTTATTTGTTTTGCATGATTTGCTATTTCGTCTTCCTTTTGGTTTTTATGGTAAAATGGAAAAGGAAAAAGAAAGAAAATCGTTGTAAAAAAATAAAAAAACAACAAAGTTTCAATTTATTTAACAAATTGAATATTATTAGAATGTAAAGTTTAACAAAAAAAAATAATAACAAAAAAAAAAGACAAAAAAAAATAAATAGAAAAAAAAAAAAAGAATTTGAATATTTTTGATTGATCCAAATCTGTTTCTTTTACATGGACGATTGAAATTGTCATGACAACTTGTCATGAAAAATATATTTATGGTTATGTTATATTTAACATTACATTACATATTTAACTTACGTATGTATGTGTTTTTTTTTAAAGTCAAAATTTTTATTTCTTATGGAAAGAATATGGATAGCAGCTGTATATGAAATCAAAATATTTTATTAAAAATGTCCTTGAATTTTTTTTTTTAATTAAATTCTATTTTTTTAAACAGTTTTTTCTTACATTTGGATGTTTTTTTAAGTTTAAATACTGTATTATGTATATGTGAACGCGTCATATTTGATTCAGTCAAAATTAACGTCATTGTTGAATAGTTTTTTGTGACTGAAGAATTTTTTAACTTTTATAAAAGAAATTCGATATTTGTCTTTTATATTAAAAAAATTGTTTTTTTTTTTTTTCAAATTAAGAGTTTATATGATACCCGGACTTTGAATATTATATATGCAAAATATATTTTGAGTTGAATCCTATATTTCTTTCATAATTGCTTTTTATCAAAATACTTAATATTTTCTCATATTATTCCGTACAGTTCTAGGAGACGGAAGGTGGTAATTTCTGCTAAAAATCAAGATTAAAGGAAATTATTAAATTAAAAATTGATTTTTTTTTTTTTTGAAGTGCTAATTGTTCAACTGTTAGGCTAATAAGCCTGTCTATAGCTTAGTTAGGTAGATGTTGTGTTATAATATGTTCGGATTATTAGATTTGATGTTAATGAATTCCACATATACAATTTAAACATAACATAGTAGGTATTAGGCATTATAAACATATAGAAACGTTTTAGATTTTCAATAGATACAATTATATACTCTATATCTATGAGTTATATTATTCAATTAAATTATTTGTTTATATTTTGTCTTTTGTTTTTACTGTTATATAAATGTAAGTAGTTTTTATTAAAGATATATAATTATTAATTATTGATTAAGCCATTAATTTGAACCCAATGGAGAATGGTATTTGAGTCGAGTCAAAAACTAGATAAAACTCTTTCATTTTCACTAAGAGTCGAAAATGAATCGGCTATACTTTAGTTTTTCTCCCGTTATAGAATAATATATTTTCCTAATAAGATTCCACACATGTTAAAAAATAAGATAGACCCTCTAATTCTTAGAGATATAATTATAAATGTCAAAAGTAAATTTGAACTTTGAATGGCTATTTGACCTTCTAATTACGTCATTGGGTACAAAGATTTTACTCAATATATTTTTTGATACTCAAGCATATTTGGCAAGTTTGAAAAACGCAGGACGCAGGAACTAAGAGAAACTATATTAGCCTTTAGTTTGATCTAACTGACTCTGAGAATCTCACTTATTTCAGAATTTCAGTAAACTTTTTCAGTATTTTATTAAATTTTTTGCTATGTCTGAAACTGAATATGGAATTTTCATGAGAGCTAAATTTAAAAAATGCAATGATTATTAATTTATTCGTGAGGACACCAAAACCCGTATTATTTTTAATTTAAAAAGTAATTTTTTCTGAATTTATTTTTAATTTAATGGAAAATTTTAATTAAATTAAAATTAAATAAGTTTGTTTTAATAAGAAACCTTACATGAATAAGTAGGTATGTGTTCAAATGTTTAATAAAAATAAAAGAAATTTTCATTCAATAAAATGAAATTACTCAGCAAAATGTTTTCTGTTCGAATATTCATTAATTTTTTTGCAAAAATTTATTTAAGAGTTTAAATTGTTAAACGCTGTTTTCAACAGTTAAAATTATTTTCAGACCTTTTATAATTTAAATATAAATTAATTAGTGAAATGCATTGGTGTTGCATTTGCAATTCTCTCATAATGAGAAGTTTTTAAATTTTTTTTTAGAGGAACTGACAATTAATTATATTTCTTTAAATTAATTTTAAAATGCAGATCAATATTAAAGAGGGAACCTGCTGGTATTTATAAATATTTTAGTTAAGGGTATAAAAACAATTTAACTTTCGGAATTTTGTTGTGGTCTTTTAAATCAGTTTCCTTTATTAAATATTTGCGAAATAAATGGTTTTAAAGGTAATTAAGAATTGAAATATTCAATTTCACTGCACCATTGGAGTTCTATACGAGTATTAAATTGGATTTTAATTTTTATTGTTTTTATAGTAATCTTTCTCAGCGCTTTGAACATTAAATTTAATTCAATTATCGATTTGAGATTAAATACAGAAGATACTTAATATGTAACGCATGTTATGGATTTTCTTTTGGATGTATAAGATTATATGAAACTGTTCTGTAAAATAGAGAATCTTAATATTGTGACTAAGTTTAAAATAAACTAATAATATAGTTCTAATTGAGAGTGAGAAGTATGTTAAAAGAATGTTTTAAGCAGGGCCGAAACGAAACGATATTGGAGTAAAATTCAATTGTACTTTAACATTTCGTCTCCGGAGCAAAAAAAAAAATATCCATTTAATTCGAAATTTCGAAAACAATTCCGATTTACAATTGAAAAAAAGATTCAGCCCTTATATTTTGGAAACCAGAAGTCGGGTCGACTCGTTTTTAAGAAAACCTAGTTCCTGATTGTGTAACAGACTCAAAGAAGTAAAAAAAAAAGGCAACAATAATTTTTGAGTGCTATTTGCCGAGGCGGGCTTAAGAGTCGAACTTTTCCAAATTTTCTTGCTGTATTTAGGTTCTTCTAAATCGGTGACTACCATTTTAATCTATTTCGGTCTGGTTACTGGGTCCCGATACATGGAGACTTTTGTTTTTTTGGTTGTTCAAAAACTGTACAAGCGTGAGGAATTTTATTTTTTGGATTTGTAATTAAAATTCCAAAAAGAACGCTATAAAAATTTAATTTACATAAAGTTGCAGAAACGATACTTTAAATCGGAGGAATATTTTTTTTGTTCCGGAACTTTTCATTATTATTTCATTGTATGAGGTGATCCAACCTGACCCCTGAACAAAAATGCACAAAAAGTTATTGTAGATTTGTTATTTTAAATTTTTTTAAATACATTAATTTTACAGTTTGCTTTCCTTGTCCTCACCACCTAGTGATGGGACAAAAATCGCGTTTTTTTAAAAGGTTTCCTCAGTAATCCTACTCCTCTATGTTATTTTAAAAGCCTTATTGAAGAATATAAAAGTGTAACAAAAGAACTTCCTTATAAACTAAATTTTTCGCCAATTTTGATTCCGAGGTTTGTTTTTGTTTGGGTCCTTATAAATTCTGAATTTTTAAATCCACAGAAATAGTTGCTTGAGAAATTGCAGCATACAATTGACCATGAGCAAAGCAAAGTTCTGAAAGGAAAAGGAATATCTTTTTAAATGTTAGTACTACTCCCTCAGTTGGTAAGCCAAATGCTTACCCACAAACCCACCGAGGTTTTGATAAAATTTCTTGAAAGATGGTTCATTTAATTTCATATTTCTATAATTACTCCGGCTTTATTAAAAACATGTTAAAATACTTCCCGACTGTTATAAATTTTACACGATTTCCTACCCATCTTACCTTTATTTTGATTCTAGTCTAAGTTTTAATTTCTTTGATTGAATTGTAATAAAATTTTTTTTAAAAATAATAAATTTTAAATTTTAAAATAAATTTTCTTAATTTAATCTATTTAAGTCTTATACTTTTTAAAACAATTTTTTTAAATCTTCAAATCTTTTAAAGATTTAAAAAATATTAATATAATAAAGATATTAATATAAAAATTTAATATAATAATGTTATTATAGTATTAAATTTATTTTTTTGTCTCAAAATTTGTCTGCAGGATAATATTTTTTTTCTAATTCAATAAAACTGACATATAAGTATAAATCTTTATACAAGGCTGAAATTCTTTGAAGAAATGCCTTTGAAAAATTATACAATTCTTAAAATTCCAAAAAAGATTCCAAGAATTCTGACAGAAAAAATTCCAAAAAAAAAAAAATTCTGTAAATCCTTTCAGTAAAAAAAAAACAATAATCGGGAATCCCTTAACATTTTTTTTTGTTTTTTCATCAGATATTCTTCGCCCTATGAAAAGATTGGGGAAAACCATTCTTCGTGATAAAATGGAAATGTGTAAGAAAAAAAAAATTATTAATATTACTTCAGAAAAATTTTATTCTAATAATATAGATCCAATGGTATCCTGTAGGAATATCCTTTAAGAATTTGTAACATGCATGCACATAGAATATGTTGTTATCCTTGTTTGAAAATGGAACATAGATTATGATGCAACGGTAGTAAGTGATAACTGGTAACTATTTCATTATTTGATTCCTATGCATGATTACTTCGTTGCAGAAAGTTATAATGAAAGTTTATGGGGTAAATTGGAAATGGTTGGTTTGGTAAAGGTTTGTTTTAATGTTTGGAAATTTTAGAACATATTAGTTTCTTTAACAAATTTTACATCATATATGAATTATTAGTGTACAACATGTAATGCAGCCTTTGGAGTATAATTGGAGTTATTTAAGAGAAAGTTTTTTTGCAATAGTTGAAGAGACTATAATATAGAGATATATTTATATATATGTTTTGCATATATATATATATTATAATATAAAAAAATTTCTCTGTTTGTAGTTCGATAGAGTAGTCTATTAAGCTTAATACAAGATGATAGACCTTGTCTATATAACCTAAAACCGTTTGTTTGGCTTAAACCAGGTTGCCTAAAATCTCGCAAACAATAATTCCTCAAAAAAAGGAAATAACACCTCAAAAATTTTTATAGGAAATAATCCCCCATTTCTTAAAAATATGTGAAAAATACTCTTGGGCAATTATATCATTATTTTGGGGTTTAACTATAATCTTTAATTAGGGCCTTATTTCATATGACACAATCTCCGAAAACCAAATAATTTAAAAAATAACTAACCCTTAAAACTTTAAAGTGTAATAAAATTGGTTAAAAATTATTTATTTTGATTTGAATAACCATTGATTAAATTATGTTTTGAAGCTAGATTTTGCGTTAGGTCAAAATCTCGTACACATGTACTTATATATATATAAATATTGTGGAAAAAGGACAATACTCTGATTTTCAATATATCTTAAAAGTATTGGTGGATTATTTTATTTTAATTTTGGGGATTATTTCAATTTGAATTTGGAGTGGTATTTGAATGAAATACTCGTTGTAATCGGGGTTATTTCCTGTAGCCTTAAATCGAATGTAAGTTATATAGATATCAAACTCGTCCTGAGAGATATACAACGAGTGAAAAGTAATGCGTTTTACATGGGAAGATATTCTTATTTCGCAGCACCTGGACAACTTATTACTAATGAAATAATCAAATTATCAAAATTTTGGTCGCATCAACACCATATGTGACAACAAATATATGAATTTTGATGAATAAAAACCACCTACTTATCAAAAAAATGATTATTTCTTTAGTGATAAGTGTTGCTGTAAAAGGGCCCAGAAAGACTTTCTGTTCACTCTATAACTTCTTCTTGGTATCGCAGATATAAATAAGACGGTGTTGAAGAGTGTAACATGAACTTTTGTAAATAATAATTAATTACTTCCATTTTTCTGTCCCTAATGTAAGCATACCGTTTCACAGGTGACTAAAAATAAAAAATATTAAAAATTTAATAAAAATAGAACAGTCTTTCTTTCTCGTCTTAGCCTTTACCCCTTCGTCTTCTTTTACAGTTGGATATCCCATAATTAAAGTGCAATTACATTTAATCTTTGATTGCCATTTAAATCATTTATTTTATATGATTTAATTTTAGATAAATAATATAAATTTAACACTTTATCTGACCAATGGCGTAGCGGTAAAGACGCCGCTCTTTCATGTGGTAAGTCTCGGGTTCAAATTCCGATCAGATCATATATAATAAAAAAATATCGTAAAATTGTATAATTATATTATAAAATAGTTTATATCGTAATATAAAATAAGATTTAATATAAATATATAAATAACTCTTGTGTATTATAATAGATGGCGCACAAAATTAAAACTTGCGTATTCATAATCTTATACAATAGCTGCAGTCGAGTAATCAACGGCTTAGTGAATATATTGATTAAAGAAACTGAAGCCTAGTTTAAACAGACTTGGTGAATGCCCTGTACTGCTTAAAAGAGTTGAAAAAAATTAAAAAAAAAAAACACAATAATTATTGGACAAAATTGATTTAGAATTAAATGTATGCATAAAATCAACCCATTGGGCCACCCTGAAGATAATTAATTTGAAAGTTTTCACAAGAAACTTTAAAATTCTAAATAAATTAACTAATTTTTAACTTTCCTTATCTAATTTCACGTTATACATTTAATAATATTCATAGTTCTACATAGAAAAGTTTAAAATTTATTTATTTTTTAATTTATTCAAAAAAATTAATAACAAATTAATATAACATAATTAAAAATGAAAATATACACGATTAGTTCCATAATAAATTTGAATAATTTAACTTAAAACATAAGAAATATGCTGTTTTTTTAAAAAAGGGAACATGAGTTCCATTCGTTGAAGACTACAAAAACAAAAGACCAAAACAAAAAAAACAAATAAATCCTAGAAAAATGAACCATTACCATTTATAATTTCAATATAATGAATCAATAATGGTTCAGAAAATGTGGTATAATATCATAATTAAATCTTATCAGCTCAAATATCATTTTCCCATCGGGTATATATATATATATGTATATGTATGTATATATATATATTGCTGCGTTCTTTGTCTCATCATTTATTGTGTTTTTTTTAATATTGTAGCCGCGAGTTTTTGAACATCTTAATAATTTTTTTTTTTTTTTTTTACCTTCGATTTTATAAAAAACTGAACCTTCCTTTTTGATTCTCAAGTCTTTTTTAAAAACAAAGGATGAGGTTTTATTTCATGTTTAGATGTGAAATTGATAACTTTACAAAGTCTATACTTTTTAGATAATATTTTTTTTTTGTTTTTCAATTTTTTTTAGACCTATATTCATGTTCCGATTCCACCTGTTACCTACCTGACAAGAATTATAAAAAATAAAAAAAAAAATAATACATAATTATTTGAAGGAATTGTCAAAAATAAAAAAAAAAACACAGAAACGAAATTTAAAAGTAATTTGAATTGCCAATTATGATGGAAACTGCAGATATAACTATTTAGGTTGTTTCTTAATTGGAATTTTAATTAGATTTTCTGATCATTTCCAATTGCTTATAATATTACGTAGCATTTGTTATGGAGGATAAGTAAGTGATGTTCTCTCGTTTGTTTTGGATAAGTATTGAAGAGAGGCAAAGTAATTAAAGTGAGTACTGATTCAATGATTCAAAATTTCTTATATGTCATATTAAAGTAATTGAAGTAAGATTTATTGCATATTTGACTAGTCTTTAAAATTCCTCATATGTCACATGTCATACAAAAGTGTTCGAAAAAAAAGTAATTAAAGTAAGTACTAATCCAATGCATATCACAAAAAGTCACAAAAAATGCATATCACAAAAATTCCTTACATGTCAAATTTCATATAAAACAATTGAAGGGCGAAGTAAAGTAACTAAAGTGAATACTTTGCATATTTATCCAATATTGAAAAGTAGCTTTGAAATCCCTCCAATGTCATTTTGAAAACAGTTAACAAATTTCTTCAGAATTTTAAAATAAATTTTTCAAGTTTAAACTGTCAAATTATCAAATTTGTGAAATGATTACTATTCTACTTTCGGTTACTTTAAAAACTTTGTACATTTGATGAAGTATTGGAACATAAAATGTAATTTTTTTTAGCTGTCACAGTTTTTGACAAATGTCAAGGAAACAAATTAAGTATCGAACCTTGGCCATGGGGACATTTAAAACAACAAACTATATTTTAAATATCTACAGAAAATTGTTTTACCATAAGAAATTTTTTTTCACTATACACATACTAAAATTTGGTAAATTGTTATTTATGTAAAAATTTGTTTCAGTTATGAGTGTAACTAACCAACCAAAAAATGGCTGCCAGGGGTCGATTAAAAAAAGGAGATACAAATTAAAAAAATTTTTTAGTATAGAATAATCGGATTAAAAAACACGTAGTTTACAAGAAAATAAACTTTTGTAGTGCAGATATAAATTAAGTTTCTAATTAAAAATTTTTAGAGTAGAATGGATTTAATATAAAAAAGTCCAAGATTTATTTCTGTAATATTTTTTATATACCCAAATATGTTATAAGTATTTCAATTACAATATATAGAGATTTTATAAATGTTTTATTTAATACACAAAAGTTTAAAATTCATTTCCACCAAAGAAAATCCATGCAACCTCAGTAAGTTGCTTTTGATGCTTTCCACTCTCTCTTGTTAAATGTTTGAACTCATGTTCCTCTAGATCTCTTATATTGAAGCCACCTAAGTGGATCCACTCTGTGAGAGGATCATGTGCAAATTGTGGTACTATTCTAAAACGTCAAAACAACGACAATGATCAAAGTCATCACTTCATTAACTTTTTTGACACAACAATCAGAAATTCAAAAAGTGTTTAATTATCAAAATTTTGGAAAGATCAACGCAATCCCCCAATTATTTTATTGCTACTTGAAAAGTCATCAGTAATTACTTATTGGAAATTAAATGGAAAAGTTAACAACAGTTAATTGTCAAGTTGTTGACGTTTTACAAATGGATCTATATTATGAAATGTCAAAATTTAGGTGTCAATTTTTTAAGCTCGGTCATGCTCTACATATTGGA
The DNA here is from genome assembly GCA_963082915.1 of Dolichopus griseipennis. NCBI lineage: Eukaryota > Metazoa > Arthropoda > Insecta > Diptera > Dolichopodidae > Dolichopus > Dolichopus griseipennis. Next base: position 32,119,334 of record OY720441.1, on the reverse strand, counting down.
CTTAATCACTTTGGGGACGTTTTTGGATGGATTACAAGCTTTAAGTGTGAGATGAATTACGAACTTAAAGAAAAACACACATTTACTGTGTGTTTTAAACTAAATCAAAAATTAATTTGTTTTGACAGTTAATGCTCTTGCTTTGACCTTTACTCTGAGTGAATCCTGAACTTGGTGTTTTAATAATATTATTTAATTAAATGATATTTTTAAACAAAACTTTATTTACTGAGTGGACTGACTTTAATTTTGAGTTGAATTCAAATATATTTTCTAAACACTGACAAAGACAATAAATTTTTAAAAAAATTCAACATACAGATGAAACAAAAAAAAAGAAGTTCTAATTCTTTTTATACCCCATAATTATTTCATAATAATCACTATTATTATCATTATCATCTCTATATCATCTTCTTCCAGGCGCACAATTTTTTCAAATCACACACACAAAAAAATCATTAAAATGCCACTCTGCACAGTGGCTGTTGATAATATTTACAGTTTACACACGTCGCATTCTACAGATACTTATGTTGATCTATATATATACATATATATGTATATACAATTAGATGCACGTGAAAAGGTTCTTTAAATACAGGTAGTAAAAAAAAAATAAAAAAAAAATTTAGATACCTGTTCAAAAAAATATTCTTGTGTTGTGTAGTAAATTGAATTGCTAGCTTCAATATAAAGTGAATGCAAAAAATAAGAAACGAAAGAAAGAGACAGAAAATCAAAATGGTTAGAATTTCATTTTTTATTACTTGACTTTTTTTTATATTTTTTCTATACATTATTATTACATTATTAATGTGTTAAAAGAAGAAGAAGGTGAGTAAGAGAGAAAGGGAGAGAGAAAGAGTAAAAGAAGGATAAAAAATAAAAAAAAATACTTATTATAAAGGATGAGGAAAGATAACATTTCTAAAATTCTTTATACCCGTGCATACATATATGACATCGGGTATATTAGATTTGCTCCTCCGTTTGTAACGCATCGATCTAGACGAGCTAGATATAGTGTCAAGGGTACGTATCGGCTCAGAATCGAAAAATTAGTCGATCTAGCTATGTGTGTCTGTCCGTCCGTCCGTCCGTGTGTCAGCACGATAACTCAAAAACTAAAAGGGCTAGAGTCTTGAAATTCACACAAAGTGATTTTTAAACAATTTCTAGGTTCCCTATTGTTTTTGGTTAAAATCGGACCAAGTCTTCGGGGAGCTGCCATACAACTTTTTTGCACCAATATGAATTTCTTCAAAAGTAATTATATTACGAGAATGAAAATTACACAGTTAGTTTTATAATGACTCCGGCACTTATATGAAGTTTCAAAATGTTAGGGCCCCATTTTCGGGGGGCTGCCATACAACTTCTTTGCACCAATATGAATTTCTTCAAAACTAATTATACTACGAGGCTGAAAATTACACACGGTTAGTTATATAATGAATCGAGCACTTATATGAAGTTTCAAAATGTTAGAGCCCCATTTTCGGGGAGCTGCCATACAACTTTTTTGCACCAATATGAATTTCTTCAAAACTATTTATACTACGGGGATGAAAATTACACACGGTTAGTTTTATAATGACTCCGGCACTTATATGAAGTTTCAAAATGTTAGGGCCCCATTTTCGGGGAGCTGCCATACAACTTCTTTGCACCAATATGAATTTCTTCAAAACTATTTATACTACGCGGATGAAAATTACACACGGTTAGTTATATAATGAATCGAGCACTTATATGAAGTTTCAAAATGTTAGGGCCCCATTTTCGGGGGGCTGCCATACAACTTCTTTGCACCAATATGAATTTCTTCAAAACTAATTATACTACGAGGCTGAAAATTACACACGGTTAGTTATATAATGAATCGAGCACTTATATGAAGTTTCAAAATTTTAGGGCCCCATTTTCGGGGGGCTGCCATACAAAGTTTTCGATTCAATAACTTTGAATCTAATGAAGCTACAAGGTTAAAATTAAAATTGGGCAGATAAATTAATAGGGCAAGTTACTTGGCAAAGTTGGACATCACTCGGACCTTCGGACTTTTAGGGTGGGCCAATTTTTTATTTTTTTGTTTTTTTTTTTTTTTTATTTTTTTTTTTTTTTTTTTTAAGCTAAAGTTATGGGACAATGAATGAAAATTTTGTTTATTTTTTTTGTGATTATTTTTTTTTTCTTAATTTTTTTTTTTTTTTTTTTTTAAGTTAAAGTTATGGGACAATGAATGAAAATTTTGTTTTTTGTTTTGTGATTTTTTTTTTTTTTTTGTTAATTTTTTTTTTTTTTTTTTACGTCAAAATTATGGGGTAATGAGTAAAATGTATAAGGGAAGTAAATTACGGTTTATTTTATACACCATAGTGGGTATGCACGGGTATCTAAAAGTTGACAAGGGCAACTATCATCTTCCTCGTTTTATTATTAATATAAATTATTTTCTGTGTTCTGCGATCATATTTTTGTTTGACGTTTTTTTTTTGTTATGTTTTGGTTTTGTGTATGGACATTTTTTTTTAAATAATTCTGCGTTCTGTCATAAAGTTAAAGAATCCACCACAGAGTTGGTACATTAAATTTTTAATGATTACATAAAAAATTCTATACACACATATGTGTTTTATGATTATTATCAAAAATTGCTTATTCAAAGTGATCTTAGTTTTAAACGTTCGGTGAACGTTTTGTCGCTTTAATATAGATACGCATTACGATAGTATTGCGAAAAGTTATAAGGCGCTTTTATGAATGTCATGTTCTGTCAGTTTATTGAATATGCAAACCATGACGTTGATTATTATTTTAATAGATTTAATTTATATGATATTTTTATAATAATTTATGACCTATTGAATGCATTTGATATTAATTTAAATGATGTTTTAAATGTGTATATTGTTTTAGTTAATAGATGGCGTCAAATCAAAAAATTGTTTTATATTTCGTAACTTTGCCAGCAGTTGTATAATATACAAATATTTATATTAATAATTAAAAAATTTGAAAATTGATCGAAACTTAATCAGTATTATAGAAATTTGTGCGGTTTGAATGAATATATTATAGTAAATTTACCTCCTAAGTACAATGAGCGCAGAGATCAAAGCAAAAATACAACTTCAAGAATTAAATATATGGGAAACAATACAAAAAATAGAAACAATGAAAGTAACTATCAGAGTTTCAACGACGTAAAAGTTGCTTAAGTTGTGACTTTAAATTTTATGGCAACATTTTTTTTGGCATTTTGCAACTTCGATGGCTACGCATATTGTGCTCAAGCCATAAAAGTTTTCATTAATAAAATAAAAAATTGTTTGAATATTCTTTTCTAATTTCGCGGTTCTACAGTGGTAATGCAAGATACTGAGTTAAATACTAACTAATATTCATTACGATTATTTTATTGAGATGACGTTACCATAGATACGAGGTCACGATCCTTTCGCGTCAATTACTGATCGCTAATCCAATACTCAAATAGCCATTTTTCGATAGGTTAGTGATTTTTACAAATTTAAACACTATCGATTTATTATAAAATATAATTTTTAGTGCTATAAAAACTTATCAAAAAACAAGATTATTTGATTAGTGACAAATGGTTATGAGGTTCCTGGCCTAGTCTTTTTAATGGCTATGAAGTATATTTAAAATATTTTAAATAAATTTTTTGGCAATTGTATAATAACCCTTTGTTTGAAAAAATTCTTTATAACGTGGTTTAAAAAATATTTATTATACGAGTACATGATTAATAATTCGTTAATGTCGTCCCTAAATTTAACTTACTAATGAAACTTAAAAAAACTAAAAATTCATTCTATTAACAAAACTTTAAGGTTTTAATAAAAAAAATTCCTCAAAATTTCTTAAATGAATAATACTCTTCAAAAAAATATCTTAAGATTGTTTACTTATAAAATAACTAAAAAAATAAAGGATATTTTAGAAAAAGGAATTTAATATTATTACAAGTGCTACCTTTGTTCTGAAAAAATGAAAAAAAAAAAAAAAATGTCTGAACTCAACGATGATTTATCAAAGTCGTCCTTTTCAATTTTTTGTACTATATATTTTCAATGTTTATTTTTGCTTTTTTTTTAATATTTTATATTTTTAAACAATTGTTATTTTCATCATTGTCATTATTACAATCATCATAATCATGAAGAGTATATATATATATGTATGTACCTAGCAATATTAACGAACTTTAAAAGTATATTGAACAGATCATAAACATTGTTAGGGACGTGGTTTGACTTTATCGTTTAATTTTTATTTTTTTATATTTTTTTTTAAATATTTTATTCCAGTTGGTTTTTCTAAAGTATTTTTTAAAATTTTGATGAATTCCTTTTAATTTAGATGATATGAAATTGTAAAGTTTTAAATATATTATAGTTGTGTCGTTCAATAGGATTTTATAATACATATATAAATGTTAGTCTGTCCATTATTAGATGATTTATTTTATTCGAATCGGCTATTTGAAGATAGGATTTAATGGTATATTTAATTAGTATATCAATTATTCAGCGACTCATTTTACATGCCATCGTTAGATTTTTGAAAGCAATTAAGTAATTGTAAAACATTGTAAAAAATTCTGTTGTTTATAGTAGTGACAGCTATTGCATAAACACTGCCAGGGGACTATTTAATAAACCTGTCCAAAGTTGGTAGTTGCTGACAATTAATTATTCCATTTGACACTCAAATGGATTTCTGATGCTGTTTTTTACATTCTCTGTTATGAGATTCCATGGATAAAGTCGAACCCCTGCGTTTTCTATATTCTTAAGGGTTCCCATCAAAGGCCATGCGAATTATGTTGTTGCGATTTTTTCTTAGCGTCTGGCTTATCCAGCTTCATTTTTCCTTTCGGTTTCGCTTCAGTACGGGTAAATATCCTGTAAGTCTTTATAGATCTTCTTTGATCTTTTAAGCAATTTTTAAATTATTTAAATTACTCTAAACTTTGATTATATTGTGTAGTTTTTCAAATTTTCAGCATATTGTCGGTATACCGTCTATTTATGAAATAGGATTAGGGCTGCATTTAGGAAAAGTACGGTTGTCATGTGTTAATGTTAATTTGTTTTTAAAGAACTCAAGCGATTCGATCCTAAAGTAGTTTTGATGTTTGATCATCTCACCTCCTTCATTCCTAACTTAGGAAGAATTGCTCTAGTCGTACTACTTCTCTCTTTTTGTGTGATTATATTTGCATTTCATTTGGTAAGGAGGAAGTGTAGATTGGGTGCGTATTTTAATAATCAAGTAGTAGGCGATCTATTTATGTTTGTAACTTTTTTTAACTTTTACTCTACTTCGAAGCACAGGGCTTCAATTTGAAGTCTCCATCCATTCCTATTAATAGTTTTTTCTACTATTTATATTCAGGATAATTCGTGTCTACTTAATTGTTTCAGCACGGTTTTTCTCCAAGTTCTTCTCCAACCTTGATCCGCCTCCAGGCATCCAGATTAGCGCCATTCTTGTCATACATTCTTAATTTTTCCTTAGTGTCCCACAAGTCTGCATTGTCTAATTCTGTTCGGCCAGAATATACGGAATGTTATTCTAAAATATTTATTTATGAAGACTTGTAATTTATTTTAAATGGAATTAGCGTGCAACCATGATTCGCAGGTAAATATTGAATCACTTATATATTTAGTAGTATATTCTAATATTTCTTAAAAAATAATCGTTTCCAATTTACCAACTCTTTATTTTTTTTTTTTTTTTTTTTTTTATTCCTTTTCCACTCCTTTAAGGAGTATAGAGCATACACCAAGTTTATTTTAAACTAGGCTTCAGTTTCTTTAATCATAATATTCACTAAGCCGTTGATTACTCGGCTGTAACTAACTCTTTATTAGGCTAATGTATAATAGTTTTGATCAAATAAAATAGGTAATTCTTCTTAGAGTTTCTTTAAATTAATTATTTACCTTCTGTTAGTTTTTAGAGTCAAAATCTTTGACATAAACTGGGAGACCTTCCGACAAAGTTCGGATCCTAAATCTCTCTTTAATAATTCAAATATGTGTTCTACCATACACTATAGCTTTGTTTAAAGACGAATAATGAAAAGTTGTAACTATAAGAGCTACCCTAATTAGAATAAACCATTATTTAATTTACGATAAATATTTTAGTAAATCTCAACTTTTGACTTGAAAGATTGTCTCTACTATACTCGAAACCATTTTCTTTTAATTTTCGATTTAAGTTCAGTGGTTTCATTTATATTTTTATATCTTCGGTCTATTTTAAATTAGTGTCATCTGGCATGACTGTCAATTTTTTTTATTCCTTACAATTTTGTTTTAAAGTTGTTTTCTGCAATGTTGTTCTAAGTTTATTTTCATTTAGATTTTCTTGTATCTTTCATTTATTGTGATGTCATACTGAGGGTATTTTAAATAATGAAATTTCATTTTTTCCTTACATTTTTTTTTTAAATACAATGGAACTTTTTTTAATTGGTTTTTTACGAATTCATTTTCTGTTTTTTTTTTTTTAATTTTTCAGAATTTCTTTAAGTGTTGCGTTTTGAATTTCGAATTTCTTATGATTTTTCTTCGTATTATTTTTTTAAATTTGAATTTTGGGTTGGTGTTGCACGTTCCACACAATTAATGAATTTTTTATTTCTTGTTCATCATTTCGTCTCTTTCTTCTTTTTTTTTTTCAAAGTTGGTTTTTTTTTAATGAAGTAAAAAACAATAATATGTTTTTTTTTACTTTGTTTAAAAACATGATAAAAAAAAAAAAAATTAAAGAACAGTTTGATAAACAAAAAAATTAAAATTTAAAAAAAAAAAAAAAAAAAACACCATCAGTGTAATGAAATTGTTAAATAATAACGGCAACCCGAATTTATTTAAATTTCTTCTTGTGTTTTCCATATTAGTTAAAAATAAAAATAAAGCAATTGGTTAGAAAGAGACAAAAAATTATGAATTTTTGAAGTACAGTGATGAATAGAAAGTAGAGTGCAATGTTGCATAACACGGAGTTGGAATAAGAAGCGGAGAAAGGTTATTTCTCATTTGAAGATTTTGAAATGAGCTTCATTTCATCAAAGTTAGGATAGAAATATTTTAAGAAACCCAAGGATGAAGGAGCTGGAAGGTGATCAAGGAGCGGGGGGATACTAATTTAGTACTAATATTTAGTGTTAGGTATTTAGACTAGATTTTCTTATTCCTAATAATAATTCTGTAATGTCCTGAACTGATATATCTTTTGTTTATTCAAAATATAGTTTAATTCTTAGATCTAATGCAGTTGTAATAGTTGTTATTTACTTAAATATCTTAAAACAATTGAGTTGTTTGATGTGGATGTTTTTTTATTAATTGTTTTCCTTAATTTCTTCGAGAGGACATAAGGCATCCTTTGCTTTCCATGTAGTTTTTCGAGTGTTCTTATTATGTGAACATTTGTATCCCTTCCTTTTCATTTGAATGTCAATGGAATCTTCCTTGCTTATGCTCCACAGTTGATATTTGTTAGATATTTGGTATGATATTCTAAAAATATAAGGCCCATATTTCTGAGGTATTTATTTATGACGATCTGTAGTTTCTTTGTTAGTAGGTTTTACTTCTATTTCTAGTTAGCCAGGTTTTACTTCTATACAGCAAAATTGATTTGGCTCAAGTCTTGAAACACTTTATGTTTCTTGAAATTTTCGAAAATTTTAAAATGTTTCTTAATACATATACTGAATACAATTCTTGCCTTGATGTATTATCAATTTTCAGAGTTCTATGATTTCTTATACAGCTGTCTTTAATATTGGCTATAGCATTAATTAATTTCCTCATAACCTCATCAACTACAGTATCGAATAAATGAAAGTGCACGTCTAAATCTATAACTGCGACTGAAAGGTATGTTTAAATTCCCCGTGTTTTAGGGCTTGTGTTTTTGCAGCGAAAAACCTAAATCTAATTATGTTAATTATTTTTTCTGGGATAAGCTAGATGAAATGGTGAGTTGTATTCATTGTCACTGTTCTAGAATAATTCTAGTTATATTTGGAAAGTTCGATTCAGTCCCTTTTATCTCCAAATGCCTGTTCTCTAAATTCTGCTGAACCTTAAATACATCATATATAATATCATATAATTCTTCTGTTAGTCACTGTACAAAAGCAGATCGAGATAAGTCAATGTTACACGGAAGGGGGTTTAAAAGTGTTATTATTTATGTAAATAAATAACACAAGTTCAATATCTGACTAACCAAGCGGGTCATCTGAATTTTGAATGATTTTCAAGAAATTATATTAAAAATATAAATCAAGAGTAAATGATATATATAAGTACATATAGTATAAGCTGCAAATATTTCATACTGTGTTGATTGATACAATACAGTTGACATAGAAAATAAACGAGACAATGAAAATGATGAAATGATGAATAATCACTATAATAATTGTAATAATATTGTATAAAGTTAACAGTGTATTATTGGAAATCATTGGATGAATGAAATGGTTGTCACAAATTTTTATTTAAGAATTTAACACAGTTTTGGAGCTTTTATATATATATTATATATGTACTATATATATATAATTTGTATTTTTTGGTTAATATAAATAATAAAATTATTAATTTAATCGAGAATTGAGTTTTTTTTTTTTTTTTGGGTAGGAAGTTAGGCCCAAACGTTTAATAAAAAGTGTTGTACGATTTTTTTGGTGAAGAATTTAATTTTGTTTTAAAAAAATTTCATGCCATAAGCGACGATTTTATATAATACAAAATTTTGATGAATGATTTGAATGATTGGTATGCGCAATAATGTTATATATTATTATAAAAAAAAATTTTTTTTATTCATTCAAGTTTTGTATTAAAACTGTTGATACTATGTCGATGAATAATCACTTTATTTGATTTTGATTGTAAAATAAATAATTGGTAAATTTATGATTATGATTAATAAGAAAGTAATTTTATTTAAAGAATAAATAATGAGATAATTGTTGTAAGTGTTAAAAGTTCACAAAATGAAAAACGTAAAAGAACTTCAAAATCATAAAAAAGTTTTTACTTAACGATTTAAGGAAATCATTGTGAATCTTTTTGTGTTCTTACTTAATTTTTATTTAATATTCATTAAATTAGCAGGAAAATTAATGATTTATACTTATGATTAATAAATGATGACTAATTTTTTAATTAGAATGATTTCATCCTATCTATTAATTAAGAAGTGATTTGTTTGTGAATACCACATTTCTCTATATTAAAGAGAAATATATAGGCATTTGCAATAGTCTTATCGTACTAGACTATTTTAAGTTAATATTTAAATCTACTAGTCGTTTTTTACCAAATAACTTTTTAAAACCAATACGACGGATCACTGCCATTGATCTACAAGCTTCAAAATATGGAAATAGACCTGTATCTAAGAAATTAATTAACTCATCTTAGGATGATTATTTTTTCAAAATAAGAACGTCTTATAAAAGAATATTAAATTTAAGGTAAAATAAAATAAAAAACTATATTTTTTTCAATATATACTTTTATTAAAATTTTTATTATTTTATAAAATGTAGAAAAGAAAAAATTAATGGTAGATATTGGGAATTTATTTCTGTTTTAATATAAAAGTAAGTTGCTGGTATAAGAAACAGTTCATATAAAGTTTGTAAACTTTTAAGCTTAAAATATTGAAAATTTTCATTAACAAAAAATAGATGTTAAATCTTTTGCATTTAAAAGTCTTTTAATATAAAAGTAAATTGCTGGATTAAGGTTAATAGAAAGAACAATTGTCTCTCATTTTTAGCACATTTTCAAAATTTTTTGTAAAAATGTGCCTATATAGTTTCACTCTGTCCGTCCGTCCCTTTTTACCTACGGCTGACTAAAAAATATCAGAAATGAGTAGGTATTGCAATAAAAATAATTTAATGTTAAAACTTTTTTGTTGTAATTTTTATATCTCTCATTTTATACATTATTTATTTATACATGGTATTTCGAAAATAACTTGCCATAGAACTAAACTACACATTTTGTAGGGTAAAACAAACAAAAATTTAATTTGGAGGAATGGCCGATTTACTTTCGTTTGGTAGATATGGGCTATTGAAATTTTTTTTTAGTTTTTTGTCTACAAATTTGTAACCATCAAGAAAATAAAATAAAGAAATGAATAAAATTAGGAAGCTTGCGTAAATTTCCTTACTAAAAATTTGTCAACGAAAGTTTTAGTCAACTCTACGTCTCTTAAAATGATTTATCGGAGCTTGAAACCAAAAATCGTTATCCTTTAACAAACAAAATATAATTTAAACCTTTTTTATTCAAAAAATAACGATTTATACAATATGACCATTTCTTAATTTTTCATTATTCACTTTTATTTCACTACATTTGCAGCACAATTTTATAGACCCAAAAATATAATAGTTAGAGTTGAAAAACTTGTTTATCAATTTATATTTGATTAGAAAAATTAAGGATCTAACTAAAATAAAAGGTTCAACATGCCGAAATTCTAAGGCAAATCATTTGCAAAACACTCTGTATATTTGGTAACCATGGCAAAATCTTTTACAATAATATGCTCTAAATTAAAAAATTGTGAACTAATGCGAATCGAGCTCGTCCTTCTTATAAAATTACCAAGTTGTCACATTACTTTCAATTAACTTTTTTCTCTGAGCCCAAATGGTACCGAAGCTGGAAGTTACAAGCCGTAGTATATAATTTTTTACGGAATTCCGAACTTATATTATTATGAATTAATAATTAATTTTAGAAATCAAATCGTAACATATTTACATTATAACTTTTAATATTGTTTCTTATTGTAAAAATTTTAATTCTATTGGGCTTAAAGCCCAACTAATTAACTAATACTTCTTTTATTTTCAAAGTGCAATTTTATTTCATGCAGAACTAATTAAAAAAATTGTTTTTTTTTTTACAAAAAAATGTTACAAAATAGTTGATAATTGCTAATCAATACAATAACATAAAAATGATTATAATCATGTTTATATACATACTTAATAACAAAGTTGAGAAAATTTATTTTATCATTTTCACATTTTTATATTAAAAATAAAATTTTTTATTTTTTTGTATTTTAGTTTCCAACCCAATAACTATTATTCTAATTAGTTCCGTAGTTTTTACACCTGTTCTCTTTTATTATATAATATATATATGTAATGTATAAATAGTTTGTATATGACAAGTTAAGTAATTAATATGCAATTGGACACATGGACAACACACGTACGAATCTATATACATAATTACGTATATAAAATATTTTAAATATAGGTACACGTACGTACGATTGTACTTTACACTTTATATTTTGCTATTTTTTTTATATCCGTATGACTATTAGTCAAAAGGGTATACTGAATTTGCCATTACGTTTGTGACGCAGAGAAGGAGGAGGGGGGTAGATATAGATTCTAGTGTATGGGTCGGATCAGAATCAAAAATAAATTCATTTAGCTATGAATGTCAGTCCGTCCGTCTGTCCGTCCATCCGTCCTTCCGCACGATAACTCAAAAACTAAAAGAGCTAGGATCTTCAAATTTTCGCAAATTCGTTTTTTTGCAATAGCCGTCATCGCTATTTAAATCCAGCCATTTTGGTCTGCGTGTTCGAGTACCTGCCACACAACTTCTTGTCTTATAAGAGCATTACACTACACCTAATAAAGCTGGTATGTTTGAAATTTTGCCAAAAGTAATTAACCGGAGGATATAATGTTTTACGGTCATACGGGTATCCCAGAGTTGACACAGTCTACTCCACTACACTCTTCCTCGTTTTTTATTTAATAGGATAAAAGTATTCATACAGAAATACAGTGTTTCATTGTCTGGTGCGATCATTTTTTTATTTTAAAGTGTTGCTATCTCACACACGGAATAAAACAATGAACAAACGTTATGAATGTAAAAAAAAAAAAAAAAAATGTGATATAAAAATATTTTAACTTCATAAATTATATTTCCGGTGCGTCGTTTACCCACATATATATATATACTGTTATTGATTGAGGACTTAGGACGCTTCTGAAAAAAGATGAAATGATGGGAATATTTAGGCTTTAGGTTATTGTTTATACATCATAAACTATGGTTAAGGTGCAATAAAGGTTTGATGATGAATGTTAAATTTCGTGAATTTTTATTTGCTGTTGTTGTTGGAAGAGTTTAAAATTTGGTTTAAAAACTGTTTAATATTTAACAAAAATGTTTCATTAATAATATTACGGTTTATATCCGATTTGAAAAATTTGTAATATTTTGTTTTAATTGAATTGTTGGGCGTAAATAAAATGTGCAATAAATAAAAACAAAACAAAACAATTAATTCGAATAATAGCGAATATATGAATTTTTAGAAAAAAAAGGTTTTGAATGAAAAAGTGTGAATTTGAATATGATAAAAAGTTATTAAATTATAAATAAGTTTTTTTTTTTATTTGAACAAAATATGGTTTATCTGGTAGTACGAACGATGGTTGTAAAGGTTTAATAAATTTGCTATTACTTTTGTAACGCTGTAAACGAGAGGTGATAGATATAAACTTGATTGTATGGATCAGGGCCCTATTGCACAAACACTAATGAAATAATCAATTTTTTGATAAGTGATTGTTTTTTACTAATCAAATTTCATATATTTGCTGTCAAATACAGTGTTGGTGCATCAAAAATTGTGATAATTTGATTATTTGATTAGTTATAAGTGGTTGGTGCATTAGAGCCCAGATCAGATCGAAAAATGAGTCGATCTAGTTACGGGTGTGCGTCAATCTGCATAATAACTCAAAAACTAAAAGATTCTGATATTTTTTATAAATTAATTTATATGCAAGAGCCGTATTTGCTTTTGAAATTGAACTAGTTTGCTTTGTGGATTCGGTCATGCCCTATAACTTCTTTTTTCTGTTTAAAATGACTTTCTATTTGTTTAGTATTTTAACTACTATAATTGAAGAAATTGTAATACATAGTTTAATCAATTAAAACTATGACATAATTCATAAGTCAAAACCAATATAAAATTTATTGTAATAATTAAAAAAAAAAAATTAAAGTAAAATAAAATTTAATTATGACGATGACAATAAAAATTTCAGAATACATATTTCATTGTAGTAAAAATTCACGCGTTAAAGCGCTTTCAACACAAAAAAAATGATTTTTAATTCATTTTTGACAAAAAAAAATTAGCAAAATTTTGTAGAACTGCAGGGCAAAAATCTCTTGATTAACAAAACAAGAAAAATTTTATTAATAAAATAAAATTAAATGTTTTTTATAACTATATATTTGGTTAGTTGGCTTGTTTCACTCACGCCTGGTAATTTTAATAACAGTTGTTTCATTTTTTTTTAACCCTTTTCTTTTTTTGAATTTCTAAAAAAAAAAAACTGTAAAGCCCATTTAAAAAAAAACGTTTTACTAATATTAAATTTATTTAATTTTTTTGTTAAATTGTGCAAAACTTCCTTTGTTTAACATTATTAGCATGTCAATTCATTGTCATTTCACTGAGTCTGCTTTTGAATAATAAAAAAAAAAAAAAAAAAAAAAAAATAAAAACTTGCCTGCCAAAAAAATGCATATAAAATTTTTATTGACTTTCAATTAAAATTTGAATTTTCATACACAATAAATGCGGATTATTTGGCATTTTTTTATTTTTTATTATTTTGATGGTGCAATAAATTGTTTCGTTGTTTTTTTTTTGTATATTTTAATTTTTTTTTTAGCGGAAGAATGGATGACTGGACGATGAATTTAACATATGTCAGCTTTTAACTAACCAACATTAAAAAAAAAAAATAAAAACAAAAAAAAAATACAACAATAAAATAAAATTGGAAATGTTTCAAACCCAAACGTTTTATCATTAAATTCAATTAAATGTGAAATTGAAATTAATATTGCCGCAAGGGTATTAATGTACACATACATACTATTATAATATGTATAATGTATTTGTGTACTTTTATGGTTATATTTATTTATATAGTACACATAAATTTATTTATATACATACTTATAAAAAATTAAACATTATAATCTGTCTATTTTTTTTTGCAAAATAAACACCCACAGTAAAACGATTTGAAATTCAATATTTTATTGCCATTTTTCTATAATAAAAACGGGGGCTAATACATTGACAATTTAAAGGAATATAAAGACTTGGTAATTTGAGAATATAAGGGTTACCAGATTGTTAATTTAAATGAAATTTGTTGGTAATAAACAAAAGTAACAAATTTTGTGGTATTTGGCTCTCGGGACATACAGAGTTATTGTTCCCCAACTCTCACTTTTGGCTCGCTAGTATATTAATCACCAATAGATAGAAAATAGAACTTAATAAAAATAAATAAAATACAGAAATGCCTGACTGACGCTCTTAATACTATTCTATATTTACTACACCCGAAACTATAAACCAAATATGTCACAACGTGCAATGCAGTTTGACTCAGAGAATCTAAGTGATTTGCTAATAAATTTTACGGTCATGGCAATGTTCTGAATATACTTTCAAAGAATTTAATGCCACCCCTGATAGATCTAACTAAGGTTCGCGAACAATTTGACTTTCGAATTTTCATTCAGAGTAGAACGGAAGATTGGGTAGAGTAACAAAGAATCATGTAAAGGAAAGAGTCGGAACGATTTTTTTTCTCGAAAAAACTCAATATCTTCAAAACTAAAGACTGCTTGACACACCTTCCAGGCGGAAATACTAGCAGTCAGAGAGGTTGTTCGAGTTTTAAATCAAAATAACATTTCAATGTAATAATGTCGCCATCTGTGTGGCCATTCAATCTGCTTTTCTGGCTATTAATGTGACCATTACGATCTCACCGCTGGTGAGACAGTGTCAGAAAGAGTTTATCTCAATAAATCAAAACATAACATAACTTTCGTGTGCAGTGGTGGAGCATTGCAATGTCAAAGGAAACGATAGAGCAGATAAACTAGAAAGAAATTACAAATGTATTATCATTATTAAAATATTTTTATTAAAATTAGCTCGGATCAACGATTTATGTTTATTTTTAAAATACATTGAGATTATTTCATCTGGCAACCTTATTTTCAAAATTATTTTTAGAAAAAGAAATTAATCAAAACATAACAGTAGAATTTGTAACTGTACAACGCGCAATTTAGACAAGAAAATATTGCATATCATATAAACAACAGTATATACATATGTGTATAATGTATATATATATGTACTAAAGCAAATAATTTTGATTGAATTAGGGATATTTAGAAACATTTCAACTCTGCAAATCTGCATCTTATTAGACAATTTAATGAAATGTTTTTTATTTCGGGAAAAAATGGTGGTTATTATTGGGTAAAAGGATTTTCCAAAAATAGTCTAAAAGGTAAACAATTCATTAGTGGATATAAATAAAGTGATTTTGTGGTATTGAATGACTGAAATTCAAAAAGGATAAAAAGAGAAAGAAATATATATATATATATATGATGAACGTTGAAAGATGCAATTTTTATTTGGGAATTTTTGGTTTACAATGTTCACTCATAAACTTTTGATTATTAGATGAAAAATGTTGACAAAATCTGTCACTGAGAAATATATGATATGATGGTGCTGAAATTGTTTACAATTCATTATTATATTTAATGTGTATAAATATATACGTATAATGAAATTAATCCGATAATATAGATGGAATATGTATATGGATGTGCGATAATGCTAATCGTATCGTATGAATGCAGTTTAATAAATTAAGAAATGACTTTTTTTTTTTTTAGAAGATTCACTAAGTTTTAATGTATTTTAGAAATAAATAAATTCGATTTAATTCCTTAAGGGTTCAATTTACTAGATAATTAAATTATTAAGAATTTTAAGTAAATTACTATATTCAATCTGATTAATTAAATATTAGATTGTGATTTTATTTTAAGTTTATCTAACATGTTTAAAAGAAGGTTTTAGATTAGTAAAAACATATTGATTTATAAAATATTTGACAAATTGATACTAAATGTATTTATCAAATTAAATAATTAAAAAATTGCAATCTAATGAATGTTTGTGATTTAAAAAAAAAAAAAAACAATCTTTATCGAAAATGTGTTTGTGAGAGGTTTAACTTATTTTATAAAAAAATGTTTTAATTATAGAAAATATACAATATATGCACACAATCTAATGGCATTTTGCGGTTTAACATGTGAACCAGACTTTCTATCAATTTATAAGTAATATTATTTATTTTGTTTATATTATATATTTGTATATTTTAAATTATATTTGGTCACCATTAAATTCGCGAATTAAATTAAAAAACTTTACCCGTACGGGAATCGAACATGGATCACATCGGCTAGTAAGCCAAATAATTACCAACTAACCCACCGAGGCCCCAAAATAAAGAATTATTATTTTGATTTTAATAATTTTTTTTTTTTATAAATTAAACAATTAAAAAAAAATGTTTAAAACATAAAACAATTAAATCTTAATCATGATTTCTGGTACTTATGGTGTAATAACATAAAATCAAAGAATAGGTACACTATGTAAATTAGAGAGATTTTCAATACTGTAGTCCAATATAAATTAAATAAAACTAATAAAGCTATTGCAATATGAGGGTGGCAGTGTAAAACCACTTCAGTTTTTCTAGAGTTAGAATTTAAAATTTGTAGTACTATATAAATAAGTTAAAATAAAAAATATAGCTATTGAATTTTTATGACGGTAGCTTCTCTAACCTAAGGAAACTGAATTTGAATGAAATTTTTATTTTAATTGGGATGTGGGATAATGTTTTACTGGGCAATAAATAACTTATATTAAAAAAGGAAAGGTTTCAAACTAAACCTTTAAAGTAGAGTGTCTTTAACAAAATTTAAATCAAGTGTAACTGGCGTAAGATATCTTAAGTAAGATGAGCCATCAAATGGGATTAAGATTGAGTAAGTTGTCAAATGAGAACTTTTGTTGTACATTCATAAAATTTGTACTGCCCAGAGTGTAAACCATAAGATACAACTAGATAGATGAAATATAACGACTGATTTATTTAGGCATTAATAATTTATAGTTGCAACATGCTAGCCTATCAAAGTTGTCAAATCACAAAATGGCATTCTTTTTTTTTCTTTCTTTTTTATTCCTTTTGGGATCCTACGGCTTACAAAAAGCCACACCATCTAATTTTATTTTGGGCTGTTAGTATGACTCTACCTTATCTTTGCATTTCCTTTCCTATGGTGTTAATCTAAGTGCTTTTGAGTCTTTCCACTCTTTTTTTTTCCTGGCGGTTCCAATCTAATGCAAGATTCGCAATGCCTTCCCGACTTTGTATGTGTCCTATCCGTCTGTTTTTTCTTTTTCTTATTTGAATCTGGATAAGCCAATAATACAAGATAGGATTCTTTTTTATAGTTATTCTCCACGGTCACAAGATTTTTTATATAATACGAAGATATTTGTTGGTAAAAGCCTATAATGTTTTTTTTTTGGCATTGCAAATGGCAAAATCTTAAATCGTTTAAAATATCTTAAGATCATTATCGCAAGGATCATTGGTATTAGCCTAAATTTTCCCCTTACTTTGATTTAATAGTTATAGAAACTAATATTTCTAAGGCTTTGAGTATCTCTCTCTACCTTGATAATATAATTTTATTGGCAAAATTTATATGAGCCTATTTTCTGTTCCTTTTTCATTTTTAGCTGAATTTTATGTTTTTATATAATATATAACTTGCTAAAGATATGATTTGAATATCAATTGAATATACAATTCAATATTATTATCGTATTCATAGCTATTTTATATTTTTTCTTCTTGAATTTTTTTTGTTATATTTTTTTTTCAATTCATATAGATACTATTGATATTTAACTCTATATATTTATGTTGTCTGTTTTTTTTGGTAAAATGCATGATGAGCATTCAGTACCAACATATTCAATTTATAATATACCAATTTATATTATATGTTCGAATCTAATCGAGTTTTGCTTCCCAAGATCTATTTACGTATTAATTGAAATCTGTGACGAATTTCAATGCATAGAAAATAACTCGCCAGTTTTAGTTTTGCTTCCCAAGATCTATTTACGTATTAATTGAAATCTGTGACGAATTTCAATGCATAAAAAATAACTTGCCAGTCCTTGAATTTGATTTTTAATAAAATTTCATACTTATTTGTTTTGTTTATTTTTTTAAAAATTTTTAGTCGATACCTCCATATTACCAGCAAATCATTGGATAATCTTTACAATCTTATACAGAGACACTTTTTCAAAAAAAAATATTCTAATGCTAATTAAGTATTTTCTTCTGGTTTATTTAGCATTTAAAAAACAAACAACCTTTTTTTTTTATTGTTTTTGTTTTTTAATCTTAAGATTTGGGTGACTGTGTGAAACCAAAGAATGAAAATAAAAACTCTAAATTTTTTCTTTTTTCTTAATCCTACCAACTTTTTATTACTTTGGGATTTTTCTAATTTAAATTTAGTTCTAGGACCATAATAATTAAAGATGTCTTTCTATGAACCACAAGGAGTGACAAAAGATACGACTATAAAAAAACAAAAAAAAAAATTTTTTTTAACTGTTTTTATTGCATAATAATAAATAACAGGACCAGTTGCAATTTTATATATATACAGTTATAATAATAAAAAGGGTATAAACAAATAAACAATTCTTATGATCGTTTGGTTGATTCTGTGCAATTTTCTGGTTCATTTTTTTTAATATACATATTATATAGGGGCACTGAAAATATGAACTGTTTTGTTTTTTTTGTCTCTTTCTCGCTCTTTCCGTAAATCGGATTATTTGGACCAAGCATGAATTGTTTGTCAGTTTTATAAGGAAAAAACAAACAAACAAACAAAAATAAAAATAGGGAGAAAAAATAAAAGTGTTATGAAAATATAGGCATAAAAAAGGGATATTTTTAATGACTGAATTTAAACGGGATATGCATAATAAAAAGGATTTCTAGGGATAATAAAATAGTTTATTTATTTGTTTTTATTTTTGTTTATATTTTTTTATGTATTTTTTTTTGGGTGTTAAAAATTTTTATCAGAATAAAAATAAATTTGTATATGTATGTATGTCTGTAATAATAACAAAAAAATTGTTTAAAAAAAGTTTTCCATAAAATATAGAATTATTTTGGAGGTTACAGTTGGTCGTCCGTACTTTAGGCCGAGTCATAGAACAGATATAAATTTGATATATAGAAGTTATTCATTAATACTTTACAGATTAGGATTTTAATTGTATTCCAATATTTTGATTTTGCTTAGACGGTGGCAGTGTCATTGCCTATTTCTGTTACTATGTTTACAATTCGATTATAGTCTTTAAAAGAGTTCTAACTAATTTGATTTAACGATGGATGAGTATTGTTTTAGGGATCAGTTATTGGCGCGACAGTGGATCTTGACCTCGTAACTATGGTAACGTCATATCAATAAAATAGGCGTTATGATTATTAATTAGTATTTAACTTAGTATCTTGCATACTAAGAATGTTATTCCTTAAATCACGAAATAAGAATACAATATTAAAAGAATTTTTAATTTTATTAATGAAAGCTTTTATGTCTTGAGCACAATGTGCGTAGCCATGGAAGTTGAAAAATGTCAAAAAAGTTTAAAGTCACAACTTAAGCAACTTTTGCATCATTGACCCTGTGATAGTTACTTTCATTGTTTTTTTTTTGGGTATTGTTTCACATATATTTAACTTTTGAAGTAGTATTTTAACTTTGATCACTACGCTCATTGTGCTTGGGAGGTTAAATTTACAACGTAATATATTCATTCAAATCGAATGAATAGATTCCCATAATAATGATTAAGTTTCGTTCAAGTTTCGGATTTTTAAATAAATACAACTGCTGGTAAAATTACGAAATATAAAACAATTTTTAGTTTGACGCCATCTATTAACTAAAACAATAGACACATTTAAAATTTCTTAAAGTCAACTTAAGGCATTAATATTAACTAATATTATTAATATTAAAATTCTTAAATAAGTCAGTGATCGGCGTTGAGCTTCGATCATTTCCGAAATTTTATTTTAAAAATGTTCATTTTGTCTTTTAATTGTCACATTGGAGAAGGTAGCGCTCATGTATTCAAAATAGTATACCGGTATAGTTTATCTTGGATAAAAATTTTTTTAAAGGATCTGAGTTCAAATTGATTTCACTTAGCAAAACAAGGCGTTTTCTTAGTTTGTATTTTGGTATCTGGGTAAAAATTTTTTTAAAAGATCTGGGTTAAATATTCAGTCTGATTTTACTGAAAAGTTTTGTACGATGTAAAAAGGACCAAAAAACTTAAATTTTTTGGGTATTTAATATGTTATTAATTTATATATAGGAAAAGGATTCATAATACCTTTGGAAAATTTTAAGAAAACACCAATAAAATTTGTAAAAAATTATGATGTCATCGTTATATAAGGAAAAATTAGTTATGGTGTCAAAAATATAAATAAAAATAATTTTATGGTTTTTTTTTTGTAATTTTATATTTTAACCAATCTTGTGTTCCCTTTCAAGTTATAATTTTAGTATTTTAAATATGGAATGCGTTTTATGTAATAACAACAATTTTTCTAAAATTATCTTAAAAAAGAATTGACACCATGGAAATTATTTAAACATCAACATACAGTCATAATATTATTGATGTAGGATATAGGAATGGATGTTAAAAATGATAAGAGATTTATGACTTTAGAATTAATTTTTGATTTTTTTTTTAAATTCATATGGTTAGAACATTTGGTTACCATTTCAATGAATTTAAGGCTTTAAAGAACTTAAATTGTTAATCAAAAATTGTTTTTTTTAAATTTTCTCAAATGTTCAATTTAAGTCAACTTCTCCGTTTTATTCTATGCGTCTTGATTCTATCTGATTACAAAAAAGTTTTTTATTTAGAATATGAAACACCGTCGACAAATTAAATTGATGGAACTAAATTATTGCAAAACATCGGTTCCATTAAACATATTCGGCTAAAATATGAAAAGTTAAATAGTAAGAAATTGGAAATTTTACACATGAATCATCAGTTGCCCAAATTTCTTGAGGATCAGAAAAAACATTTAAAAATAATGTTGCATGAAAAGACTTTTGATGTTGAAATAAGTTCCAATGAAAAGTGCAATTTCTAAGATAAGTAACTCCAAATCTATAATAATTTAGATTTACAAATATGTTTTCGGACGCAACTGTAAAAATGATTAAGGTTTTTTTACAAAATGCAGTGGAAAGCTTCGAAAGCCTTCATTCCAACTGTGCGATGTTTCTTCGGGTAGTGTTAGACTTTAACAAACCAAAACCACGACCATTTTTAAACCAAGCCTGTGTCCCAATGGTTCAGTATTAAGGATGATGATATGAAAGGATTTGGAGATTTAAGTTTATGATATATAGAGGTGTTAGATCATCAGTTAGATGGTTATTTAGAAGAAAGCTGTTAATGTTTTTCGTAAATTGAGTTAAAATCGTACATATATACATTTAACATTACCAATTTTGGGTAACAAATTTCTGGAATAAGGCTCCATAAGAAGAGCGCATGATAAGCGATTCTCCATATAAGCCGCGTTGAGCCATATGGTTGGTTCAATTCAGCATTTAGGCGTAAGCAACTACTTCCTTTCTTGTTTTTCGTTAGAAAATCTTGAATGAAGGCATTCATTATCTTAATTTCTTTATTAAATTAATGTAACTCTGCTGAGTTTTACAATATTTTAGTTTTACTTAAAATAATTAGTTTGTTGGTGCTAGTTTAAAACATTGTTAAATGTCAGATTTGTAGTAATCTCACTTATAAATGGCGCATAGTGCCCAATAAATATGATACAATATATCAACTTAGATTTTTAGCATATAGAATGTTGCAGATCCAAGTTATATTATTACAAAATTACAAAATTATTACTTTCTTTATACCATGCCATTCCGATTCTTTTGTTCACTAGAAACATGGTAATATTGGTTTATCCCGTTTAGTAAATGTGAAAGATTAGTTAGTTTCCAAATGTTATTTTTTAATGCGAACTAAGGGTGTGTTTATGTTGAAGCAGCGATAAGTGATAAGAGCGTCAATAAGAGCATAGTGTAGAAAGTTTCTATTGCTTAACGACGATTAAAGCGATGCTCCAATATAAACACCTCTTTTTAAATCATTTAGAATCAGTTTTCTACGCTATGTTATTATCAACATTCCTATCACTTATTGCAGCTTCAACATAAATCCTTAATTATTTACTTACTTACTGGATCCTAGAACCTTTGGTGGGGCATTTATCTGATCTCAAAGATTTGACTTGGTGTTGTAGAGGTTAGGCCAACGTACCAGGATACCCGTCAGCTGTAATCGCATACTATGGCCATTGATCCTATAGAGCTACCCAACAGAGACACTCCATAGAACACGACCCCCAACGCACCCTTATTTATTTCACCCTGTATTTGACCTGAAAATTACTTCAATTCCCTCTTATTTGACTGTAAAATCCCGACACATAAAAAACAAAACTAAATTAAGTAAAACATTAATAATCTGTTGTAATCTGGGTTAAAAAAAAAGTTACTATTATACTTTTAAGGTTTGTTTTTTTTTGTTTTTATTGCCGTTTTACTATTGTTTGTTAGAATTAATTCATTTAATTCTTTTTTGTTCATTTCATATTCAATTCAAGTCATGTCCTTTTTACTGCTCTCTCTCTTTCTTTTTATTATAATCCTTAATTCCTTGTTTATATTTGTTTAATATATTATATAAGTTTTTGTTTTTGTATAAAGCTAGATGATATAATTTAATAAAGTTGAATAGTTATGGGTTTGGTATATTGTTGCATTTCTCAAACCCTTCATACAACAATTTCAATAAATGCGAAAAAATACTTTAATCTCAGCATGCATCAAAAGAATGAAAAAAAAAAAAAACTTTCATAAGAATCCTTCACCTGGAAGAATCAAAATAATATGAATACAAAATCTATTCACAAAAAAAAATTAAGGGATTTTGTGTTTTTATTTTGGTTGTTCTTTATGGGAAGGGGTGCTCTTATACACTCATTGAATAAGTAAATAAAGAGCGCATGCGAAATCAGCTTTTTATTTCGCCTTATAAACAAACAACAAACTGTATTCACCACAAATTACACATGTAAACAATTATCCTGCTGTGATCATCTAGTCAAAACATATAATTTTATAAAAAAAAAAATTGAATAAATGATATTATTTTTAATGTAGAGTTGCCAGCTGTACGATTTTTAATAGAATAATAAATTTACGAGGTTGTTCCCCAAATTAATGAAGTGAATAACTAAGTATATTTTATTTTATTTTAAAGATTTTGTTTTTTTTTTTCATTTTTATTCCTTCAGAGGATTAACCCAATGCTGAAGTTATAATCAGTTTGTTGTTTTAAGCACCAGTTTTTAATTGCTATGATGACTAAACCTTAGCGTCCATTTGGTATGAATTTGTTTAAAGAAAAAGGTTAAATTCTAATTTATATAAATTAAACAAATTGATTGTTAACGAAATATAGCAGTAGATATTTGACCAATGCTAGCATTATTGCTTGTGAAGCTTTGGTTTGGATTAAAGCGTATTGAAATTAATGTATGTTTAACCAACGCTAGAGTAAAGCGATTTTTAGATCATCATCTTTAACGTAACTTGAGTTTATATAAAACTTAGCTTAACTCAATAATAGCATTTAAGCCAAAGTTGATAATGTTAAGTCCGGTAAGTTATTACCCTAATCCAATATTTAGCCTTTGCCAAAGATTGTTTTGATATTATAGGATAATTGAATATATACGATAATTTTCCTAAAACTTTTCTAGCTTAATTAAGCCAAACGGCTGGGTGGTAGAGTGGTTAGAATGCCGATCTTTCATGCGAAAAGCGCAGGTTCGAATCCAAGCGAAAATGAAAAAAGCTTTTCTGGTTTTCGACTCGACTCAGCTACCATTCGTCATAGTTTCAAATAAATTGGCTTAATCAATAATTAATAATTATATTTCTTTAATAAAAAAAATACAATAATATAACAATATAAACAAATACAAAATGTAAAAAAATAATTGAATTGAATAATATAACTCACAGATATAGAATACCATATAATTTAAATACAAAATATTAAAATATAAACAAAAATAGAATTGTATCTATTTAAAATCTAAGACGTTTCTATACATGTTATAAGGCCTAGTACTATCTTATGTTTAAATTGTATGTGGAGTTCTTTAAGATCAATTCTAATAACACTGATATATATAATATGACCTCCTGCTCCAAAATGTACCTATGGTATAGATAAGCTTATTAGCCTGAAAGTTAAACATCTAGCGCTAAAAAACAAAAATACATTTATAGTATGATTAACTGATATTCCCTGACATCTGGTAAGTCTAATTACCTAAATGTAAATTAAATTAAAAGTATAAAGGAAAAAAAAAACAATTGATAAAATGGAAAAGTATTTTGTATAAAATTTTATCAGAAGCTAAAAATCCACAAAAAAAATTGAATAAAATAAAAACAAGGCCATTAAAAGAAAGTTCTTTGATATAAAAAAAAGGGGAATTAACAATAGAAAAAAAGGAAACTTCATTTATTTGTGTGCCAAGATGGGTAAACAATGGGTGGTAATTTATGAGACAGTTGAAAATTATCAAAAGCAAAAAAAAAACAAATATTAAAAAATTGAAGGGTTCGGGTATAAATCAAAAATAATTCTAGATTTAATATTCGATTGTATATGTGTGTTTGTGTGTGCTATATAGATATTTAGGATGAAATATTTTTAATGCACTAAAATTCGATTATATTTTAAGTAAAATACTTTTATTTAAATTTGTAATAAATGTATAATTGAAGGAGAACAAGAAAATAACGGATATTTTCAGATTTTTTCAACCGAAAAGATTTAATAGGTTTGATAATAGTGACAACAATAAATGTATAAATGTCCTTTTTTTCATGTATGTATACATGTATATAAGATTCCCTTTTTATTTTGATTATTTTTGTTTAAATATGTTTCATTATAAAAATGTGAGTCTCTTAATTATAGTGAACTGATTAAATAAATGTGATATCGAAGATAATTGAAAATGTAGTTTGTTTGAAGTATGTACTCAATATTGATGAAGATTGTTTTTTTGATAAAATTTTAATTTAAAATTATATTTTATAAAAGATGAATATATTTTTCTTTGATAAAAGAAACCGCATTTGCTAATTGGTAATTTTGAATATTTTTTTTTTAAATTCACGAGAGCGTGAGAAAATTCTTCGAAAATTTTTTAAAACATTATTTTAAAAACTTTTAAACTTGTCAAACTTCTTGAGGGTAAAATTCCATTTTTAATCACTTTCTTTTGTACTTAATTTTAATGTTAATTTTTTTTATTGCATTGCATCAGAATTTTTTTAAATGTGGAACAATTTTGTTTCTTTGTGGAAATGAATGACCAGCTCAAAAGTAGCTGTGGAATAGTTTGAGAATGGAACGCTAATTTTTGTTTTATGAGTAGATAGAAATGGAACGTATGTTATAAAATTTTAATTGTAATGTAATGACATATTTTTGACATTTTCAAACTATCTGTCATTTGAGAAGTTTATTATTTCTAATATATACAAAAAATAAATTGAAATAAATAATGAAAAAACACAAGGATTTTAAAAAAAGCTCATTTTCAAAATTATATAGTGTTTCATAGGTACTAAGTATTTTATCATTTATTTTTTTAATAATATAAAATATATGATAATATAATAATTTGATAGTGAAATCATTACTTAGAATATTATCCCTTGTTAACAAGTGTGAAATATAATATTAATGAAGCTTAAATGTTAACGTTTAATTTTGCGAAACATAGGTACACTGGTAAATAAGTTACCGTTTTATGAAAACAGGAAAGTTTTAATTTCTCGAGAATCTAAAAAATTGTAAGATCTCGAGGATTAGATAATTTTTTACAAATTTATCTGTCTTAATTCTTAAATTTATTGAAAGCAGTGCTCGGATAATCTATTGGTTGTATGTGATACATACATATATCACTTGGTACGATTCTAAGTTATACTTATCTATTTTAGGCACATTCCTTTTATCGTATCATCTTCCTCTTTCAGTTTCCTTTTATCCTATCGACGAATATGAAATGGCGCAAAGTGATAGTGAATATTTTTATCTTATTTCAGATGTTGTGGTAACGGATTTCCTGATTTTTCATTTATCTTCTAATATAGATATACTTCTTGCAATAATAATATTACAAAATTCTAATTTGTTAACTAAAACAGCCATTAGTTCAGTTTTTAAATTTGTTTAAATTTTCTAAAATACAATAAAACTCTTAAATAATTTTTTTTACATGTTAACATTTTGTTCTAAAATTACAAGTAGTTATCGAATCTAAAATGTCTCATAAAATAAAATGTGCAACTATGTGAAATATATTTAAAAACATATTTACACAACATTCATTCTAAAATAGCTATTTCAATTTTATTATATATATATATATATGTATATTTTTTTTAATTTCCTTTATTTTGTCTTTATTAAAGTGATAACAAATTTTTGTTTTAATGTCCTTTTAAATTTTTTTTAATACAAATATTTTATATTTTAACATTGAAATTATTTTAATGGTAACTTGGTAAGCCAATTTCCGGTTTGATAAATTATACGCGTGTTTGGCCATATGCATAAATATTATATTTATAGTATATCTAAATAGGTATACATTATATTCATATAAATAACCCTATTTCTGAATGGATTTATAAATGTTTGTATGGTAATATTTGAAATATTTTCAATGACAAATGTTTTTGTTTACACACTTTAAGATGACAATTGGATGATAAAAGCAAAAAAAAAAAAAAAATGTGGCAAATAATATTAATTTGCCCTAAAAAGTTTTTTTTTATAAACATTTGGTTTTCCATCTGTAATTTGATGGACAATAGATATGACAGACTTAATTATATGAATATAAATTAACAAATGAGAAAAAAAGTCGAGGAAGAGAGTAAAGTACACTGTGTCAAGTCTAGGATACCCACAAGAACATAATATTAACATTATATCCCTGATAACCTGAGTTCAGAATTTACGACACATAAATAAATTTTTACATTTTTATAAAATATAAAAAATGTCTTTGGATAGGTAATTTTAAACTCCCATTATTCAGTTTTGAAGAAGTAGTGAACCAGTACTGAAGTTCCGCAAAATGCAATGGAACAGCAATATTACAGTACAGTTATTCTTTATATCGTTCTCTTTCAATACCTAATAAAATATAATGTTATTTTATTGCACTATTAGTAACTAATATTAAATTGTAGTTAAAACTTAAATGACGGAAGTTGTTATTATTAAATTTTTGCAGTTCAATTTTTCTAATACATTTTAACAAATACAAAAATTAATATTAGAAAAGATACTAAAACAGGACTAAGAAAACTACTTATATTCATTGCTAAAAAAGTATTGAAAAAGAGCTGAAAAGAACTACTTTCATTCATCACTGAAAAAGAGCTGTAAAACTATTTCCTTTCAACAGTACTGAAAAAGTCCTGAAAGGCAGTAAAAGAACTTTCAATGGGTTAGTGCGAAACCGATAATTTTTTTTTCACCACTCATATTAAATTCAGTATTACGGGAAGTATTGCTGCACTACTTCTGAGTTATCTGCGATCATCCGATTAAATACTTTTGGCAACATTTCGAATATACAACTTATTAGACTCTCAGTTATGTAAAAAAGAAAATATAAGTTCTATGGCAATTCTTCGAATTTCTTAAACTAACTATATTTAGTACAGATGTTGGGCAATAAACTAAAATCCTTTTAAAAAAATTCAGATTCTGAGCTTCATTATATAATAAGTATATTTTAAAACAAAATATATGTAATATGGCATCCCACTAAACAGGACTAACCAAATTTTGCAGAAATATTAGTGCTTTATTAAATAGAAAGTCTTTCTCATTTAAAAAAAGACTCGAAACTGTTAAATAATCTGGCTGTATTTTAAAAGAAAAGACTGCTTTTGTAGATACACAAATTTATTAAAATTTTAGAATCCTAGCTCTCTTAGATTTTGAGTTATTCTTCGAACTATTCGAACGGTCGAATAGATAAATTAATTTACATTTCGATTATGATCCGATTCTAACTTTGAGTCAACATCTATCTTTCCTTCTTTTTAGCGTTACAAAAGGTATGGCAAATTTACTATACCATTTGAACTATATTTACGACTATACGGGTATAAAAAAAATATTGTTTGATTAAATTTCTCAGACAACTGCTGCAACTGTTGAACTAAATACGCATTTGATAAATTTTTTTAAAATGAAAAATGACGTTACATTTTGAACTATTTAATACTAATACTTCAAAATTTATAAATATTCAAAAAATTAAATTGGAACATGACTTGTATAAAATAATTGATGAAGTCCAATTGTCAGATAGTTGTCAGACTATAAATGATTGGGACAAAAAGGTTTTTTTTAATACTTCTGTATTGAATTAATTGAGGGTTTATTAAAATAACTTCTTATTAGCATAGAAAATGATAAAAAACGAGGAAGATTATAGTTGCCCTTGTCAACTTTTAGATACCCGTGCATACCCACTATAATATGAAAAATAAACCGTTATTTATTTCTATAATGCTAGAATATATTACAAAAAATATAAAAAAGTAAAATAGTTCAAAAAAATTTAACTCATTATCCTATAATTTTTGATTAAAAAAAAAAATATTAATTCATTATCCCATAATTTTTGCTTAAAAAAAACAAAAACAAGTAAAGAAACAGTCAGTCGGTGCAACCGACTTAGAAATACCCTACACCTATTTGGTTCAAATTTAATGACATATCCATAAGTCATTTTAACACCATAGAAGCTGTTATTAATTTGATCGTAAGACATAGCTAACCAAATTAACTGTATAATACTAAAAACATTTTCTAATTACCCTATCTATTAAAAAATACTACAAATTCTTACTAATTTATCTATTTAAAAATATTAAAAAACAAACAAACTTGAAATAAATAAAAATATATTTATTCCAATTCAATTACAAAATGAAAAAATTCTAATTATTAAATTTTGTGATAAAAAGATAATCAAAGCATAATATATTTAATAATCCAAATTTTTAAAAATTGCAATTATTTTAAATGGTTAGTTTATATACCTAATAGAAAAGCTTATAAACGCAAAATATGCAATAAATGTATTTCTAAAATACAATTAAAAATTTACACCTTTTCATATAATTCATTTAAATATAAAAATAAATTTTACATAAATGCAGCAAGTACCTTTGAACATAGCTGAACCACTACAATTAAGTCTAGATTTCGGAGACACATAGGACATAGGAAATATATTATTTGGCTTCGAAATTAAACTCGACCACAACCAATTCCCATGGTACTTTCATTACTAGTAACCTACTGTTAAATTTCATCAAAATACCAGCATTATTTTTTGAGTTATGGTGTTTGTAAGATATATGTTTGTTAGTCCTTGAACTTTTCAAGGGTTCCAGGAACGGAAATTATGGTACGATTTCGCCCATATGCAGTCCCGTCATACTTTCAATACTAGTTAACCCTTGTACACAATTGGAACGCTCTATCTTAATTTTAAGTTACTAGTTTTATTAATTTCGATGATAAGCTTTTACACATTGGGGGGTCTAAGAGAGGTTCTGAACCACCACTCCAATTGATCCCAAATTAGGGGGGCACGCAAGAAATAGTAAAGAACACCCTTGTGGCAAATTGGAAGCTTCTACATTTGTTTCAAGTTATTATCTTTATTAATTTCGAAAATATGCTTTAAAGGCCTAAGAACTGAGTGGCTGGTCCCCGATCCACTACTCCAATGGGGCCCAAATTTCAAAGACACTTACGAAATAGGAAGGGACACCCTGATACCAAATTTGGAGGTTCTATCTTCATTGGTTTCGGAATTATGCTCGTTTGGCCTAAATTCGATCAAAAAGTTCTAAGTTCCGAACCCATTGTCCAATCCTCACCGTACGTAATCACCAACGTAGTTTCACTGCCAATAACCTACAGCACAAATTTCATGAAGATAGCCTCATTAGTTGTTGAGTTATCGTGATTTTTTATATATGTTCCTTAGCCCTGACATCGATTAAAAGGTCCGGAATCCGAACCGTTGGGCTGATTTCGCCCTTATATAGTCCGCGCTGTACTTATAGTACTAGTTAACCCTTGTACACAATTTGAACGGTCTATCCTAATTTTAAGTAACTATTTTTAGTAATTTCGATTATAAGCCTTTAAAACTTGGAAGGTCTGAGAGGGGTACAGAACCACCACTCCAATTGATCCCAAATTAGGGGAACACGCAAGAGATAGTAAAGAACACCCTTGTGGCAAATTGGAAGCTTCTACATTTTTTCAAGTTGTTATCTTTATTAATTTTAAAGATATGCTTTAAGGTCTTCGGAAATGTGTGGCTGGTCCCCGACCCACTACTCCAATGGGACCCAAATTGACAAGACACTTAGGAAATAGGAAGGGACACCCTGATACTAAATTTGGAGGTTCTATCTTCATTGGTTTCGGAATTATGCTCGTTTGGCCTAAATTCGATCAAAAAGTTCTAGGTTCCGAACCCATGGTCCAATCCCGACCTTACGCAATTCCCGAAGTAGTTTCATTACTAGTAACCTACAGCACAAATTTGATGAAGATAGCGTCATTAGTTGTTGAGTTATCGTGATTTTTTATATTTGTTCGTTAGCCCTGAAACCGATTAAAAGGTCCAGAATCCGAACCCATGGGCCGATTTCGCCCATATGCAATCCCCGCCGTACTTTCAGTCCTAGTAACCTACAGTTAAAATTTCATCAAGATAGCTCTATTATTTTTTGAGTTATCGTGCCTACGGACGGACGGACGGACGGACGGACGGACATGGCTATATCGACTAAGGCGGTCACGCTGATCACAAATATATATACTTTTCCATATCTAGCTCGCTTCCTTTAGGTGGTTACAAACACCATACCAAAGTTAATATACCCCTTTACCTATTCTATAGGTGTAGGGTATAAAAAAAAAAAAAAAAAATGCCCACCCTAAAAGTTGGTCCGAGTGATATCCAACTTTGCCAAGTAACTTGTCCTATTACTTTACCTGCCCAATTTTAATTTTAACCTCCTAGCTTTATTAGATTCACAGTTATTGAACTGAAAACTTTGTATGGCAGCACCCCGAAAATGGGGCCGTAACATTTTGAAAATTTATGTAAGTGCTTTATTCATTATATAACTAACAGTTTGTAATTTTCATCCTCGTAGTATAATTAGTTTTGAAGAAATTCATATTGGTGCAAATAAGTTGTATGGCAGCCCCCCGATAATGGGGCCGTGACATTTTTAAACTTCATATAAGTGTTCGATTCAATATATAACTAACAGTGTGTAATTTTCATCCTCATAGTATAATTAGTTTTGAAGAAATTCATATTGGTGCAAAGAAGTTGTATGGCAGCTCCCAGAAAATGAAGCCGTAACATTTTGAAATTTCATATAAGTGCTTGATTCATTATGGAACTAACCGTGTGTAATGTTTATCTTCCTGGTATTATTACTTTTGAGGAAATTCATATTGGTGTAAATAAGTTGTGTGGCAGCTCCCCGAAGCTTTGGTCTGGTTTTAACCAAAAAGAATAGGGAACCTAAAAAATGTCCAAAAAATGTTTTGTGTAAATTTCAAAACTCTAGCTCTAATTTTTCAATTCTATCTCTTGTAATTAATTTTTAATTCATAAATACTTATATTAAAACCAAGCAAAATAAGCATCATATTATAATCATACTCATATAATGATCAGATCATCATGATCAAAAATTATCATCATATTCATAATTTTTTTTCATTTTAATTCATAAATGTCAAAGTACAAAGTCCAAATCTAAAATTTTTTTAAAAATTTTACGCATCATTTAAATCGTATGAAATCGAAACTCGAAATCGTTATCTATCTACAAAAAAAAAAAACAAACAAAAAAATTTTTATATGAAAATATGGGAGTTAAAAAAGTTAGTTGTTCGAGAGCTACCCGAAGTTTTGGTCCGATCTTAACCAAAAAAAATAGGGAACCTAGAAATTGATTGAAAAATATTTTGTGAAAATTTCAGAACTGTAGCTCCTTTAGTTTTTGAGTTATCGTGCTGACACACGGACGGACGGACAGACACACATAGCTAGATCGACTTATTTTTCGATTCTGAGCCGATACGTACCCTTGACACTATATCTAGCTCCTCTAGATCGATGCGTCACAAACGGAGGAGCAATTTTAATATACCCGATGTCATATATGTATGTATGCACGGGTATAAAAACTAAGGTGAACACTTGCTTTAAATATAACTGTCTAACATATAAGTACTTTATATTTAATATAAAATTTCAATTAAAATTGGTCTTAGAAAGATTATATCGTTAAGTGCATTTTGTAGTTCTATTGTAAATGATTTGAAATGTTTAAATTATTATATTTTGACAGTTCAAAATTTGTGACAACTAATGCAATCAAGAATTAATTCATTAAATATTTTTTTAAATGTAAATTAGTACCTAAAATTAGATTGTAATTAGTGATACAAATAATCTATTTTATAGGTTGGTCATTTTATTGACATTCTCTGTGAAAGAAAAACTTGACATTTGTCCCGTCTTCTTAACAAAAGTTGTTCCATTTTTTTGGAAATGCGTAAATTCGAAATATTTTTTGTATGCCTGTGTGTATGTGTATGTATTGATGTGTGGCTGTGAACAAGAGAACTCGCGTAAATTTCAACCGATTTTGATGAACACTTTCTTCGTCAATAGTAAGGTTAAGTTTGTAGATGTCCTAAGATGAACCGTTATCTGGAGGCTCCCATAAAAAAAACATCTGGTTTTTAGAGAAATCTCGAGTTCTAACTATCGAAATGAGTTCAAATTTGGTACATAAACTATTGGGTATCCACCAAGAGTAGCGAAGTGAAGAGTAGCTTTCATAAATTTAAATTTCATGCATTTTCTAGTATCATATTGTCTAGGTATTCCCAGAATTTCGAGAATGACAAGTTCTAATAATTTGTCAAAATTTCAACCAATTTTATAGAAATTTGGTATGCTTTTTCTCCAAAAGATTAAATCGGTTATGAAGATGTGCTTCGAAAAAAATTTATCGGGGAACACGGGGAGTTTTTTGTGATAACCTCTGTGTTTAAAGTGATACTTGGTATTAAATTCTGTCAAGTTAGAATCTTTAACCACTAAATATTTCAAAAAACAATTCAAAAACGAAGAGGAAAGCAATAAAATAAATCAACTATGATCTTACTATTCACTTTACTATACTATTTAGCATCTATTATAAGTGTATAATAATGCTTTCTATAATCATAATATATCTTGTCCTATAGATTTCATTAAATTGTATTCCCACACAACATATAAAAGATTTATTCAAACCATTTCAAATTATCATAGAAAAACTTAAAAAAAGTAAATGTCGTCGCATTTTCTCTGTTCTATAATTTGTACTTATACACACCTGTAATTAAAGAATTTTAAGATTATAATTTTGTTGCTGCTGCAACACTGCATTTTAATATTTGGTTTTGCTTTCTTGTGTAAGGTGTTGGGGAAACGTATTATTAACATGCACAAAAAATTCGAAATAAACAAGATTTCCATTAAACGTAGTACATATATTTATAACGCATTGTACTGCATATAAACGCAGCACGTATTACATTTTAAAAGTCATTAATGGTATAATGAAAAAATTTGCCGGCAAATTTAATTGCATCTTGTTTCTTACAACATTTAACATTATAGAATATTAATTAAAGGTTCTTGTTCTGTTGTAAATTGTTGCACTAGAATGTGTAATTAAAATTTGCATAATAAATTCTAGGTCACAAAAGTGAAATATAAAATTTGTATATAGAATATTTTATATTTATAAATTTTATATACGCATAAATTAATACTTGAAAGTTTTTAGATTATACATATTAAAGGCAATGATTTATACTCGTATAACTTTAAAGAAAAAACTTATATTTCCATAAACTATTTTTAATTACTATAGTGATTAGAAATAAAAGTGATGTTTTAAAGAGAAAAATTATTGTGTAAAATTTAAATAATAATGTAAAATACTTTTCTGGAAGTTTTCTGCATGCAGGATTTATTTGTAGTATAATAATTTTAAAAACCATTGTAATATAATATATTATAGTAACAATTGTAAATCTAATTTGAAAACTTCTAATTATGTCAGATCTTTTGTATAGGTAAATTGTACTATAGTTTTTCAACTTTTATGTGTGCTGTTGTATTATATGTGCATCAGATGTCATAGCAGTGCATGTTCTTAGACTTCAATAGAACTTTAAATAAGAAAATTCAATCATTAGCTTCGTTAGCCTACCTTGGTTTTATCGTTCAAGTTTTCCTAGATTTTTTAATAGGATTAAAACCAAGGACATAACTCATGAACTCTGCCAGATTTTTTTTCAACTTGAAAACATTAAAAGACAATTAAAAAAAATATTTACACTTAAAAATTTGTAATCGGTAAACTTTGCCTAAACCTTAAAGCAGAGACCAGGGAAATATTTTTAATTATCAATGTACAATATATAGTACAATGTTCTTCACACTTGTTAAATTTTTTTAAAGAAAAAAATGCAATAAAAAAAGTTGAGACTTTAAATTTTATACAAACTAACGGCATTTCCTGCTTTCATATTCTAAATTGAATATTGAAAAAACTATTTTTTAAATTATCAAAATTTTCTTTAAAAGTAATTTTTAAAGAAGATGACAAACTTTTTTTTTTTTTTTTTTTTTTTCTTTATTAAAATTTTTTTTATTTTTATTTACATATTAAGTAATTTGTACATATATTTTTATTGTATTATAAATATATTATTTGAGACCCTAGCCATTAATTGGCTTTTTGGTCATGATAGTTTTTTGTTTATTTTTTTTTTTTTTTTACATACTAAGTGGTTTATAATATAATCATTAATAACTATTTTTATTTCCTAAGTTTATTTTTTCTTTTAAATAACAATTTATTATTTTATTTATTTTATTCTGAGATTATTAGTTACATATTCTTATTTTACTAATTTTGTTTTTTTTTTTTTATTTCTTTGTTATTTATTAATTTAATATATTTACTACATTATAAATTACGTTTAATTTAATTACTTTAATTTACTTCATTACGTTAATTTACTATATTACTGTTGTTTTATTTTTATTTTTTTTTTTTTTTTTTTTTTTTTTTTATTTTTTTGTTATTTATTAATTTACTATATTACAGTTACAATAAACTCTCTAATTTTCTTTTTAAATAAGCTGTAGGAAGTTAAATTTTTTAATTCATCTGTTAAATTATTGTATGCCCTTAAACTATTATACACGCAATTATTTTTTTTTTGCTTATCTGTTCGGAACAATGAAAGATAAAAATTACTCCGGTTTCTGGTATTGTAGCTATGTATGTCAAAATTGCGATTTAATAAAAAGCTGTGTTTAATTAAATTGTTAACTATTTTAAAAGCTAGGAAATACACTTCCCTCTTGCAAATATTTTCAAAGCTTAAATATTTAAGCGAATATATTAAATTTGTGGGATATCTGATTGGAAAATCATTAATTGTTTTTATTGCTCTTTTATTAATTATATCTAGTTTTTTTATGTATATTTGTGAAGTGTTACTCCATATAGGATTTAAGTAGATTAAATTTGAAAAAATATAGGATGAATATATAACATATAATGTTTTTTTATTTAAGTACTTTCTTAACCTTTTTAAGATAAAAACATATGGAACAACCTTCTTAATTACATGGTTTATGTGTTC
Source organism: Dolichopus griseipennis (assembly GCA_963082915.1). NCBI lineage: Eukaryota > Metazoa > Arthropoda > Insecta > Diptera > Dolichopodidae > Dolichopus > Dolichopus griseipennis. The sequence goes on along the minus strand of OY720441.1, from coordinate 32,083,208 downwards.
TTGCCATCTAAGTCTGCTATCGATAATGAGTCCTAAATAATTAAAATTCTTTACTAAATCAATTTGAGTATTTTTGTAGGTAAAACCAGTGAAACTAATAACTTTATTTTCAAATAGTAAAATTTTTGATTTATTAATATTTAATGACATCCTGTTTTTTAGAAGCCACTCCTCAATATAACCCAAGTCATGTGTAATTGAATCCCTTAGTTCTTGTTCGCTACCTGAAGAATACTTTATAACAGCGTCATCAGCAAAAAGCTGTAATGATCCCTTTAGTTCTAATCTAACTATATCATCTATATAAATTTTAAATAATATCGGTCCCAAAATTGACCCTTGTGGAACACCTTTTTTTATATGTTTTATATCACTGTAGGTATCATTACATCGCGTAACCTGCTTTCTATTGGATAGGTACGATTTAATGAGATTTAATTGATTAGGTTTTAACTTTAATTGATTTAATTTGAAAAGAAGTATATCGTGATCTACGCAATCAAAAGCTTTTTGCAAGTCCAAAAATAAGCACGCTGTATACTTTCCATCATCTATACTTCTTGATATGAAGTCTGTTAGAGCTAAACAAGCAGCCGTAGTATTAGAGTTGACCTCAAATCCATATTGTTCTTTATGTAAGATGCCATTTGCATTTATGAAGTGAGTTAGCCTGCTTTTGATTATTTTTTCAAAGACTTTAGAAGTAGAACTTAAAACTGAAATTGGGCGATAGTTTGAGGGATTTGTTTTTCCGCCAGCTTTATGTATAGGTGTAACGGTAGCAAGCTTTAAAGATTCAGGAAAACTACCTGATTCAAAAGCATTATTTATAAATTTTACTAGTATTGGGCTAATTTGATGGGAAAATTTCTTTAATATTTTAGATGATATACTATCATACCCAGTTGCGCTACCTGACTTTATTATGTCTATAGTATTCCTAACTTCTTCTATGTTAGTGGGTGTTAAAACTAAATCCTCGTAAATATTTTTTGAAAAGGATGCTAAGTAATTTTCATCAATAGGGTCTGTTGAGATATTTAAGGTTTTTGTGACATCTATGAAATATGTATTCATTGAATTTGAAATTTCCAAAAAGTTGGTTATTTTAGTTTTATTGTGGTTTATTTCACTTACTACACATCTATTATCATTACTACTATTATTGTACATAATTCTTTTGTATAGGTTCCATAGTTTTCTAGAATCATTAGGGTGACTAGCTATGATATTATTATAAAAATTATTTTTAGCCTGTTTAATTTTCCTTTTTACTAAATCCCTATATTTCTCATATAGCTCTTTAACTGTCCTATCATTTGGATATTTTTTCCTGTACTTAAAAAAAGATTCACGCATTTTTATATTACGAATTATGTCAGAGTTTATCCACTCATGTTTTTTCCTTGCTTTTTTTGGTGAAATGATTTCAGTATATTTATGTACTTTTCCTGATAATGCTGCTATAAAGTCATCTACATTATTATAATAAATTAAATTTTCCCATAGAGAATCATTTGAAAGTTTATCATAATTCAAAATAGTTTTTTTTAAATTAGTTTCTTCTTTAATAACTCTTAGATATGCACTTACAAAAAGCAGTTGATGGTCAGATAACGAAGTATCAGAAACATGAAAGTTGTAACTATAATCAATTAAATCTGTGCTAAAATGATCAATTATGGTTTTGGAAGTGTTACCTATTCTGGTTGCGAACCTATCGTTTAAATTATTGTACACTATAAACCCATTACAGAGTAATGTGTTCATATATTCTTTCACCTCACTACTATTTTTATCCAATAAATTAATATTAAAGTCGCCTAAAATTATGGAATTTTTATATGAATAAGTGAGATCGTCTAATTTTTCAAAAAAATCATTTATATTTGTTTGATGAGACCTATAAATACCTATTATATTAAAGTTTTGCTTTAACAATTTTACAATTAAAATATTTGAACTGTAGAAGTTTTCTTCAAATATCAAACTGCTGCTCAAATTATTAGCTACAAATATAGCAGCGCCGCCATAGGATTTTTCACGGTTAGAAAAATAGGCAGTGTACCCCGGAAGATTATAGAACTGGTTTTCTTCTTTTAGAAGCCAAATTTCAGTTAATACTTTACCTTGACTAGGAATATTTCTAGTGTCCTTTTTTTGAGGTTTGAATATGGTCCTTTTTAATAAAGTTCTAATTACAATCTTGTTATTATGAAATGTTTAATATTTCAATTTTGTTTCATCGAAGTGACACAAGACGATACCCGCATTGATAGCAATGGGAAGTAGGAAAATTAGAAATTGTTAACGAACTTTAATAATAAGATATATATACTAACGGCATTTCCTGGTTTTATATTATTCATTGAAAATTGAAGAAAGTATCTTTTAATTTCGCACAATTTTTTTTCTAGGAAAATTTTTAAAAAGACTACAAATTTTGTCATAACAAGGAGGAATTTTAAAATTCTTTTTATTGGGTTTTCAAAATGCTGTCTCTTAATACATTGATTGCGGAGAAAAATTGGACAATTCTACCAAACTTAATTTTTTTAATAGAAGATTGTCAAGTAATACAAAACAAACAACACCAGTGGACAGTTACATATTTATGAGTACTAGGCATATTTTGAAAAATTACTTTGAAATGTCACCTTCGAGGACTAAAAACTATCCAATTAAATTATTCAATTGCATAATATATTGTTGCACCAAATACTTGACGTATATGTATTCATGTACATATGTGTTAAGTCAAGTGGAAAATATTTCCCTTAACGTATTTCCATTTTTTTTGTTTTTTTACTTTTTAACTGTCATTATTATTGTTATTATAATTTTCTTTTAATTTCATTTTATTTAATATAACAATAATTGTTTCATGTTATCTGTTGTAAACATCAAAGTGGTGTGCTTAATTTCACAATTTGTACAATATAATTTTTTTCCATTCGTTTTTTACTTTCCTGTTTTCTTTGGTTTCACATTTTTATCCTTCTTTATTCCCTATTCCTTGTTGTTTTTTTTTTTTATTTAATATTATGTTTATACATAAGGAAACCGGAAATAAAAAAATTATACAAACGTGTTCAATTATAAACATTTTCAACAAATGACGTCATATGAATTACCTGTATAAATGAATTGCATATTATATTGTATGTGCATATTGCATATATATTCTAGATATGGTAGAATTAAATAGGAACGTCAACTTTATAGAATAGAAATTTTTAACATGACGCAGTATATCCTGCCTGTTAATAGTTTTGTTTTTTTTTTTTTTTGAAAAAGCAAGTAATGCATCCTATTTGATGTTTAATGCATTGCTGAATTAGAAAAATACTCTTCTATTATATTAAAACTCTTCTAACAGAGATGAAAAATTAGTGGCACACTTTTCAAAATACTGCAGGAAATGTTTTATATTATATTACTTAATTAAATTAAATATAATAAAAAAAAGGTATTTAACTAATTTATATAAAAAGTCTGATCAAATCTGTATTAGAAAGTATTGGTGAACTCTACTAGACGATGTCGGTATTGTCCTTGGTTTGAATGGAACTATAATTGGATTCGAGTTTTGAACAATGGCTCTTTATTATCGATTTTTATCCCATCCAATTTTTCCATTCCCCCATAATCCAACAATCCCAAAATATCCCCGACCCAAAAGTTGAAACCCCCATCCTTTGGGATTTCTATATCCCCGTGGTTTTAGTGTTTTATGGTCAGACAGTACCCAAAGGAATATCGCACAGTTGCAATGAGTGGCTTTCAAGCTTTCCACTGTGCCTCGTAAAAACAAAAAAAAATAAATATAAAATATTGTAAACACAATTATTAAGTTCTAATTCTTCTATTTTGACTTAAGGTATCGAAGTCAGTTAAGTTGTAAGTCGAAGTCGACTAAGCTATAACCAAAGCAGTTTAACATATACAACATATATATATATATATACAACATATATATATATATATACAACATATATATGTATTACAAATGTGTTCTTTGTATTAAACCTTTTTGTTTTACACCAATATCCTAATTTATCTTTTTGAAGCTTCAAATTGAGGCTATAGAGACTTTCAAGCTCCAAATCTTAGATTCTAGTTTAAATAGAAAATAATTTCCTTCATCAAGAAAGTCATCACAACTTACAGATATGTGAAATTCTGGTTGATCTCTTGATGATCTTATATAAAAAGAAAAATGTCTAAAGAAATTTTGACGACATTTGGAGTAGCTTCAACCCTTATGTGTTATATAATATTATTTAATGTATAAAAATGATAGTAATAAAAAATTTAAATTTTACAATGCTCTAAAAATAAATGATAACAGAGTAAAGAATGTAAAATTAAGATACACAATAATAATAAAACTAAAGTAAAAGTTAATATAAATGAAAATAAAACAAAAATTATGTAATATTTATAATGGTATAATTATGTTGGAAAATTTTTTTAATTATTCAATATTTTAAACTAAAACGAAGGCCTATTGAATGGTTTTTACAAGTAAAATTAGCATGTAAAAATAATTGTAAAATTTATTTAATAAATGTTAATATCTGATGCTCAGTTAGTGAAAACATTTAAATTTTACAAATTAACTCATAAACTTGTAAAAATCTTTACTTAAATTTAACTATTTATATTTTTTAACAAGTATTTTTAGAATTGTAAAATATCATGAATCGGTTTTCTTGTAAAACAAGTTCTTAATTACAAGTATAAAATGACGAAGAGTGTAGTAGCGTAGACTGTGTCCAATCTGGAATACAAATCTGGGATACTTCACTTAACTTACAATTCTCAAGTTTAGAGAATTGTAAAAATTTAAAAGTTTTAAAAAATTGTAAAATTACTATTTTAGATATTCGTAAAATTAAAAAAGTACTGAATTTTGAATTCTTGTAGAAATTGGCTTGTAAGTCTAATGAATTCGATGAAATTAAATATTTTAATGCCCTTTTTGAACCAAATATCTACAATTATTGACTTGTAATAATCCGAAAAAAAGTCTTAATCCCTAACTTCTTAATTTAGCGAATTAGGGATTACTAATTAGTTGGTCCAGATTTCCTTTTCGATTTTTTGAAATCATTTAGTCCACTTACAGCTTCCTAAGTAAATATTTGTTCATCTATTGTACCAAGAGATTTTCACAAATTTTTTTAAAAATTGTTCCTTCTGTTCTGTTATAAACCTATTCTCTGTTAAAATATTTATTTTTACCAAATTATATTTTCAAGTACTTAAAATTTTGACATACATGAGATGAATGCAAATAAAAGTTGGTCTAAATAACCTAGATAATATAATAGATATTTACCTTTCCAACATGTTAATATTTTATGTCTGAAATGTTTTTTTGATGTTCTTATATGACATATGTATATGATTTTAGAAACTTGTTATAATTAAATTTTTTATGTAGTCAACAAAAATGGAAAAAATGTTTTTTTAATTATCATATTATGCAATATAAAATCTCGTTAGAAAAGAAATAACAAAACAGTATGGAGCTAAAAAAAGTGTTCTGATTTTTCCTGAAGTGAGGCGTTAGTTACTCCTAATTAGTGGAAGGCTTGCTTGGATTTATTAAATTCATTATCCCCCGTAGTGGGATAAAAATTTCTTTCGGAAATTTTTCACTAAAATTGCTTTCGGATTAAAACCCAGTGTCAATTGTGAAGAGACAAAAAATGACCAAGGAAAATGATTAACTATTGAATTGCGAATTTGATAGAGATCCCCTCTTGAATGTTTTTTAAATCTTATTGACCTTAATTTTATATAATATAGTAAAACTTAAAAGTTCAATTCCCTTATGAAGGAGCTCCTATATTTCAGAGCAGTAGTTCGAATATAGAGGCTCTTCTGTTCTTCTTATGATTGTACTTGATTTTATATAAATTATTTCGATATTAATTTAAGTACTAGTAAAAGCCTACATAGGTCTATTTATATTTATCTAAAATAATGAACTGTGTTATATATAACTTTTCTTAATCCTACACCTAAAATTGGTATTAGTCATTGGGAAATATTAATGACCGGTGTTTGTTTAATTCTTAAGTTGAAAAGCTAATGAAACCTGATGAATTTTGTACTGTAGATTACTAATGACAAAAAAGGTGGGGATTGCAAATGGGCGATGTCGGAAATCCCTTTAAGGATTATAGGACATTTAAGTATTGGGCACACTAAGTCCATTTAGACTAGGCTTCAGTTTCTTTAATCGGTATATTCAGTAGCTGTATTGTATAAGATTATAAATACACAAATGTTATTTTTGTGCGCCATCTATTATTTTACACTAGAGTTATTTTTATATATATATTTTAATTACATCTTATTTTATATAAACGATATTAACTACTACGATATAATTATACAATTTTATGATATTTTTTTAATTAAAGATATCATCTAACTGGGGTTTGAACCCAAGTTCTTCCACATGAAAGGTCGACGTTTTACCTATTACGCCATTCGTTAGATTAACATAGATAAAAATCTTTCAATTTATTACAAGCTAGTTTTTTCTTTACGTTTCCCTTGTGTTCCTAAGATTTGAGAAAAATCAAAGTGGTGGTTCGGGTATCTCCCCCACATCTTCCAAGATCTAGCAGGCATATCTTCGAAATTGATAAAGATAGAAACTTGCAAATTGGTAGAAGGGTGTATAACCAGTTTCCTATATGTTTCAAAAATTTTAAAACAATTAAATTTTTAAAATAACTTATGGACTTTTAATTTAAATTTTTCAAATGTGGGGTATTACTAAGCCTTGTGTCGTACTTTCCATTATGTCGTTCTTTCTTTATGATTCTTTTCATTCTGTTGTTTCCATTTATTGTAATTTAATTTAATTTAATTTTATTAAATTTATCTCCTTATATTTTTGAAAATATGAATATTATAAAATTGCGCCCAAAATGTTAGGTGCCCTACTGATATTTTACAGACACATTTTGGGTAATTTCAATTAAAGTTACATTAAATTTGTGTTTGACATCGGTCAGCAAATAGATCAAAAATACAAAAAAAAAGGAAACCGAGAAAATTAAAAAAATGCTTGAAGATTTAAGGAAATTCAAAGGAAATTTCAAACTTAATATGTAAAATAATATTATTATAACTAGAAATGGAATTATATTCAGTCTGTATTAGACATATTTTAATAAAAAAAATTTGCCAAAGGTCATTTTGAAAAAAAAAACTTGATGATATTTTTCTGTAATTCCAGAAAAATTTTATGGTATAATTTAATTTTAATAAAAAAGCCTTTAAGACAAATATTAAATGGGAATTTCCCCAATTTATAATTGTCCCTATATTTTGTGCTTAAACCCAGGTGTTACAACAGAAATCAATACCTTTTACTTGTAAAAAAGAAACGAATGAAAATAAAAAGGGAAAGAACAAAATTAAATAGCAGATCAAGTGTCAAATAGGGTGTAAAATTATTAATTTACAATAATTAGGGTTAAATTGTTTTTGTATATGGTGGTGATTGTAAATTATGTTAATGGATTTTTAAAAGTTAAAGTTTTGGGCATCTACAAAATATTAAGTTTTTATGGTATATTAATTTAAATTTTAAAGTCTTAAATAATAAATTACTAAACTTTTAATAATTTAGAAGATATTTTTAAAATTATATTTGAAAAATTCTAATTTAAAATATTTTAATTTTAAATAAAACTAATTTTTTTTAAATTTTTTTTCTAATTTCAGGTATGTTTTAAATGAAATTATAGAACTTTTTAATTGTGAAAGGACTTAAATAGGTAATTTATGTTATTATGCAAAAATTAAAAGCTATGGATGGACATATTTTACAATCAAATACTTGAAAGCAAGCAATTGTTGAAAATTTTACATTAAAATTGATAACAACTCAAATAGCAATATTAAATGCGAGGCTCTGAACCGAATTGGCCTAAATCTCTTGCATAAATCGGATAACAATCTATATATATAAGCCGATTATGATAAAATTTGTACATGAGGTTTTTGGATACGGAAAGAAATCCTGGACTAAAAATTTTGCTCTAACAGACAGCCAATTTGAGGCTCTTGTGCAAGTACTTAAACTTTCTTGTTCTAAAATTAAAACAGTTTTACCGATTGACTTCAAATTTTCTATACGTGATGCTCGGCCCGACGGTTGGTCAAAAAAAATTCTGGAAACAAAATTTCGTCATATTTTGTAGGTACTGCTTGGGCTAAAATGAAAATCTCAAAAAATTTTTTGTTAAGTTATGTCAATACATTGCGGGCCAACAGCTTTTTATTGCTTTTTTCGTTACTTTACTCTAAATGAGAAACGGTTTGACCGATTGACTTCAAATTCTATATGTGATGCTACTTGAGAACTGAGTTAACACTTTTAACAGATTTGGAATTTGTTAAACCATGTCGAGCCGACAGTTGATAAAAAAAATTTTGGTTGGAAATTCGGTTCAATTTTGCGAAGTTCTGCTTTGGCCAAAAAGTAAGCAGCACAACAACTTTTTTCAGATATTTTCTTACTTTATTCTAAATATGAAACGGTTTGACCGATTGAGTTTACATTTTGTATGGTAGTCCAGGATAATAAATCCTTTAGGAACTTATGACTGATTTAGTGGGACATAAGTCCTTTTGAAAGTTATGACCCATTAAGTGTGTTATAACATCATATAACTAAAGTTTTGTGATTGAGCGTATACATATATTAATATATTTAAGTCGAATTTTATTTTGAATTAATTTCTGAAAGTCTTTATGATTTACGTATGATAATATAAAAATTCCATATTAGGAAGCATACTTAATTTGGTAAAATAAAGTTTACCCTTTTTCCATAATATATTTCAGTTCATGTATGGGAAATTTTGGTAAAAATCATGAATTTTTAAATTATGAACCTAATTCCAAAATATATGTTAATTATTTTTGATTTTATAGTTCAAAGGAGCCTGTATAAATATTCGTAACCGTCACTGTTGTTATATAATTAAAACTCAAAGAGTCATAACACCCCTGAGGAGTTAGGGCTCATCGCTCTGTGTCTTAAGTCTCTTAAGTCCCTAAGAAAATTATGACCCTGGGAGTTATGACTTTGCACCACTATAAATATTAAATATTGCCATACAAGTTTTTAGGATTTGAATCAAAGTTAAACTAAATATTGAAAATGAAAATGATAATAAACCAGAATAAAGCTTTAAAATATGTTTTTAGACCCTTATTCCTTCTTCTTAAATTCTTCAACTTTTTCACCTAATACAAAGGTACTAAATTTAAAGTCTAGCAAGCCTCAATCCAATTATATCATCGAATAAAAAAATTTAATAATTTTATTCAATTTAAAAATCTGGTGGCTTGCACACTCATCAATTTTAAAATTATTTTATTAGAATTTCAAATTAAATTTATTTAAGTTGACAAAACATATTGATATATTACAACAGAACCTTGGCAAATGTTTCCATAATTTTAAATATGTTAGCTGCCAAAAAAATGAAAAAAAAAAAATTCAAATGTAAATTCTTATATTTTGATCTTAAAATAACTTAGAACTGAATTTTATGGTCATCCTTAATTTATTTAAAAAAAAAACCAAGTATAAATTCAACTATTCTTAAAATAAAGTCACCCTTTTTTTTAAATCTTAAGAAAAAATTCAAATATAGTCCTTACCATTGCTTTTATTCAAATAGACTATCCTTTTATAAGTCCTTATACTAAGTTAATACACTTATAAGATTTAAAATTTCTTATGCTTCGTATAAATTAAATTAAAAAACCAAAATAAAAATAATATTTTTGAAGATTTTCAGAAAAATAAAAGAAACCTTTTGACTTTTTCCCAAATAAAGACTTCCATTTTTTTTGTGTTGTGTTGTTGTAACAAATATTTGCATTTCATACTTTGGAAGGACTTAAAAAAAAGGGATAGAAATATTTTTAAAGTGTGTATTTATTTAAGTTTAAAATTCCATTTGCCATTTTTAAATTAAAGAAAAAAATGTTCTAAAGGGCCACTGCATAATGCACTTGTTAATGACAATTTATATACAATATAATATAGTAATTGCATAATTATGTATAGTAACTTTGAAATATTCATAAAACATATTACAAAACCATTTGAATTCAATCCAAACATGATTAATATTATGAATTACAATTATTGATTAAAAACTAAGGCATTCAGAATTGACTTTACTTATTATTAGAATGTCAAATTGATGTCAATTGACATATTATACGTCTCTATATTATACACATGTATAAAATTCAAAAATGGTGGCTTTTCAAAAATTTAATTGACACAAAACAAGGGTTATGTAAATATTTTATAATAATTATTACTAAAATCGAAAATTCAGAAAGGAAATACTTAATTATTTTTGGATGACGATGACTAGATGACGCTGTCATGCGCTCAGAGTTGAGTGTAATTTATTGCTTTAATATAAATAAAATAGAACCAAAGAAGCGATCAGAGCTCAAATTGTCAAATATCTTATCAAAATTATTTTTCATACTTATTTGTTTATGCCTTAAATTTTGAAAAGAAACATTTAATTGAATTTCATAATAATCGTATGACTTTTATATTTAAAGAAACATATTTCATATTCTTGCTAATCAAAGGGAATTTGTGCCTTTTTTAAAATTATCTTATTTAATTTGTACGTATTGTCTGAAATTTGTAAAATTTTACTCAATAATAAAAATTCCACTCACATCACACTCATTTCTAAATTCTCAAAAAAGGTACAAGAAGGATAATATGGAGAGTTTGTGCATTTTTTGTTTTGACGGATCTGAGTCTGATCTGATTACAAAAAGCAAAATGTCAATAAAATAATAGGATTATTTTTTTTAAATCTGAACAGAGCATAAACTGTCAAAAAAAGTCAAAGCGCGCTCAGGGCGTTCAAATATTTCAAGAAACGCGGAGCAAAATAAAATACAAAGACATTTTGACGTTTGCTTAAGATTATACATTTTTACTTTAATTTAATTTTTTGACATTTTAAAACGTAACTAAAATAACAATGACAGTTTTTTCAAATCTTGTTTTTTTACTAAATCTGAGGGCTCTGAGCATATTCTGTTCATGTTCTGTTCAGAGCGTGCCCAGATCTATGCTAAGATTTAAGAAAAAGCGCATAATATGTATGATGCAATTAAGAAGTCAAAATTGTTTGACGTACTTATTTTTGTAAAATGAATTGGCTATAAAGAGGCTGTATGAAAAAGTTCCCTTAAAATTTCGTAAACCGAAATTAGTGACCTTTTTCAATAATTTTGGGGACTTTTATAAAAATTACATTTTGAAGATTTTATTATGGGAAAACAAGTCGCTAAAAGTATTTGTCACGGGTATATGATATTTACACTCAGTTGGTTTGGCGAAAACTTTATATTTTTTTTTGGTTCTTTTAAAAAACAGAGATATCGTCTTTTCCAATAAAATATAAAACAATTCTTTGGTTTACCCCATTTTTCTGCCGCCTCCAAATTGCCATAAAACAAATTTTTGGAATCCTTATTTTGTATCCAAGACTACCAAGATTACAAATCCGCCCAACTTCATTTCATACATAATAATGTCAGCAAAACTTTTTCCTTAAATGGGGACTTATTTCGTACATTCCTATAAAAACATTATAAACTTAATTTTTAATATTAACTTTTATAGTTAGTGAACGTACTAAAAGATATTCGAAACTAGAAATTTATTTCAAAAATTTTTTTTTACCGTTATGCAATAAAATACCAAAAATAGTTATAATAATGGAAGTCATAAAAAAAGGATATATAGTTATTATCTATGCTAAAACGTATATATGTATACATTTATATATTAATATATGTATATAAATTTTTTTAATGTATTCAAATATCTTAAGACATGTTTATGCAGCATTAAATTGCGTTCCCTTTTTTTCAAATTTTTAATTTTTTTAGTCATAGTCAAATTTTGTACCAAGGATTTCAGGAACTAGTTTAGATTCTTGAACTGCAAAAACACATAGTACTTGTTGTATAAATTTTATTAGACATTGAATGCATTAAAAAGAAACGTGCGTTTTTTACAAAAAATTGTAAAAGAAAAACAAATTTTAAAGAAAATGACAAAAAGGAAAAAGGAAACAGAAGAAGAAAAGGAGGTAACGATTCCTTATTATAGTTTTTATGATTCGTTTTTCTTTTGCCTTAATTTTGAATATTTGCAATTGGGAAACTGTAAATTTTGCATTTAATAGTTTTTTGCTCTTTTTTAAAACAAAAGCTTTTTTTTTTGTTTTTTTTTGAGAATGCATGCACGTATGTGTATTAAAGTATTTTTGATATTATTATGTAAAATATCTAATAAAAAAAGATTATGTAGATACAATACAGTGGGTAGAATAAGTGTAAGGCATTCCGGAAGTACAAATTCAATAAGAACTCTTAAGCGACATAGAAAATATTGCAATATTGAAACAGTTAAACCGTTAATAAGATTCAGTTAAACCGTTATAAATTGATAGCTACAGGGGATACCATAAATGGGCTTTTTTCTATTGTAGGAGCTTACGGATCGAATAATAATTATCTTTTATTAAATTTTTTTTGTCTAGCTAACATGTCCAAAATCTGAAGATAAAACGCTTTAAAGCTAAGTTATAAGAGCCGAATAAAAACTTGTTGTGCAATAACGGGTCAACGAACGGAAATAAAAGATGACTCGATCGAAATCTTATTTTTTTTGAGTTGAATTGGTATTGAATAGGGATATAGATATTATAAAAATGTACCGTTACATTAAAAATTACTTAAGAAAAATTACAGTTTTTTCAAGAGGCTTTCTAAAAGCTTTACTTAGCGACCTTGGACCAGTTTAGTGTTTTACATTACCTAAGGTATCTCGCTGTAAAGTTGAAAAAAAATTTGACGTTATCTGTCAATTAATTTTAGGCCCGAATGATTTCTGGGAGTTTTGATGTCAATCAAATGTAGGATTTAAATGTCTCTTATTCAAAATCATACTTATGACATACACTGTATTTCAGTTACTATGGAGTAAAGAAGACAAAAAATTCAAAGAATATTCTTATACATAACCCAAAAACTAACATTTTGGTTTTTTGAATAAGACTTCCAAAAAAAATTTTTTTTTTACCCTATTGTTTTTATTCTTATTATTTTTTTTTGTTTTTCTCATTATCCTTTTTTTTTGGGTCTTTTGGTTTAGTGCGGTTATATTGGAAGCAAATATTTGCAAATAAACATTGTGCTTTGTTTTTTAGTTTTCATTTTTATTTTGCGAATAATGGAATTAAATTTAAAATAATTTGTTATTTTTTTTGTGTTTTGTTTTCTTTATTCTTAATTTAAAAGAATATTAAAGATAAGATATTTAGAAAATATTTATATGTATAATAATGTATTGTGTAATGGATAACAAAACCAAAAAAACAAAAAACACAAAAGGATATATGAGTATTATGCAATTTAAAGTTGGAATGTTAAAACAGTTTTAAAAAATTAAATAACATACAAATTGTCAGTACACACGCCTGTTTAGTAAAAACAAAATTGAAATACCAAAAGTACTTATGGGAAAATTTTTAAATTAATTTTCTTTTTTTTTGTAATTTTCAATTAAATTTCAAGAATTTTTAGTATTATTAGTACGTACACAATAATATTTAGTATTATTGTGAACGTATACGTACACTTTTGAATATTGTATAATAATGTTAAATATTTGAATTATGATTTTAAATGAATTTGTTTTGTATTAAGTACGTTTTGTTAGGATGATACAAGAAAACTAGTTAGTTATACAATCGGAATTAATTAAAGGTTATTCTCAGGTTTCTTAATATTATGCAAAGGTCCATTATTGTACCTCTTGAAATTCTTAAGAGGTTTAAAGATTTTGTTAATTTATATTCCTTTAACTTTTTGATAAAATTTTTGAAATTTCGCCCCAAAGGGCCAAATAGGGATACTTAAATTGGTTTTCTTCGTTATTTTGAACTATGAAAAACCAATAATAGTACATATCTTTAGATATCTCAAAAACTCCTGATTATTTTTTCAATTTGGTTTAAATGGGTTATTAAAGTTTCATCTTTTGAATACTATTTAGTATTTTTTCGTCCATATAGTCTTTATTAATATGTTTTCTATAAAAACTCATTTCTATTCCAAAATAAGAAATATATTGAATATATTATACTTGGGGTCTCGGTGATGCAGTAGGTAAGCATTTGCCTTACTAACCAAGGGAGTCTGGGTTCAATTCCCGTTCAGATCGTACAATATTTAATTTAAAAAAAATATTATTGAAAATTATTTTTCTTTACAAATGCCCATGGTGACCAAATATAATTTAAATATAGAAATATATAAAATAAACAAAATAATTAATATTGTAATTTTAAATAACTAGAAAGTATTTGATTTAAGAAGCCTGTTAGAATATGAGCCAATATTTACTAATGCCCTTGTATAAATAATAAATAAATAAATATTATACTTATACATTTACAGTTTTTTAATGTTCATCTTTTACCATTTTAATTATTCTGAAGTGTCAAATGTCACTAAAATATTGTACTGATCTATTTTTATATTTACTGCTACAATTCAGCGCTACATGAATTTAGGAGCAAGAAAATTTTACCCTAAATTGTGTAGCGTATTTTAATTGACCTTTATGTGTTTACATTGTAATGTCAAAATTGTTTGTTTACAAAGTTTTGTAAGAATTTTTGGAAGTAAAGCATTTTTTTAAAAATTTAAAATGTAAAGTATTTAATAAAATAAAAAGTATAATATTAAAAAAAAATATAAATTTGATTAATTTTAGAAATTTGAATTTAAATATTTGAAAATTTGAATGTCTTTAGAGGCCATAGCAATCCTCTATTGTGAAACTTAAAATAATTTAATTTAAATAAAATATAATTAACCGAAGAATCACACCGAATCATATGCCATTTAATTTTACTACAAATCGTTCAACATACAACTACGCAGCTCTAAATGCCACACAGTATGACACTAAATATAGTTTTGAACGCAACCAATGAAACACAGAAATGAAACATGTCATTGGAAAAATTTTGTTTCTGGCAAATCATAAAATTGATTTTTTTAAATATTTTGATTAAATTAAAAATAAAATTTTAATTAAATATTTTTTAGAAAAATTCTAAAAAAATTAAATCAACACTTTTCTGTTAACATTCTCCGGGTGCATTTCGGTTTGGTTTTTTTAATCGTTTCACTTTATACGCACTGGTTATAAAATAAAAATTAATATTTTTGAAAGGACCCTATTCGAATTTATATTTTCAAAATACTCCTATTGTATTTTCTGTTTTTTTTTGTTGTTTTAATATTATTAATATTTATAAAATATAAATTTCTCTTTGCTGTCTAGACAAACTGGAGTCATACTATACTATAAAATAAAATATTATTGTTTTATTTTGAAACAATAAAAATCATAATATACTGGACTTTAATATTTTTTTGGATAATTCCGACTTCTGACAAAACTGTAAAAATAAATATTTGGAAAAGTTAGAATTATAGCTATTAATATGTTCATTATAAGAATATTTTAGATCTTGAAATATGTTAAGTTTTATAATTTTTTTTGGATATCTGATATTATATATTTAATTTTAACCTTTTTAATTAATTTTTTTACTAAAAGATAATTGCAAGAGAACTTAGGTGGTCTTAAGTTCGCAATGGGTGAGAGAAAATGATGAAAAATTTGATTAGGAATTTGAAATTATGTTTATTATTTGATATATAAAATATTTTAATATATCGATAGTATAAAACTGACCTTTCGTTTTTATTATACCCGTATGACTGTAAGTCCAAAAGGTAAACTAAATTTGCCATTACGTTTGTAACGCAGAGAAGGAGAGGGGGTAGATACAGGCTCAAAGGTATGGATCGGATCAGCATCGAAAAGTAAGTCGATTTAGTTATGTATGTCCGCCAGTCTCAAAAAATAAAGGAGCTAGGATTTTGAAATTTTCAAATCGTTTAAAATGCAATAGCCGTCATCGCTATTGAAATCCAGCCATTTTGGTGCATGAGTTCGAGTACCCTTCATACAACTTTTTTTTTATATGAGCATTACTCTATACCTATTCAAGATTGGTGTCTGAAATTTTGATTTTCTGAAATTACTCAACACCAAATGAAACTGGGTGTCTGAAATTTTGCCAAAAATAGTTTAGTTTTATAGCTAAAGTTTCTGCAAAATATGGTTTGTTCACTGCAGTGGGTTCGAGTAGTTGCCATACAACTTCATATTTCACATGAGCATTACTTTATACATAATAAAGCTAAATATTTGAAATTTTGCCAAAAGTAATTAACCGGAAGAAATAATGTTTATATTACGGTCCTACGGTTATTCCAGATTTGACATAGTCTACTTTACTGCAATCTTCCACGTTTTTTATTGTATATGTTCTGACCATAGCCTCTGGGTTCGAACCCGAGGCCCTTCCATTAAAAGGCCGACTTCCTAACCACTACTACTAACCAATATATTCATTTTAAAATCAAAGCAATTACTAATTATATTAGCTTTAATATAGTTTTACTAAGGGATTTTTGTATTTAATTATCTTAAAACACTTATGAAGAGAAGAGTCATATCAAAAAAACTCTTAATGATGTGTAAAAGATTTAGAATATTAAAAATTTAATTAAATTTGTTCTATTCCTTACTTATCACTGGTTTTCTCCAAAACATAATAAAATTTTATTTAGAACTAATTTAGGAACATTAACTTTAAAAATTTAACTTTTACTTCAATTCAATAAAATAAATGGATTAAAACAAATTTGCCTTAAAATATGAATGTATATCAGACTTCTTTAGTTGAATTTTTAATTTAAAAAAATATATAAAATATTCCGTTTCATTTTAAAATGACCAATTTGTCATTCTACAACTTCATTAGCAGAAATAAAAGATTAGCGAATAGGCAATTTAAAGTTTTTTATTTTCATCTTTAGCCTCTGTCATCTATTCTAATAACAGCTTTTCTTTTGAATTAAAACTGAAAATGATGGATGATTGCCTGAACTTTTGTATTTCAATTTTATTTTAATTCTGTCTTTCAAATAGTATCTATCATCATCAAAAGCACCATAGCCCATAATACTATAGAGGAATAAAAAGCTGTAACAATATGACATTAATATGAAAAAGTTTTTTTCTGATTAGAATCTTTAAAAATACAAAAACAACAGAAAAGGACGAAACTGAGCCCAGTAACTGAGAGCTGTAAAGGAAAAAGCAAATAATTGATAACAAAATTCAACCATTCATATACAAAAATTATAAAAATATGAGAAAAAAATTGAGTGAAATTTAAAAAAGAGTCATTGGAGTTTAAAAAATAACTAACAATAGCATCACTAATTTTGAAAACGATTATAAATTGAAAAACATAAAAAAACAGTGCTACCAAATGATTAAAAAAAAATATGCTTAATTTTTTCCGCTCTATATCATTTTAAAACAATCAAAGAAGGCTGTCTTCTTGACAACTCTTCAAATTGTGCATATATATATTTATTTTTTTTTTCCTGTGTGTTTCATTTGGCTGGGTGAAAAAATTTCCAAAACAAAATAAAAATATTAAAGTCTCCAAAATTTTATTGAAACTTTTGAGACTTTTTCTTTATTTTGTGGACTTTTATAAAAATTGTATTACGGGGACTTTTTTAAAAATTGTATTTTGAAGTTTTTTCTCATATGAAAAAAAAAATTTCTAAGAAATTTTTGCAGGGTGTATGACAGTTGCCGAAATAGAACCAATGGCGTAGTGTTAATGAGGCCCCCTTCATGTGGAAGGAAGAGGTCATATCTAATAAAAAATATCGTAAAATTGTATGATTATATCGTAATAGTTAATATATTAATATAAGATATGATTTAATATAAATATATAAATAACTTTTGTGTAGAATAATAGATGGCGCACAAAATTAACATTATTTGTGTATTTATAATCTTATAATATATAGCTACAGTCGAGTAATCAACGGCTTAGTGAATATAATAACCAAAAGAAACTGAAGTCTAGTTTAAATGACTTAGTGAAAGCCATGTACTCTCGAAAGGAGTGGAAAAGGATAAAAAAAAAATATGACACTTACACTTTGTTGACAGTTAGTTGTGCCGAAATTTTGAATTTTTTTATTGTAAGTTTAAATTTCGTTGCAAAATGGATTCTTTTAAAGCAGAATTATTGCTTTATTCAAAAAAGTTAAATAATTATTTTTATTTTTCTTTCTCTATTATAGCATTTAATGTAAAGAGGGTTTCCATCCCTAAATCCTCTCTAAATCATTTATAAGAACACTGATTTTTATACAAATCTTAGAGCTCACGAAACTTTTTACATAATTATTACTATTTCTGAACCCTCCCTAATTATATTAATCGAACTTTAATGATATTGTATTTAATTCTTTAAATTCCAAACCAAATTTGAGGATTTCTACCCTTTCTTTTTCAGACTTCTATAAATATTGTATATTTTTGGACTTTTTGGAATAGTTTTTCATTTTTCTTTTCAGGTGGGGCATTTTTCGTACAACCGTTTTGTTTATTTTTAAACAGTTTTTTTTAAATATGCTTTTGATTTTTGTTATAATATGACGTTTGTTTGGTCACTTTTGTTTATTATTTTTTTTTAAATATGTTTTTGATTTTGGTTATAAAAAAATTACATTTATTTGGTCACCATTTTTATTTACTTCTTTAGTACAATTTTTTAAAACTTTTATTTTGCAAAAGTTACATTTTAAAAAATTCTGAAAGAACAAAATAGAGCGAAAATTTTGATGCAGTGAAATTTTATAAAAGATAATCAAATATATCAACATCATCGCGTAATCATTGCGTCATCATCACAATTCTATTATTACTGTCATTACATTCGAAATCATTGAGATTTTTATCATTACATTCAAAATCATTTAGAGTTTCCATCATATTTTTTTTTGTGTGGTAAAAAAAAAAAACCACTTCTACCGCGCACTTTTCCACTAACTAAAATTTGTTTGAATTTTTGCAGTGATTGTTAAAGTTATAATTTAAACAAAAAAAAAAAAAATTAAAAAAAATAGCTTTAAATAACTCACAATTTACTATTTTAATATTCTTAAGATTAAAGAATATAAAGAGAAAATGCAATTTACCCCTGTAGGTATGCAATCGGTCTATAATGAACTTTTAAGTTTATTAATATAAGACTTAGGAAAGTTAGCAGTCTTTTAACACTAAAAGATATGCCTTAAGAATTTCCTCGGTTATTAAAGAAAATATCCAGGACTAAAAAATAGTTAAATACCGTTATTATCAATTTAAAAAATAATTAAATAGTCAAACGAACACAACAAGGAAATACTATGAAATTCAAAAAAAAAAAAAAATTATGAAATTACTATTTGTCTTTTGGACTTAAAGAAAAAAATTAAAAAGAATTTAAAAATCAAATAAAAGAAAAAAAATTATAAAGGTTGAAAAAAGAAAGAAAGAAAGAAAAAAATGAAACAACGAAATTCTTTGCGCTTGATAATTCCCTAGAATGGTTTCATATCGTATTTAGTTTTCATTATTCTTATTACTTTTTTCATCATATTTTTCGTATTTCCATCCCTTTCTAGTCTGTACGGGATTATTGTATATAAAAATAAAGTATTATAAAATGCAAATACTTCTGGCAATGTCCTGTTTTTTTTTTTTTTGTGATTTGTTTTTCGTTTTTTTTTTGTTCTTTGAAAGGAATAGAATGCAATTATACTGTCTTTTTAGTCAAATATAACTGTAGTCAATGTGATATTTGTATGGGTTTTTTTTTATTTGTATGTGTGAATGAGTTATTTTTTTTCTGAATGTAATGAAAAAAAAAGGACGCAACGAAATAAAAAGGAAATTATGAGATCTATTTTTTTATTTTTATTTTATTATTACATAATTTTGTTACTAGCTTTTAGTTTTGTATTAAGAAACAGTCGTGGACTAAAAAAAAATAGTTTTTGTAGATTTTAATAAATTTAAAATAGGTATTTTTAAGCTAAGTTTAATTTAGAAATTGTTGCGAATTTATTAATAGTTTTAGTTAAAAGTAATTCATTAAAGGTTAAGTACTGACTTATATAACCTGACCAATAGCTTAGTGGTTAAGACGCCAACTATTTATATGGAAACTCTCGGGTTCAAACCATTTTCATACCATATTGCAAAATTTGTAAAAATTTATCGTAATATAAAAATAAGATTATATAAAAATATTATATAACTAAGTCTTGTAAAAGATCACTTCAGTCAAGTGGTCAACAACTTAGTTAAAATCATGATTAACAGAACTGAAGTTTAGTCTTAATGAATTGTTGAATTCATAGGAATGAAAAAAGCATAAAATTGTAATATTGAGCATTTTTTTTCTTAAATCCTTATGGCGCAATTACATGTGCAAACTTTTGCTGCAGAGAAATGCATGCGTTGACAGTGAAAAGCATGTTCAAATTTTTCATTTATGACAATATGACAGTTTTATTGACATTTTTAAAATTTAAGTTAATAATATATAGTACTTCCAAGTTTTTAATGTCAAAGAAAATGTTTATTTATTAATTCGT
This sequence comes from Dolichopus griseipennis, assembly GCA_963082915.1. Taxonomy (NCBI): domain Eukaryota; kingdom Metazoa; phylum Arthropoda; class Insecta; order Diptera; family Dolichopodidae; genus Dolichopus; species Dolichopus griseipennis. Next base: position 32,062,499 of record OY720441.1, on the reverse strand, counting down.
AATATTGTTAAAAACTTAAGAAATATGCAACGACATCATTTATGATAAACTGCAAAGTTACAATAAGATACATAATGTAGCAAATCATTTGATGCATCAATGCAGTATACATTGTTACCAAATTTATTATACTAAATCGATAACATTTAAATTTATGTTTTCTAATTGTGGCCATAGGACATAACGCATTGAGTGATGCACATGTAATGGGGTCTTAATGTTGTGCTTCCTCTTTTAGGCAAAAGACATAAAAAGTTGAAAGTAGTTTATTTTATTAGATATTTATGACAGGATAATGTCAATTTATACAATATTTAAACTTTCATATTGTTTATGTCATCTTCAAATATTTCAAATATGCATAACCTAAGCGTTTTTTTCTTCGATTGTACTTAAAGAAATACACAAAAGAAGGGTGAAATATATAAAAAGAAAAAATTTTAACTATATTTTGTCTTTGTATTTTCAAATTAAATTTTATTTTTTTTTTTTTTTTTTAAATGAAAGTTACCAAAAGCCACAGAAGTCATTTGTGCCTGCAGAATTCGCTTTTGATCGTATTGTAAATGAAAATGAAAAAAAAAGTCATATCTATTTAGTCGCTTTGACTCTTTGTATTTGACGAACCAAACTCTATATTGTCACCGTTAAGGGAAATCGTAACAAAAGTATCCACAGTTTTTATTACTTTTTACAAAAAAAGAGAACTCAGATATAGAGATATTGTGCTTGAATTTATTTAACTTTGTTTTTTTTTTTTAATAATTACAAAAAATATATAAAATGGGTAGATATATTTAAAGTATGACCATTTTTTTAGTATTTAATTTAGTTTTATGGTATCTTTTAGATATTATTGGATTCAATATATATTATAGGATGCTATATATAGGATATAGGATGATATATATAAAACGGCATTTACTTTATGATTTCATTTAAACTCTGAATTTAAACCCAAAATCTTTCAAATTTGAATTTTAATCTTTAAAATTTGAATTTAAATTGTAAAATTGAATTTTTTTTTGGAAATTATTAAATAAATTCTGCTTTGAATTATTCAATTCTATTGTATGAGTTTGACCCTGTTTTTAAAAGAGGGGATTACTGTGCCTTTTTTTTAAAAGTTTGTTTTTTTTTTAATATTTCTGTACTTTGTAGTTGATAATAATTTTCAGAATTTAAAATTTTCGTAATAATACTGTATAAATGATAAATTGACCCTTCAAATCAATCTTAATTATAAATTGCGTTCTTAATACAGAAAGATATTCATTCCTAAACTATTAAATTAATTTTACTTATAAATTAAGTTTACATTGTACAATGACTTTTGATACGATCAATAAAAATCAAATGATTTTTACCACTTATTTCATAACTAAGACGTCATTATTACAATTTTAATTGTCGCTTTAATTAAAACATCGCATAATGTCTGTTAGTGCGTTTTGATATAGTAAAAAAATTAATAGAATATCTTCGTTGAATAGATATAAGTAGTTGCTGCTCATCGGACTCAAATTATCTTCATTTAAGATTAAATTAAAATAGTTTATATTTATTTGTTTTTGTGTTTTTTTGTACAGTTTCGTAATGCGAATTTTATTTAGGGAGACCATTTGTAGTAAATTTTAAAAGCTTAGTGGAAAAAGAATCAGACTTTTTATGTGTCTCAATATTTATGAGTGCTCTTTTACCATAGAATTGAATGGAATAGAATTGATTTTATAATAATGAACTTACTAATTATATATAAAAGCCTTATCTTGGGCAATGCTTTGAACCACTCATTAGTGATGCAGTGAGTAGTTTAAAACAGATGCAACTAGGAATTTTCTAGGATGTGTTAGGGATTTGCATGTTTCATTAGGAAGATCATGTTCCAGATCGTTTTGTTTGGATGTGGAGAATGTTTATTAGCGCTTAAAATAAAAGTCAACTATAGATATATGATTAATTTGTGGCCATAGATTGCATTTAAAAGTTAAAGAATTTTTGAGTGTTTAATGTACTTATGATATCGTTAAAAAGATCTTCGCAAGTGTCACAAAATTTGTATGAGGATCATGATTGAAGGTTGCCCTACTTGATTATTAAAAAAGTGTTTGAGCCCTTGCTAATATGTATAATACAATCCATACAAAAGCTTTAAATAAGTTATTAAATCACTAACTTCACATCATGCGGATGCATCATTTCTGAATATGCTAGAAACTTGCGTTCTTTTAGGCAGAGCTAACTATAACAGCTCTATAACTTTTGAAAGAAATAAGAAATGAGTAGATTCCTTTTAATTTCACTAAAATTATTTGTTTATACCAGTATATCACTATTTCCATTCACTCAAAAGCTCAATAATATATTAAATATTCTATAATTTTCGTTTGAGAACCGTGATTCCAGATTGGATTGTTGCGGACGTTGAGAGCGTATTTTAGTTCTCAATATAAAAGGCGACCGTATTTATATCACAAAGCGACCATATGCTATAATCGACTGGATATCACTGATTCACTTCGTATATAAAAGATAAAAAGCAATTCTTTATATTCTAGGTATTTACGATATCATTGAAAAGGTCTATGTAAACCTTACAAGTTTTTCTTCAGGATAATGGTTAAGAATGTCCTGCATGGTTGCTCAAGCAAATTCTTAAGTCTTATCTATTAGAGTTAGTAATGCAATGTACGAGTATTTTTGAATGTTATAGGATGTAATCAATGGTTTGAACGCTAAAATTGCAAACTAATACCAATGGCATAGTGGTTAAGACACCGCCTTGAAAATCTGGGGTTCAAAACCCGGTCAGATCATATATAATGAAAAAATATCGTAAAATTGTATAATTATATCGTAAAAATACTTAATATCGTAATATAAGATAAGATTTAATATAAATGTATAAATAACTCTTGTGTAGGATGATAGATGGCGCACAAAATAAACATGTGTATTCATAATTTTATACAATAGTTACAGTCGAGTAATCAACGGCTTAGTGAATATAACGAAAGAAACTGAAGTCTAGCTAAAATAAACTTAGTGAATGCCCTATACTCCTTAAAAGAGTGGAAAAGGAATAAAAAACAGTGCAGTATACATCTGTTCGCACACTAATTTAAGAAAATCTGGCCATACTAAAAAAATTTTTAACTGAAGAACAAAATATAGTTATGTCACTTTATATCCAAATTTTTTATTTTAATTTTTTGTTTTAATATAAATTCCAAGACAATTAAATAGAAAGAAGTAAATGAAGGAAAAATAAAAATCATTTTCAGAATTTTTTGTTTTTTTTTTTATTTTTTATTCACTTTACTCAATAAAAAAGCAATTAACCAAAAGATAAGCGTGATAAAAAAAAGAACAAGTGAATAAAATTAACCAACAAAAAAAAAGCACAAATCTTAATTAATTTTTAATTGAATTTAATTGTGGCGAGAAGCTGCGAATATATATGTATATATATTTATTAATACTTATATACTTATGATAAGTTATAAAGAGAATCCATTAATCCCTTATAAGAAAAAAAAATGAATTAATAATCAAAATGAAGTTTATGAAATCTACAAATTACTATACTTTGTGTAATTCATTTTTTTTTTTGTGGTAGTTTTTTGTGAATATGTTTGTATGTTTTTTTTCTTAAATATGATTTTATTCACTTTCTCACTTTAGTGTGTTTTTGATATATAATTATAATATTGTACAGTAAGTTCTCATTATAATTTTTTTAATATAAGAAATCGATATTTCAAAACTACTTTTAGTGGTTTAAAAAAATAGGATACTACGGCTTTCTTTGCTATAGGCATAGTTAAAGTGATCTGAGAAATATTTAATTGAAAGAATTCAATTGTTGTAGTAAATGCACTGGAGGGTCGCAAAACTCAGTTTAAACAGCGGGAGCTGTGTCAAATACTTTAAACTTTAAACGCACCCATAATATATGTCATTTTGACAGTTGAAGTTTTCCATTTATAAAACTAGAGTCGTATATCTTACAAAAACGCATTAAAATTATTGAATTATATTATGCAAATGGTCGTTCAGTAAGAAATGTATTTCGCAAATTACGCTTTATTTATGGTTGACATAATCGTGCAACTGAGTAACAAATTGGTAATATTCTGCGGAAATTTTAAGAAACTGGTGCAGTACAAGATCGGGAATAACATCATTATGCTCGTACCTATCATTCACAAGAAAATATTGGTGCTATGACTGATAGTGTTACAGGTGATCCTACCATGTCAATTTCCCGATGTTAATAACATTTGGTAATTTCTGAGTCAACTGTATTCAGTTGAAAAGTTCAATTGAAAGAAGAACTACTGCTACAATAAGTATGTCCTTATTATGTCACCACAATTCCATGCGTTTGCACTTTGTCAATTGGATACTGAACGAAACGACAATTTTTCAAATCTCAAAAGCGTATCACAGAACTAAAGCCAGCGAATACCTGGTACCTATCGACCTGTTAGTTTGTTTAATTCAAAATTCAAAATTCAAGATTTTTTAAATTAAGACTTCTTGACTCAAAAAATAAAAGATAAAAATAATTCCATCGTAATTAAATAAATATTTCTTAAATAAGAGTTGCGTACTGTATGCATTTGAGAAAAAAATATAATTTATATATGTGGTTGAAAATAAAAAAAAGTTGGGTAATTTGGGGTTGAAATGATTCATTTTTAAAATGAAGTGATGATTATTTTAGATTTTTGGATGTTTGCCACATTACAGTGTATTTATTATATTACAGATGGCAATGATAATGAATTGTGGTGGTCTCAGATGTTGGGGTCAAACTGATATGATCTTTAATAAATACTTGTTTAAATTATGTTTAGTTTTTTTTCCTCTTTAATTTTTAAGATTTTTAGAATCTTTAATTTTAACTAAAGAAAAACAGAGGAATTTACTAGTTATAATATTAAATTTTACAATTAATTTATTTTTTATAAATTTTTTTTTGTTTCTTTTTTTTTGTTTCCCTGGTAATTCTAGAATAAAAAAATGAATAAATGTGGGTTGGTATAAAATTGCGTGAAATATTCAAACTTTTAATTTTTTTTTTTGTCGTTCCGGAAATAAAAAAAAAAGAAAATGAATTAAAGTTTGTTTTTAAAATAAAAAGAGTCAAAAGTCAAATTATTAATAATTCACATCTTTAAGACAAGAGTAAAATTATTTTGTAAAAGGAAATTTGAATATTTTTCATTTTGATGTGTTTTTTTTATTTTAAAAGTTTGATTGATCCGAAAAATAAAAACAATCTTTAGATACAAAAATTTAATATTTAAAAAAAAAAATTAAAAAAAGAGAAATAAATTTAGAATTGGAAATAATGTTAAGCAATGTTAAGTTATTAATAAAAAAGGTTGTAAGCAATTAATAAGGGAAATGTTATAGATACAAGTGTATATCATGATTTCATTAAATTTTGTATTAAGAATTTTTATCATAGTTTCAGACAAACAATTTCAGACACACAATTTCATTTTATTATACTATTTATCGAAAAGAAATCTTCCGGAAGCACATGTGGTTAAGACACCGCCTTCCATGTGGACTCTTTAGTAGCTTGAAGTTTCTACCCACTAAAATCCATTTTATCTGATTCAGACATAAAATTTTATTGTATTAAACTATTTATCGAGAGGAACCTTCCGGAAGCATATAGGAGACTCTTAATAACTTGAAGTTTCTACTAAAATAGAAACTCCAAGCTATTAAGAATCTTTCTGTAGTCAGAATAATTGTGTAACCACCGAACAGAAATGGCAGAATTAAAAAAGGGTTGGAAGCGAAATATCCAAGTCATTTTAAAGGTTTTCGGTATAATTAATTTAATTTTTAATTAGTCTATTAAATATTTTTATATTTAATTTTTATTTTTATATTTAATTTCTATTTTTATAATCTAGTATAGCATATGCTGATGGTATTGAAACTTTTGAATTAATTGATTGAAAAGAGTATTTCATATATTTTTTTTTTAATTTTCTTGTAATATTCAATTAAGAATAATTAAGAATATACTAGTTCTTACATATTTTTCAAAAGTTATAAAGCTTTCGGGTTATATTTTATTAGCGGAAGTATTTACTCAAAAAAACAACTAGGAAATTCAATTAATTTTAAATTTAATTAAGTTTTAAATAAAGAAAAAACAGAATGTTTCAAAATTACGTGTTTATAGATTAAAAATTATTTTAAGGTTTATAAATAAAAAATTCCCATTTTTCCAACAGAAAAATACGTGTGCTTAAAAGTTTTTAAAACCACAAGTTAAAACCACTTTAAAAGAGTTTAAATTTTTTTTGTAAAAATGTTTTTCTGTTTAAAAGTTAATTTTGTATTAACTTTTTTGGTTTTATATTAATTTTAGATGGTGGTTTATTGTAAATTTTTTTTTGATTAATACTGATTTAAATAGGATATTTGTTTGAAAAACATTTTACTATCTGTTCATTGAGTAAAAGTATATGAGAAAAGATTTGTTGAGATTTAAGAAAAGAAGTTAAGTATTTGTATAAAGTTCCAAAATAAAACAAATAATTGACTTTCTAATTATTCCTCTAATTCTTAAACTAACTTAATTAAAGGTGTTTTCCAACCAATGGAAATCAAGGAAGTGATGATCAATGATAACTTTTCAATAATTTATCTATATCCGGTATGGACATATTGTATTTCAGATTTTCTCCATCTATGTAGCTTGTCTGTTATAGTGATTGAATAAGAGGATCCGATTATGGTCTTGTATATATTTATTTTTGTTCTATTATGTAAAAGATGAAATGCTCAGGAACTATAAGCCGGTTAGCAAATTATTTTTAATGTACTCCTCATTGGGATAAAATATATGTAATTTCTTTTTCTGCTCTATTATAATGATTTCTAATCAATTTTATAATAAAATTATCTATTTTCATGATTTTTTCTTACATTAATTTTAGGACAGAAAAAGCACATGCTACAGCTGTCCAAATTGGTTTGACATCTGTATAGCTCAAGTTAAGTTAGCCACGGTGAAAATCAATTTAGTAATTGGCTTTTAATGAATTTTAATTTGCATCTAAAATTTTTAATTATAATCAATATATAATCAATATCTTATATCGCCATTTCCAAATTCATAAAATTTTTCTAATGGAATGACACATCTTTGCTCCTCGAATCCCATATTAAAATTGACATTCAAACAAAGTAAAACTTTTGTGATAAATAATTTATTTCTTTAAATTTGTTGTAGATTTTTGTGCAGAAGAGCTTGTCTAGAATTTGTCTATTTTATAAAATTAATGAACTTAATTAAGTTATAAAAAATAAAAGAGGAAATGATTTATATTCACTTTTAGCTTTTATTTAAATAATTCTACAAAAATTGCCAAAACAAACATGTTCTATTCCACTTTTATTCAAAAAAAAAAAGAACAAAAATAAAAGAAAATTTAAAAAAATTTTTCTTAACCGGAAAAACATTTTCCGATTTTCAGTTGAATTTTCTTTTTATTGATTTTTTTATATATTTATTTTTGTATTTTTAATGATGGCGTGATGTACGACAAATTTTTAACCACATTAAGTATACATATATATAGATTTTCTTTGATTTATTAATAAATTTTAATGAAATATAGGTTTCATGTTTTTTTTTTTTATTTTATGATTTAAAAAGTATAACTTATAGTTATACAATATACATAAAAATATATTTTTATCTTTTAAAAGTATCTACAAGATATTTTATTCAAGTTAAAATCTTTATTATATAAGAAAATTTTCAAAATTGATGGAAGAAAACTAAAATAAAAACAAAACAATAATAAAATCAAAAAATTCCAGACAAAATGACATAAAAAGTCGTCATCGTAATCTGCTTTTGTTTTTATTCAATTTTATTTTTCGATGTTTTTTTTTGACGTCTAATATTTTTATTTCCTTGCACGCGTTGTTATAAATATCTGGAATTGACATTTTTTGTACCTTTTATTGTTTTATTTCTTTTTTTTATTAATATCCTTATAAAGAAATAACAAGATGGAAACTATAGATATAAAACTTCTATCTATTCGATACATCTATATACATTTTATAGAAAGTGTTTCATCAGAAAAATTAAATATCTTCTTTTTTATAATTCCCCCTAAATTTATGCAAACCTTTTGCGTTATTATGTGGTGGAAGATTTTCCCCACAAATTATACAAACCCGAATTGAAATTTTTTTTTAATGGTGGTATTTTTTAAAATAAAATTTTGGTCTCATAACTTGCCCCATACATAAATTATTATTAAAACGAGTTATAAATAAAAACAAATATTTAATAATTTTAAGAATCATAAGCTAAAAAAAAAAAACAAAAATGGTGGATTTGGGGAAAAACAAAAATAAATAAAATAAAAAGTTTAAAAAAATATTCAACACAGTTGAATTAAATTATTTTTTGCTGTTGTTGTTGTTTTGTCATTTCATTCAGTTTAAAATATGAAATGTCATGTTTTAAAACCCATCATATCAGGATATTATATATAGGTGTGTTAGTTGTTCTTGTAGTTGTTATTGGTGTTGTATTTAGTGTTATGATATTTTGGATTTTTTTTTTGTTGTTTTTTAAATGCACAATTGTCGCTTCAATGTTTTTACAATTAAATATTAAAACTGGCGAGATGACAATAGTTCTGGAGCCAAAAATACCCTAAAAATATATTATGAACATAACCCGGAACTCCCCATTATATTTTTGAATATATGAATAAATTTTGAACGGCATTTTGAAGATAAATGGTGGTAAAAAGCAAAATTTGAAAGTTAAAAATTTTGAAAGTCTGGGAATATATAAGTAAAAAATATAAGTAAAATAATAACAGTTAAATAATAAGTATTTATATATTTATTTATTTATTTTTAATCTAATATTAAAAAAATAAATTGTAATAACATTAGTAAGACCCTCGGCTACAAAGGCCATTTTAGGCCTGCCAAGAGGGGTTATATATTACGAAGTTTGACAAACAACTTTAAGTTCACTCATCGTGAGTCATGATTCTACCGGAACTTTCATTTGTTGGTTTTTCGAGTCTTAAATCGCTCAGAGTATTTTAACTCCTGGACTTTTATCACCGGACCACTAAAAATACAATATGATTCGTAAAGTCATCACTTACTTGCTATATGAAACGTTTTTTAACCCCAAATTTTACAAGATTGAATAAAAAGAAAATTTGATTAAATAGAATAGTAAAATTTTTTTTATTTTGTTGTTATTTAAGGACAACGCAAAAATTTTTTAAAGGAAATTGCTTTAAAATGGCAATTCATCATCGTTAGACGCCGGAATACATTTTGAATGGAAATTAAGTTGAATATTATTTGTATATGAGTTAACTATATTTACTTGTAAATTTCAAGGGATTTTTTTTTTTTGATTATATTTTTAAATGGACTGAGTGAGGATTTTTAATTTTAAGCTCCATTGATCATGGCCATGGTAAAAAACCATCAAAGTTAACCCAAAAAAATAAAAAAAATTTTTTTTAACCAATAGGGAAATAATATTGAAAATAAGGGACAATTTTTTTTCCTACATTTTACCGTTACATTTATATACTCAACATGTTTACATATAAATATAATATTCAATTGTACGCTTAACTAAGCGGCATATTCGTTTAACATTAGAATGATGACGTAAATATGAAAAAACATGGAATGAATTAAGCGTTTAATGCAGTTTTGTTCTATGGCTTCCAAAAATATGAAGAAAAACTGAAACAGGACGTCATAAAAAAAACGTAAAATTTGAAATTAAATTAAAGGGGATGTTTTTTTTTGTTGTCTTTGACGCCATTTTTATTGGACTTACCTTACATTTTTAATTTCATTTTGAAGTTTATATTAAAGCATATCTGTAATTTTATCTATCTATAATATATTTGCAATATATACATACATAATTATGCAAATTACTATTACATGGGGATTTACAGTTAAAATTTTTGAATTTTATGTTATGCTTGTATGTATGTGTAAAAAAATCCAATAAAAAAAGGGTTTTAATTATTAATTTTTAATAGTAATAAAAAAATACAAAAAAAAAACAAAAATGAAAAAACTGATTAATTTAAAATATAATTATGATAAAATATACAGTTGTATGGTGGCGCTATATTATAATTTACAGTTAAAGTGACGCCATTTTTTAGCATGTTTTAAAAAAAAAATTTCAAAAAACTTGTTCCTATATGATTTTACTTTGTCTGGCCGTCCTGGTGTATACAAACTATAGAGTGATTTCCCATAAAATTAATTTAATGGAAATACTTTTTTTTTGTAGATCCATCCTTTTTTGTGGATAGTTCGAAAAATCCCTATATTTAAATTGTTGTAACAAACTTTCTATGAAGTATATCGGACCAACAAGAGCTTCTTTTATAAAATTTCGCTAATCATTTTGTTCACTATGCTAGATGATTGGTCTGCTGTAGCTGGAAATGACGACGCCAAATTTATACGCAAGATGTCACTGCGTTTTTCCTAGATTTCCCGTAAGGTTTCACTGCGATTTTGCATATCCCTATCTCTTGGCGTACAAAATAAATGTTTGTTGGGTAATGTCATGTTGCATATGCATATGTCAATGGTGTTAATTTGACAGATTCATATGTTTATGTAGATGAAGGTATTTGTTATTTACTATTAAGCTATAGGTTATTTCGGGAACACGATTGTAAGTAATATTTTATATTTCATTTATTTATTAATTATTATTTTTCTTTTTTTAGACTATTAGATATTTAATTGTAAGTTATTTTTATATAATTTTATATTGCTATATACTATTTATTGAGTTTACACAGTAAGGGATCGAACCCGGGACCTTTCACATGAATAGCCGGCGCCAAGACCACAGCGCCATCCGCTGGATAAATTTGATATTAATTCTAAGTCAGGAACTTTGCACAATTTTGTAAATGTGCGTTTTTAAAACCTTTCGTTTTTTCCATAACTCGTTTACTTATTTTTTAGTGAAATTTTATACTATTAAATTAAAACTGTAAGTTATATTGACAGTATAATGATTAAATGGAATTTTAAATATTTTTTAATCTGAAATTATTTCGTGTTTTTTTTTTTAATTATTCAAGAAATTTAATCTCAGACTGGTTTAAAGAGAGGGACTATTTAATTTCTGCAGGATAAGCGTTTATTTTTTTTTGTGAAACTCAATAAAGAACCTGATAATAAAAAATGTTAATTATAATAATGTTAAGGCGTTTACTAACAGTTTTTTTGTTTTTATGTTATTTTGAATGTTGAATTAAATCATGGTGAATAAAAATAAGATAAAAATCAAACATAAGCAGTACTTGGGTTAAAAACAGAATTACTTTATTTAACTTAATTTAACTTTATTTATTTTACTTTAGTAAACTTTTTTTTACAGTGCACATTTTTAATTAATACTTCTACGGGTCAATTGTTCAGTTAGTACTTCTTCAGGTTAAAAATTTTTTTAAAATTTGACTTTTTTAAATGTTTTAATTAATCTTGAAGCGGAAATGATTCAATTTTTAAAAATTAAAAAAAAAAAGAAGAGTATGATGTTTTAAAGTAAAAACTCTTCGAGGTTCAATAGTCGTACATTTTCATTTCATTTCAGTATAATTGAAAAGGTTAATCACTTAAAATAACTTGAAAGGAACATTTAAAATCACTTTAAATTTAAATAATGACTTTGAAGGAACTCAAATTAAAATTTAGAAGGACCTTTTTAAATGGAGCACTCCCAAGTACTACTATAAGGCGATAATTGATAAATTGAAAAAAAATTGTTTAGAGAAAGGTTTTGTAGAAGTGTGTAGTAAAGTTAATTGCTTCTAATTTTATTGCTGAAGTTTGGTATTTGTCGAGGCATTGAAGAACTTAGGGATTAGATGTAATTTTTCGGAATTTCTCAAATAAGTATTCATTAATATTTTCATACGAAGCCGTTTTCTGTAATAAAAAAGGCCGACTATTAAAATTTCAGCCATTAAATGAGAAGGTTTTCCTAATTAGAAAACTGGGAAATTAACTTAAAATTCTATTTTGTAATCCTTTTAGTAAACTAGTTCTATATAGAACTAGTTCTTTAAAAACAAATTCCATTCCATTCTTAAAAGCTTCCCCTGGATTGGTTGGCAGAATTTAAGATTGTATACATTTGTAAAACGTACCTTTTGTTAAAGTAATCAGATTAATTAAAAGTCGTTTTCCGTGAAGCAAGGAAACGTTCTTAATCTACTGCTTCTCCAATTTACATAAATTTTCTTCATCTACTGTAGAACATTTTGGTTAAAAGAATGGTTTAACGATTTAAGATACTTCAGAAAACTGAAATAGCAATGGAGCATTGACTTATGTTCGGTAATGGATAAACTTACTAAATTTTGAAAGTTTGCAGAAATATTAAATTGAGTTTTCGAAAAGCCATCGAAAATTGAAGACAAACTTATTTTATAATCTTTTTAAAGAGGAGTTAGAAAAAATGTAGCTGGAAACTTCGTTATAAATTTCTTCTTTTATACCCTACATCTAAGATGGGATATATTAATTTTGGAACAGTGTTTGTATTCACCAAAAGAAAACGAGGAGGATATACAATAATATATATATTTTTCCTCAGCGTCACCTTATTATTCGATTTAGCAATATCAGCCTGTCAGTCTATTGGTAAGCACGATAATTCAAAAAATGACGATGCTATCTTGAAAAAGTTTCGAGACGTTGTTGAACCTTGGGTTATTCAAGATAGAATCTTCATATTACAGGTACAGGAGTGCTTTGTTCTGTTTTCGTTTGGGTACTTCCGACATCCCCCAAGATCCGGCAAATATTTCTTCAAAATTAATAAAGATAGAAAATGAAAATTTAAGGTAGTTCTGTTTTGCTTGCACTGGGCCTTTAAGATTTGGAATGAATTGAAGTATTGATTCAGGCACTTGATTCTAATAGTTGTATCCTGTTTGATGATTATTCTCCAAATCTGAAATGAACTGAATGGAGAGTTCGTGTAACGGTCAATCGAAACTTTCATGTGTGAGGTATTTCTAAGTGGGTTGCATCGACCTAGTTTTTCAAAACAATAGTGTAAAACAAAGCTGTGTATTAAAAAAATAATTATTTGTAGCTATAACAGAAGTCTTAAGAATTCCGCAAAATTTGATTCCATTAGGTACAATTCGATTCAAACAAAGAACCTAAAAAATTATCAAACAATGATATAAAAAAAATATATATTTCTCTGGAATACTCCTGATAATTTAAACCTTTAGATACCTTAATCTTAATGCAATGATTCTATTCTTGACATTATCCGATTTTATCATTTAATAATATGAATTTAAGAGATCAATATTTCTTTATTACAATATTATCTTAACATTTTATACATAGCAAAAGAATCAAATCATTTTCAATTTAAACGAATTTGTTTTTGTAAAAAGGATGAAAAAACAATTTAATTTATATCAATCCTTTATAAGAATTCCTTTGGACAATCCTTACCATGAATCTATACTGTTCTTTGTTTTGTTTTAAATAAAAAAAACCAAGCTAGACCAAAAGATATTTGTAGAAAATGATTGAAATTATTATAGTTATAGTTTTGTCATTTACTTTTACATCATTATGAGGTTGAATTTATTTCTATTACTATTTGGTATTACTTTCAACAATTTGAAAATAATTTTCCAATATCATTGTCTCTTTTTTGGTTTTTGAGTATTTGTAAGTATATGTCTTATATGTATCCTATACTACTATTATTGCAAATTGAATTCTGCTAAAAAAAATTTGAATCCTTCAAAGAGTATATATGTAACTCTTTTCACATGAATTTGGTTCTTTTCCACTCGAAATTGGTCTATTTTCAAATGGTTTTGGATTTGTTTTTCAAATAGCATTAATCCTCAATTTATGAGTTGAATTGTTCTAAAATAGCCCCGCTTTTAGTGATCCAGCTGCCGGGTCAACATATTTAAAAAAATGGCACACATCAATTTTGTAGTAGAATACAAATACAGGATGAAAATTAAAAAAAGTTCCAGCTGCCGGGTCAACATATTTAAAAAAATGGCACTCATCAATTTTGTAGTAGAATCCAAATACAGGATGAAAATTAAAAAAAAGTTAGACTTCAGGGTTCACAAAAATTTTGGGGTTATTTTTTGGGACTCAGTTCAAATTTTTTCTGTTTTTAGCTTCTACTACAGAATTGGGGATCAAGTTTTTTAAATTATGCACTCCTGGTTTCCAGGATACGAAGGTGTTTTAAAAAAAAGATCAATTTAATTTGAAAAAATACCAAATCGATATGAAAATAGACCAATTTCACGTGAAAAATTTATGGGCAATTTTTTGAAACTTAGTTTATATTTTTTTCAGTTTTCAGCTTGTACTACAGAATTGGGACCATGTTTTTCAAATTAAGTCATTTCCACTCTTGGTTTCCAGGATACGAAGTCGCTTTTAAAAAAAATCAAATTGATTTGAAAAAGGATTAATTTAATTTGAAAAAATACCAAATTGATATGAAAATAGACAAATTTCATGTGAAAAAGGAGAAAATTCACCAAATTTTGGAACCTGGTTTTTCAAATTACATCATTTCCACTCCTGAGTTGCAAGGTACGAAGGTGTTTTTAAAAAAAGATCAAATTGATTTGAGAAAAACTCAATTTAATTTGAAAAAATATCAAATTTAAATGAAAATGGAAAAATTTCATTAGAAAAAGGACCAAATTCACATGAAAAGAGTTTTTTTGAGTCTATTGTTTCATTTGTAAATTTTCAACATTGTTTCTGAAGAATTCCAATTGTAATTTTATTTTTATTGTTCTTTGTTTCTCCTCGGTTTTTTCTTTTCTTTGTTAGGGTGATGATTATGACTGTAGGATTCTGTCCAATTCTTATTCATTCATTGAGGTTTTTTTTTCATTTGTTTCTCGGGTTATGAACTCTTCATTTATATGATATTTGTATCTTTTGTTATTTTATGTAAGAACTAACAGTAGCAATGCAGTAGTAGTGTGACATAACTTACAAATAACTGTATTTTATTTTGAATTAAAAATTGCAAAAAAAAAAAACCTTAACGACAAAAAGACATAAAAGAAGAAATTATTCTGTATTTCAGTTTTTTTATATCTTATACGAGTATTTGTTGCAATTATATCTTCGGTTTGTAATAATGATGATCATGATAATAATTATGACAATCACTGTGATGATAATGATTTTGCATTATATGATGTGTCTTAAACTGGAAACTTGTTGTACTTTTTAGCACATTTTCAAAAAATTTTGTAAAAATGTGCCTATATAGCTTCACTCTGTCCGTCCGTCCGTCCGTCCGTCCGTCCGTCCGTCCGTATGTTTACAAAAACTTTTACACCGTTTTAAATAGAGAAAAGAAATTTTAACCATGGATAGTTTTTGCAAAAAAAATAATTTCGTAGAAGAATTTTTTTCTGTAGCCCCACCTGTTACGGGGCTACAGCCCCCAAAGTTGGAAAAAGCCCTATATTTAAATTGTTATAACAAGAGTTCTGTGACATATATTTTCAATCTGAAAACGGCAAATGATAGTTGGTTTCATAAACTTTATAAATTTTTACAAGGCAAATATTTAGGGTTGCCATACGGTACTAAAATTTAACATTACGCAAAACTCAATTTTCGCAAAATTTTTGGCCACACATATCTTCTGAACGGTTCAGGCTAGGGTCTTGAAATTTTGGGAGATGTTAGATACTCAAAAATTAGTAGGAGTCGGTTAACAAAATTTTTTAGTCAAGCCCCCTATTTAGGAGCTATAAGGGCTCGAAAATTGAAATTTTGCCATTTTTAAACACCTGTAACTTTAATACCTGTCCAAATTTTTTTTAGTGATAGACAAAATTCAAAGCCCTATAATTATATTTCAACATGTGTCAAAGGTTTTTCTTAATTTTGAAGGGTGACGAAGTTACAGCCCCTGTAAATTCCAAAAAAGCCCTATATTTAAATAAACATAACAAGAGTTCTTGTTAAGTTTATTTTCAATCGAAAAACGGTATTAGAGAGCTGCTTTTATAGGCTTTACAAAAATATATCGCTTAAAGGTATAGGGTTGCCATCCGGTACTAAAATTTACCATTATATAAAACTCAATTTTTGCAAAATTTTTGGCCCCACATATCTTCTAAACGGTTCAAGCTAGGATCTTGAAATTTTGGGAGAAGTTAGATCCTAAAAAATAGTAGGAGTCAGTTAACAAAATTTTTTTGTCAAGCCCCCTGTTTAGGAGCTATAAGGGCCCGAAAATTGAAATTATGCTATTTTTAAGCACCTGTAACTTGAATACCTGTCCAATTTTTTTTTTATTAATATACAAAATTTAAAGGTCCAACATTATATTTTAACATATGTTAAAGGTTTTCCTTAAATTTAAAAGGGGTTCCTTAAATTGAAGAAAGTGTCTCTCAGTTTTACCCATTTTTGCTTAGATAATAAAATTCTAAGTAAAATTCCAAATTTTTGTGTAATTCACAATTTAATTCCTAGAACCTAAAAAATTAAAGGATGAGGGGGGGGGGAGTTGAAGTTAGATTCTTCAGAAATTTGTCAACCTTCCCCATTAAAGGGCTATAACAACTTTTAAATAAAAAATTTACTGTTAGCAGTAAATTTTATAAGTCAGTAGTAACTATTTCCAAGTAAATATTTCCAAAGTTAAACTCAGTATGTAATACAATATAATTTTGAAAATGTGCTTTTTTAAAAACCCTTGGTTTTTTTTCATCACTTGTTTAAATTAATATTGAATTTCCAATTTTTTTTTACCTTGATTGGAAATAAAGGACAGGATTTACTACATATACCTACGGTTTAATAATAAGAAGCGGAAAGAGGCGTTGTGTCTGCTGGCGTTTAATAATTTTACATTGAATTTTTTTTTTCATTTCATAAGTTGTTTGTTGGTTTTTTTTCACTTTGGAAGAGGAAACTTTTTCCGTTTTAACATTTCCATTTTTAACCACCGGTAAATTATAATGTTAATTAAGTAGAATGTAGAGGTATTTATAGCAAAGTTATAATTCTAACCGGAAGCAATTTAAATAGTAGATTTACATGTACCATTAGCAGAGCAAGAGGATTTTATTTAAATAAGATTGAATTAAATAGAAGCATGGTGTTGGAAGAATAAATTAAATCTTAAAAGGAAAATTATAATTAATAAGAAAACAGATATTTAATATGGATAATATTTATGTATTTGGGATGCCGCTGATTGAATAAATGCATATTTATTTAGTGCTAGGCTCATATTTTAAATAGATGTAAAGCTATAAATTAAGAATTTATTTATTATTTGAAGAAATATTGAAGATGAAGATAAAATGATTTAACAGTTATGTAACTATAGTTTTTAATGAACCTATACATAGGTTGTCTGGAAATCAAGGGATACGAAGAACGTAGATAATATTAAAGTTCATTACGAGAAAAAAATGATTTTGGGGGACATTGTCTATTTCAAACGATTTCCGATGTAATGGCCTTCAAAGTAATAATTTTAATTGATGCAACGGTATCTTAAATTGTAAATTTAGGATATTAAAATTAAAGTCCACTACCGCCACTTA
>OY720441.1:31977030-32044612 GCA_963082915.1 Dolichopus griseipennis | reverse complement strand
CTTTCAACAATTCGAAAATAATTTTCCAATATCATTGTCCATTTTTTGGTTTTTTAGTATTTGTAAGTATATATTTCTATAAGTATCCTATACTACTGTTATTGCAACTTGAAATTTTGCTTAAAAAAACTTGAATCTTTCATTACATATATACTCTTTTCACATGAACTTTGTCCTTTTCTACTTGAAAATTGTTTATTTTGAAATGGTTTTGGATTTGTTTTTCAAATACCAGTAGTCCTTAATTTATGAGTTAAATTGGTTTTTTTAATTAGCCTCGTTTTTTGGGATCCTGCAGTCGTCTTATCAACATTTTGCAAAAAATGCCACTCATCGATCTTGTAGTAGAATCCAAATACTTAAAAAAAAAGTATAAAAAAGGAAAATTAAAAAAGGTAGACTTCTAAGTTCACAAAAAATTTAGGGGCCATTTTTTGGGACTAAGTTTAAAATTTTTCGGTTTTCACCTTCTACTACTGAATCGGGGGGACCCGATTTTTCAAATTATATAATTTCCATCACTAGATTCCAAAATATGGTGGTGTTAAAAAAGAACCTATTTAAAAACCTATACATTAAAAAAAAATAAAATTGATTTGAGAAAAGCTCAATTTAATGTGAAAAGAAACCAAATTTAAATGAAAATAGACAAATGTCATGTAAAAAATTTACGGGCCGATTTTTGAGACTCAGTTTAAAATTTTTTCTGTTTTTAGCTTCTTATTTATTTATTTATTTATTTATTATACTGCTTAACACAAACAGTTTACAAAAAATCATACAAATAACAATTAAAATTATACAATTAAAATCAATATAAAAAATTACATATTTGACTAATTATAAATATGTTCAAACTAAAATTAAAATTAAAAGTTAAAAATTATAAACTTTACATTACTACAAGAAAAACATAACAAAAATAATCCTAATAATAGCGATTGTATAATTTTTGTTTTTGAGAGTGTTTTGAAAGTGTAAAGTCAATATAATGTTTATGTTTATTACCTATAATAAGCATTCTATTAATAGGTTCGAATTTGCCATAGTTAGTCCTATGATTATTAGTTTTAAATAAATTGCAAGAGCGAAGGCGTTGAAGATTTCTAATAATAATTTTACTAGAAATTAAATTAGATTTAACGTTACCCTTGACAATTTCTGTAATAAAAATTACATCAGAAACTTCACGTCGAAAATTTAAAGTACACAAATCAATTAATTTTAGCCTTTGTTCATATGGTGGTAAAATAATGGGATTCGACCATGGCAAATGGCGTAAGGCAAATCTAAGAAAATTTTTTTGTATTGCCTCAATCCTATCAATGTGTACCATATAAAACGGAGACCAAACTTGACTAGCATATTCCAAGTTTGGTCTTACAAGACAAGTGTACAACGATTTAAGTACATAAGGATCTGAAAATTCCTTTGCAGAACGTTTAACAAATCCCAAAAGTGAATTAGCTTTATTTATAATATTATTATAATGGATTTTAAAGCTAAGTTGGGAATCGAAGTACACCCCTAAGTCCTTTATTGAGGTAACTTTAGGTAAACTAATACCATCTAAGTTATAATTGAAACAAATAGGACTAGATCGGCGTGTATAAGATATCAGTGCGCATTTATTTACATTAAGTAGTAAACAGTTATTAACGCACCAATTGTTAAAATTTTGAAGATCATTCTGCATAAGGATGGCGTCATTATAAGATGTAATCTTTTTAAAAAGTTTCATATCATCAGCGTAAACTTGAAGCTCGCAATTAGAAATTAAAGAAGAAACATCATTTACAGATAAGATAAAAAGTAGAGGGCCAAGGTGACTACCTTGTGGAACTCCCGAATTTGCCACGAAAGGTTCTGAAATCACATTTTTAAATATAACACTATAGGAGCGATCACATAAATAAGAATGTATCCACTTAAGGAAAAATAGTGGAAAACCATATTTTTCAAGTTTTAGTAAAATAATATTATGTGGCAATAGATCAAATGCTTTACTAAAATCAGTATAGACAACATCTGTTTGAAATCCTTCTTCCATGTTATTAAGAAGAAGAGATGTGGTTTCAACTAGATTAGTCACCGTAGATTTTTGTTTTACAAAGCCATGTTGGTTATCTATTAAAAGATTCCTACAATGATTATAAATTGAATCCGTTATAATTAATTCAAATAATTTAGGAATTGAAGATAATTTAGCTATTGGGCGATAGTTAGTGATTTCATTTTTAGCATTCTTTTTGTGAATTGGCCTGATATAAGAAATTTTCCAAATAGGAGGAAAATATCCGGAATTTAATGAATTTTTAAAGAGTAATGTTAAAGGCGTAGTGAGAATGTTAGAACACTTGCTCAAAATTATTTCTGGTATACCATCTGGTCCAGGAAAAGTATTATCACCCAGTTTATTTAGATAGCTGGAAACTATTTGTTCATTAATATTAATGTCAGTAAGAGAAGTTTTTTGATATGTATTCATATAGGAGAAATAATTTTCATTTGGCGTAAAAGAAGACTCACTATATGAAGTGCTAAAAAACTCACGAAAATATTTTGAAATAGTTGAAGGATCATTACTAGAAAGAGAATTGAAATTCATAAATGTTGGGTAATCATCACATTTACGTTTAGAGTTTAAGAATTTCCAAAATTTTTTCGGATCAGACTTTAATTTAGTTGCCATTAAGTTAATGTAACTATTATAAAGTATTTCAGAAGAAGTTTTAAAATTCTCAAACAATATGACAAAATTATTAAATTCATTAATATCTTTTGTTTTTAAATATTTACGCCAGGCTTTGTTTTTCTTATTTCTGAGAGATCTAAGCTCCTTTGTGAACCATGGTGGGCCAGAGTTAGAACATCTGTTTTTTGAAATAGGAACAAATTGTGTAAAACCTTCGAACATTATTTCATAAAACCTAATTGTCATTTGATTAAGGTCTATATTATTAAATATAGACGTGAAGTCATAGGTGTTTAAGAAATTTACTAGTCCGGGAAAGTTGGTTTTATTGAAATTAAATCTATAAGAATCTGCTGCTTCATGATTTATGGAATTAGTCAAACAATAAGTAAAATTTATTGAAGGGTGATAGGGGTCCAACGCAACAAGCGGTGACACCGATTCACAGAAAATAATATTATTCCAATCAGAAGTAAATATTAGATCCAATTGTTTATCTTTAAAATTGCGGCAGTGGGAAACCTGTTGTAAATCGTTGGTATTTAAACCATCAATAAATTGAGAATCAGGTTCATTCACTGAAGAATCAGCAATCAAAAAAGATTCTTCGTCATGATTGATCCAAGTTATATTAGGGAGATTAAAATCTCCACATAAAATTAACTCATCATTAGGACCAGAATTACAGCAAATCGAATCTATTACATTTAAAAGAGTAATATAAATATTTAAATTCGAAGAAGGTGGAATGTATGTGTTAACAATATTAACACTTTTATTGGAAAATTTTATGTTCACACCAATTATTTCGAGACAGTCCGCGTCAGAAATAGGAATTTCATTTGCATTAAATGAGTTTTTTACGGCTATCAATACTCCTCCCCCTTTAGGAATGTAACTATTAGATACATTAAGTTCAGAGTATCTGTCTTTTCTAAAAACCGAGTATGAGCTATCAAAAAGCTCAAGATTGTTGATAGAAGAATTTAGCCAAGTTTCAGTTAAAGCAAATACGTCAAAATTTAAATTTATTGAATTAAGTAGGACTTGTCTAGTTTTTGTTCTAAGACCTCTGACATTTTGATAATATAATGATAAATTTATCAAATTTGAAGGATCAATCAAAGATGTAGAGGTCTTATTTAAATATTATTTAATATGAAAATATTTATTATGGTTATCATTTGAAACCTGCAAGTGATTGTAATAATTACTACTACAATGGTTACGGTATGCCTTTAAGTCGTCAGAAACATCTTTGGAAGATATACCTTTAGTTTCGTGAAATTTAATATATAATTTATAGAGTTCTTTATAATCGGTCGGTAAACCTTCGTTATCAATTAAGACCTTTACACTTATTCTAGTCTTACCTTCCAATACCTTATTATAATTATCGTCAAACAAATACGACAAATACAATCTGACCATGTTATAAACTTTATCATCTCTTAGCCTGGAAAGAGCTATTGTATAGTCCTTGTTGGCAAGAGATTGTTGTGTCATTCTAGTTATTGGTGGTAAAAGTGGGTTAATAATTGAAGGCTGAAGAGTTTCACCTTGCACAAATTTTACGAATTTAGAAGTAGAAGGAGTGTTTGGAGAAGTCAACGAAGAAGGAGGAGGTTCAATAACTGTAGTAGAGTTAGCATTGACAATTTCAAGCTCTTTAGTTACTGATGAAGTATTTAAAGTGTTTGTATTGTTATTATTGTTCTGAATAGTACTGTGGTTATGACAAATGTTGTTCTGATTTATGTTTGAAGTACTGTTATTAGTATTTAATTTAGTGTTTATGGAATTATTTGAATCTGTTGAGTTAGAATTAGTTGAATTGTTAGCAGTTGCGCTATTATTAGGATGTACAGTTATATTATTAACGTTAATGCTAGTGTTAGTATTTCTATTGTCAGAGTTAATATTACTATTTTCAGAACTATTATTATTATTGTTATTGTTATTATTACTATTATTATTATTATTACTATTATTATTATTATTATTACTATTATTATTATTATTATTATTATTATTATTATTAATATTATTATTATTATTATTATTATTATTATTATTGTTATTATTATATTTATTTTTATTAGTCTTATTACTTTTATTACTAGATATATTTTTATTTTTACGATTATTATCATTATTTTTATTTTTATTAATTTTATTTTTATTACCTCTAACATCCCGAAATTTTGTAATTTTCGTTCCCTTCTTCCAAAATTTAAGATTTCTCACCTTCTCAACCATCATATCAGGAACGGACACTTTAAATGACAGGTATTTTGGATTCCGGATCCTTTTGGGAGTAACTTTTTTACAAATTGCAATATCACACTTAAATTTTTGTTTAATAAAGCTCTCAAGGCTTTTTTCAGTCATTTTACAATTTAGCCTTGAAATGCAAAGAGTAAACGAAGGCTTTGTTGTAACAATCGGGGTTAGTAAAGCCTTAACTCCGGGTTTTGTCTTATTTATTTTACTCTTTGCCGTTGTGATAGGTGTGATATTGTCAGTTTGGATAAAAACATCTTTATAAACTATTGGTGGTTTATTTAATTTATCCAACTGTTGTTTAATTAACTCCACATCGCACTGAATTTCCTTCTGTTTATGATTGGGTATTTGTTGATCTGAACCCAAAGCATGAAGGGATACGTTCATACGATTTAAGTCGTCCTTCATTAGATCCACCACTTCACGAATGCCAACCAGCTCCTTTGATGTTGCCGATATAAGTTCACCTTTGAGATCATTTAATAGATCTGTCATAGTGTTTTTCAAATATTTTTTCCGGTCAGAAAGAAAACTGCATAAAGCTTGATTGAAGTTATCATAGCTTTTGGCCATATCGTTAAAGCATACCGAATTGTTTTTTAAAGCATCTACTGCTTTAGTCGTGCAACCTTGGCAGTCACTTTTAATATCATTTAGTGTAACCATTAACTCATCTTTAAGTATTTGTATAGGCTGGTTCAAATCCAAGCAACTATCGCAAACAAAGTGATGCGAAATGAACGAGTTGCATGTTTGCCAGCCCCTAGGTGCATTAATGCAAACTCCATGAAATTTTCTTTTACAGATACCATTACATGTAATAATTTCGGTTCTGAAATCTGTAATTGTACAGAGTACGGCACTGCATTTATTTTGATTCATTTTATTTAATATTGTTTTTTTTATTTTATAACGGCAAAAAAAATGTATTTAAGATATAATAGGTCAGTTTTTAATGTTCTTAAAAAATTACACTTGCAAAATGTATTATTAAAAGTGAATAAACTTAAATGACCTAGATTGAAATTTGATCGTCAACAATTTAAAATTTAAAATTATTATAAAAAAAAGTCTTACTAATTTTAAAGTTATTATAAAGTTATATGTCAGCACTTTTTGAAAAATATTTAAAATTATTAAAAGTTTTTGTTTATTAAAAAAGTTATATATTAAAAACGAATTAAATATAAAAAAAAAAAAAGCGGGTTTAATAAAAATACCGTTAACTTGTTAATGGTTTGATGGTTTGATAAGAACTGCAGAACTTGGCACCAAGTTTTTTAAATTATGCAATTTCCACTCCTGGTTTCCAAGATATGATAGTGTTTTTAAAAAAGATCAATTTGATTTGAGAAAAGCTCAATTTAATTTGAAAAAAGACCAAATTAATATGAAAATAGCAAATTTCATGTGAAAAAGGATCAAATTCACTAGGTTTTGGGAGCAAATTTTTCAAATTATTTCATTTCCATCCCCAGATTCCAAAATACGTTGGTGTTTTTAAAAAAAGATCAAATTGATTTGAGAAAAGATCAATTTAATTGGAAAAAATACGAAATTGATATTAAAATAGACAAATTTCATGTGAAAAAAGACCAAATTCACGTGAAAAGAGTATTTTATAGTTTCATTTGTAGATTTTTAACATTGTTTCTGAAGAATTTCAATTGTAATTTTATTTTATTGTTCTTTGTTTCTCCTCGGTTTCTTCTTTTCTTTGTTAGGGTGATGATTATGACTATAGGATTCTGTCCAATTCTTGTTCATTCATTGAGTTTTTTTCATTTGTTTCTCGGGTTATGAACTCTTCATTTATATGATATTTGTATCTTTTGTTATTTTATGTAACAACTAACAGTAGCAATGCAGTAGTAGTGTGACATAACTTACAAATAACTGTATTTTATGTTAAATTAAAAAATTGCACAGAAAAAAAACCTCAAAGACAAAAAGATATAAAAGAAGAAATTATTCTGTATTTCAATTTTTTTTATATCTTATACGAGTATTTGTTGCAATTATATCTTCGGTTTGTAATAATGATGATTATGATAATAATTATGACAATCACTGTGATAATAATGATTTTGCGTTGTATGATGTGTCTAAAGCTGGAAACTTGTTGTGTTTTTTTTAAATTAATATTGAAATTTCAATTTTACCTTGATTGGAAATAAAGGACAGGATTTAGTATATGAAATGATATACCTACGGTTTCATAATAAGAAGCGGAAAGAGGCGTTGTGTCTGCTGGCGTTTAATAATTTTACATTAAATTTTTTTTTTCATTTCATAGGTAGTTTGTTGGTTTTTTTTTCACTTTGGAAGAGGAAACTTTTTCCGTTTTAACATTTCCATTTTTAACCACCGGTAAATTATAATGTTAATTAAGTAGAATGTAGAGGTATTTATAGAAAAGTAATAATTCTTACCGGAAGCAATTTAAATGGTACATTTACATGTTCAAGAAGCAGAGCAAGAAGATTTTATTTAAATAAGATTAAATTAAATAGAGGCATGGTGTTGGAAGAATAAATTAAATCTTAAAAGGTAAATTATAATTAATAAGAAAACAGATATTTAATATGGATAATATTTATGTATTTGGGATGTCGCTGATTGAATAAATGCATATTTATTTAGTGCTAGGTTCATATTTTAAATAGATGTAAAAACTATAAATTAAGAATTTAATTATTATTTGAAGAAATATTGAAGATGAAGATAAAATGATTTAACAGTTAGAATATAACATTATAATAGGTTTTAATTAACGTATACACAGGTTGTCTGGACCTCAAGAGATACGAAGAACGCAAGTAATATTAAAATTTATTACTAGAAAAAAAAAGATCTTGAGGGACATGGTCTATTTCAAATAATTTTCGATATAACGGCATTTAAAGTAATAAATTTAATTGGTGCAAAGGTATCTTCAACATTTTTAACAATGAAAGATAAAAGAAAAGTTTGAATATTAGAATGAAAGCTCATCAACTTCAACTAGCTACCGACACTTAAATGATCTTTTATGTGAAACTGGGCTTTACTTGGTCTATTCCTTTGAAGGCAGTAATCTCCAAAAAAAGACCTATACAGGTCAATTTGTTATAAACTTCTCTAACCCCTGCGTTCTTGGTGTTCTTTCGATTTTAGACACTCTGTATTTGCGAGATTGGCTCGGTTCTAAAGAAGCTGTTTCTTTTCAACTTGTGTAATAAAAATTGACAGGCTTAAAGAGAATAAAATATTTTATAATAATTAAGAGATATTGTTGGTCCAACTACAGATTCCTAAGATCAGGGCAGCTTCTATATTTGAAAATAAAACGTGCATATGAAAAGTGAATTCTAATACTTAAAAAGGAATTAGGTTAGAGATGCAAAGGAAATATTTACAATTCATTTGGAAATCCTTCTTTTTGAAGTTAGAAATTTTAAATATAATTAGTACCTACATATAAGTATATAATTACATGTTATTTAATTATGATATATATCTTTTTGTACTTTGCATCACTTTCTATAATATTACTAATAAATAAATAGCAATAATCTATTAAATAATGTACTAATAATAAATTTTTACTTATCTTTTCAGGTGAGGAAACTCATTGCTAAGGCATTACCTATGTTTATCAAAGCCTTGGATAAGTTTTTTTAAATTTTTATATAAATAATATATGCTATAATATATAAGCTTGTTTAATTTTAAATATAATTCCAAATACTATATGGTATTGTACTAAACTGATTATGCACAATATTTGGTCAATCTCGTGCAACAAAGGGTTTCGGTGTAACAGACATTTAACTTCTGTTTTTTTATGAACATAACTTACAATATCTAATGAAGCTGAATATCTTACATTTTGCATAGTGCAAGGGGTTCGAATAGTTACCAAACAAAGTATAGTTTGTACGTACCCTCTACTCAGAGTCTAAAGTTGTGTATTTGAAATTTTGCCAAAAGTATTGGACGATATTTTAAATGCCTTTATTAAGTTAGTGCGGATATTCCAAAATTGACCTAGTCTACGTTGCTCTCTTTCTCGGTTTTTACTTACTTTTGAATGACTTAAGTCTAGCCTTTATGCTTCTTTCTAACTATTCCAATTTATAGTATAATCAATCTTAATTAAAAATAAAATATTAATATTATGAAATTTACTAAAAAGGAATTTACTAAAAAATTTTTCCATAGTAATAATATAAATTTCCTAAACTTAATTTAACTAAAATAATCTTTTACATTAAAACAATAAAGACTATTATTTTCGTAGACGTTAAAGTCTATTAATAGTTAATACCATCCACTAAATTAGAATTAAAAGATTTTTTTCAGATAAAAGAAAATTTATCAAAAGACTCGGTATACAAGTGAACAATATGGAAGATAAAATCATTTAAAAAGAAAATATCAACTAAGTTGTTTAAGGAGATTAAGACAATATAATATTATTATCTATTATCTTCAGATATAACTACAATTTTCAACATTTTGTATATATTTATAATATATATTTATTTAATATATATATGTATTAATAAATGTCCAAAATATGTATAAGTAATTTTAACAAAAAGGAAATTAAAAAAAAAAACAAAACCATTTCCTTCGTTGTCGATATCTTTTCAATGGTTTCTAAAATCTTTCAAAAAGATGTTATTGAATGAATGTAGTATTATTTAAATGTCTTTTAGATCATTTGGATTAGTTTTATGTTGCAAATACTTACCATTATATAGATGATTGTAAATTTACTAATTTGGTTTTTATAAATTTAATAATAGTGTTACAAAATTTTAAAGTAGTTCTTAAAGCTAATTTTAGTACAATTATAGAGGAATTAGCAGAACTTGGATCTAAGATTTTAGTTTGAAAGGAAATTTCCTTATTTTCCAAAGCCATATTTAATTACCAAAAAATATGTTGGCTCTAATCGTAGTCCGGCCTAAATGGGTTAACAAGCACAAGGAATAACAAACTAGCAAAGTAACGCAATCGATAAAAACTTATTTTGATTCTTTTAAGTGACTAAAAGCTTTTTTTCCGCATAAGGTGGAAGGATTTAACAATTTTGTTTAAAACGAATAACTTTTCTTTAACTTTAAGTCTCACAAATACAACAAAGTGCATGTGAACCTTTAATTAGATGGAAAATAAATAAATAAAATAATGGGTTCGACTACGTTTAGTTATAGGAGGATCGTACAATAAAAAAGTTTGAATTAATCAAAATAAAAGTGTCGTTGAACTATCATAGACTCAGATATATATTTCTGCGAAGTTTCGAGTCTATATAATATGTGAATAGGGTTTGTTACGAAATCCGAAAAAGAAAATCTCCAATTGAAAAATCCAATGTAAACTCACTAAACTAATTAAAGAAACCCTGATTTAGTATCCAACTTTGAAACGGCTACTAGGAGGGCAACAGATGTTCATCCCTACACAGCCGAGATAATCAGATGGCGTAAAACGGCTTATGGAAATTCGTTTGACATGCGCTCATCATGTTTGCGGAACAATGTTTAACCAAATGTATTCCCCAAAGTTTATAATGTATATATGGACGATTTAGTCAAATTTAAGAAGAACATTAACATCTTTCTTCTAAATATCCCATCTAATTTTTCCCTTCCCATATAATCCAAAAATCCCTAATTGCCTCCACCATAATCCCAAAATTATCTCATATCCCATTCCTGTAATCAAACTGTAGGTTTGTATCACAGGTTCCGTCCTAAAGTTTGGTTCAAAAAGATTGTGGTGTTAAGTCGAAAACCCAAAGAAAAACTGCACTGTGAGAAAGTTTCAATGGGAGGCTTTCGAGTTTTCCATTCTGTCTATTCGATTCTTTATTGGTTAATTGGCGTTGGTTCTTAAGACAGTTTTTTATTTACTTATATTTGTTTTCATAAATTTGTCATTCACTGTAATTTTGTAATGCTTTCAACTTGAGTAATTTACGTTTGATTAAAACGTGCAATGCTCTTGCATAAAAAAAAAACTATTTAAAATTTAAATTATTCAAAAATAGTAAATACAGTTCATTAAAACTTTTAAACGCGATTCTCTAACTATTTAAGAACACAAACAACCATTTGAAGTTCAAGTAAAACATTTGAAAAGAATTTTCTTTTCGGGGAAAAAAATGAAAAACCATTTTTCCTTTTTTTTACTGTTACATTTATTGTTGTTGTTTTTTTTCGGAATTAAAGTATGTAATTTACTTTTATTATTTGCTTCAAAATAAAGCGTATTTTTTTATATTTTATTCTCTATTTTGTTTTTGTAATAACCATATCGTCCCGCCATAATGGCGTCACTCAAATTTTTTTTGTTTTTATACCTTTTTCCATTTTTTCCTTTTCTGTCCTTTTCTGATTGTTGTTGCCGTCACTTATCATCACTGTAGTATTTGTTGTAAAGTGAATTGCAATAAGTGAAATAACTTTTTTTCCTTTATTGTTTTCTTTTTTTCTCCTCTAGGGTGAAGAGAAAGTCAAGACGCCATCAGGCGGACAAATATGTAACGGTTTATGAATTTTTTTTTTTGGATGTGCTGTTTGTTTTTTTATTTAGTGTGTTGTGTGGCGTGTGTGTGTGTGTATCTATAAATACAAACAACCCCTTTGGTTTTTAAATTTGTTTTTTTTAAAAAAAAAAAAAACCGCTAACTACTTTATTATACAAACATTCATACATATTACGAAATTGTTTTTATTTATATAGCATTTTTTTTCATTATCTAAAAATGTTTCAGTAGTTTTCAGGGTTGAAATTACAAAAAAAAGAAAAGTAAATTTATAAAAAAAAAAAATAAATTCGAATAAATTTCAAATTTAGATGGCGTTGCTTTGTTGAAAAAAAAAAAACAAAAAACGGAAATAAAAAATAATAATAATATTTATATAAATAAAAATGTGCAACATTAGCAGGATACTGCGGAATATAATATAAATTTTTTGAAATTTTAAATATTGCACACATTGTACACAATATGTATGTACAGGGTGGGCCAACTTGGATTGAATCCTTGTACTTGAAATGCTTATTATTTTTAGTTTTTTTTTTGGTTTTTTACTTGCAAAAATGTGTAAAAATTGTTGAATATTATAATGTTCAGAAAATGCCGACTTTTTGAACAATCTCATTTCGAGCGATGCAGCACATTTTTATTTAAATGCATGTGTCAATAAATGGAACTGCCGATTTTGGAAAGCGGAGAACACGAGAAGAGTGTATCAGCGACAATCTATACGGCTGGGTGGCACAGTGGTTAGAGTGCCGACCTTTCATGGGAAAGGTCCGGGTTCGAATCCCAGTGAAAGTGAAAAAACTTTTTTGGTTTTCGGTTCGACTCAGCTACCATTTGTCATTGGGTTCAAATTAATTGCTTAATCAATAATTAATAATTATATATCTCTAATAAAAAATACATTAATATAACAATATAAACAAATGCAAAAGTATAAACAAATAATTTAATTGAATAATAAAATTCACAGATATAAAATACCATAGGTATAAATCAAATACAAAATATTAAAATATAAACTAGAATTGTATGTATTGAAAATCTAAGACGTTTCTACATGTAATAAGGCCTAGTATTATCTCATATTTAAATTGTATGTGGAATTCATTAAGATCAATTCTAATAATACGAATATAATATGACCCCCTGTTCCAACACGTACCTATGGTATAGACAGGCTTATTAGTCTAAAAGTCGAACAGTTAGCGTTTAAAAAAAAAAAATTACATCTGCTCAGATTTGAATTACCTAGTTTGCAACATATTTGACGGCCATTGTCACATAAAATCTTTAGAAACCAAAGCAGAATATTCAGACAGAAATTGAGTGACGTAATGCAAAATGTTTTTAAAAAGAGCCATTGCTGGCATGAAAATGAAAGCCATTTAAAAGATATTATTTGTCACACTTGGCTTATACTTCATATTCAAAATAGAAAACTATAATAATAAATTACATTATAAGCATTTCGTATCAGTCAGTCCAAGTTGGTACACCCTGTACATACTCATATCCATATGTTTTGTTTTTATAAAAATTGTTTACTTAAATGTATAGCAGTTGAAAAATAAAATGTAAACAGAATATATGTGACCATATGGGGTTGTTTTTTGGGGAGTTTTTAAAGCTTATTAATGTCAAAAAAAAACTTAAGGGTTGAAAATATTTTTTTTTGTGTTACTATCTGCTCTCGAAGGAGCGATCTAGTTCCATTTTATTCATTCTTTTTTTTGCTTTATTTGTTGATATGTTGTGATTGAATTTCGTTTTCTTCTTTTGCTAATGAAGTTGTATTGAATTATGTGATGAAATATTGCATGTTACCGTAAGTTGTAACTTGGGTTGGTAGTATGAAATATGTAAATCTTTTCTAATTCCAATTGGTTCATAAAATTTGTTAAGTTATTGTGTTGAATGAAATAAAGGCGGGAAAAATTTGAGTTTTCAATAATTCACAATTTACTTGAAATTAAGCTATTTAAATTGTTGAATATCGTAAGGGGTTGAATAAGAAATTATAAAATAAATAAACTTATAATAAAATATTCTTGCATGTTAATATTTTTATATACGATAAGTTGCAAAGCACTTAAAGTTGTCATAGACTTGGGTTTATAGTTTTGGTATGATATGATATGTAAATTTGCACTTGAATTTAATTTTGATATGCACTTAAAGATTAAATTTATAAAACAAATTATTGGGGAGAACTAAGAATTTGGCCGTAGCTACTTTCGATCAAATAAAATCAATAAATGTAGGTATATATAAATAAGTAGGTACAGTATTTTTTAATCTAACAAAATTGATATAATTGTATACGCTTTACAAATTCACTTTTAATTACTCTTAAAATACTTTAGTACTTTTATTTCTAAAAAAACTTAAAACCACAAAAAAAAATAAACTCTAGTTTTATTAAAAACTCTACAAAAATATATTTTTATTATTCAAAACTTTTTACTGGGTAAAATGCATTTTTATATAAAAGTGTTAACATATTAAGTAATAAAAGGGAGGGATTCAAAAAATCCTAAAACTTTTATAATTAACAATTCAATGGATGCCTATGATACTCGATTAGAAGTATTCGCTGCTTAATACTTATTTAATACTTATAGATTTGGACTAAAAACATTATTGGTTTGTCACTGCATGCCCCTTTATTTTCTAATCATTGTTTGCTGTAATTCTAATAAGCTGGTATTATGATTAAAGATTTTTCATTTAATTTTTTGTCATTGTCGCTGATTAGACTTCAGTGAATTAGTCAGTTTCAACTGAAAGTCCATATATTTTGTTAAAACTGAAAGTCCATATATTAAAAGTTTTGTTTACATGGATTCCTTGATTTTTATTTGAAAAATTTAATGTTTTATCCCCACTTGTAGCTAACGAATGATATTTCTCAGTTTCTGTCATATTCAAAAATTGCCTGAAGAACTGAACGTCTAATCAGTGCCATTGCGATGTGAATTTCTTTTTGCTAGAGAGTATAGAAGACAAGACGCAAAATCAAAGCGTCTGCGTTGTATTATAATCTTTGACCCTTCTAAGGCGTCATTTATACTTTTCATTGAAATGCGTACAAAAAATGTTAATTTTCAATTTTTTTGCATCAAAGACATGTAAAATTTATTAAAATGGTTTGATTTAATGATTAAATAATTTCTCACGAATTTTAATTTTTAAATTTTAAAAATAAATCAATTTAATTCTTTAATAAATCGATCAGTATTTCGCATAATGAAACTAAATTGCTCCAATCAGAGATGTTTCATTTCTTTTCGTTTTAGTTTGTCGTTGGAGCAATTCCCTGATATTATTTAATCTTGTTTATGAATTTCTATCATTATACACTTTAATTGGTATAATCGCTTAAAGGGCTATAATCGCTCATTAGTTTCCAATGAAACGGTTGTCCGTAAATGTATTTTAATGGAAGTTATAACTGACAACTAAGTGAATATGTTTATATAGAGATGTACGGAAAAGTGGTAAAGCTTAAAGAAGTTTCAAAATTTTTCCTGGACTTTTTTTTCCTTTATTTCTATTTAAAAAGTAATACATAGGTATATAATAAAATTAATGTTCTAAATTCCTTAAAACTAATTAAAAGAAAATTGGTATTTATAGAGATCGTAGCGCAAGCTTTCTGATCTCGTAATTGATTTTTGATTAGTAAAGACATAATTTTTCAATATGTAAACAATATTCTTAAGCTACTTATTTATATTTAAATTTATTATTTAATCTTAGTGTATAAAATAAATATGAAAATAAAAACAAAAAAAAAAACAAATTAATATAACTATGTCAAATATTTTTGCATAATATTATGGAATTATTTCATTTCAAGTATATCTAATTAGAATTTAATTTAATTTTTTCAAAGGAATCTAGAAAAGTACTTAAACCCATATTATATGTCATTATTCGGTGAACTTAGGTTCAAATTTTTAGGACACTTATAAAAAAAAGTACTCTTTTCAAAGAATTCACCGCAATACTGTAATTCTTATTCATAAAATAACAAAGCGAAAGTATAAAATATTTTTTAAAACAAAAATTTAATAATTGATCCCAATTCCCTTAACCAAATATGTTAATAAGATATCTTAAGTACACTTTTCTAACCAATAAAATTTTAGATATTTTCAAATAAATCAATTTTTTTTCGCAACTATCCGAATTGAGAACAGTTATGTTTTGTGCTTTCACTTTAATTTTATTAAATAAAAGGAAGTAACAGTAAATAAGTAATGCATGTTTATATTTACTTTTAGGTTAAGGTTATAATGTTACAACTTAATAGCATTTAATACCAGATTTTCTTGTTATATATTTTATTTCATTCTATACTTTTATTATTATTTCATTTTTGACATTTAGTGCATTTCCCGTTATTAAAATCAAACATGATTTTGTTGAACGGTATAATACCTATGCTATAAAAAATATTCATTTATATCAATTTTGCCACAAAAAAAAAACCGTTAACATGTTGAAAATGCATAGAATTTTATACAGGGTACCAGAAAATCAGAAAAAAATTAAAGAAATAAATAATATTTTCATCGTAGAATAGTATATTCTACAAAGTTTTCATGTATGTAGTTTATATTAAGTTATCTGCCAAATTTATTTAAGAATGAAATTTTTACAAAATTTTTTTAAATTTTTATCTATTTAAGGAGGAATTGCCGCTAAAACGGGACGTGCAGATATCATAATGACACTGTACCACAAGATATCGTAAAGACAATCTATTTTGATTCATATTTTACGGACATTTTTTACTTTTATTAACATCGCCGTCATGTTGACGTCACCGTTCCTTTGGCAAAATTAAAATCACATTACCGTTACGTTGTACTACTCGTAAATCAATCGTACTATATTCTGGCAATGATAACGTAACAAAATCTTTTATAAATATAAATATATAGTTGAGAACGATATTAAATGCGTCGTAACGATGCGTCGTCGTTCAAGTCGTTACCGTCGATTAGCAAATATATACTGCGTTAAGAGATTAACGGCTTAAATAAAAATCTACAAACGGTACAATCCAGTGCTCTCACTGTCCCGGTCTATTTAGAATTGACTTAAATACTTTTTTATGATATTAAAATTTTTCAAGATCTAAAAGTCAGATTAAACGTATTACCAACCTTATATTCATATCAGCCAATTATTAAAACGGCCTCCATCTTTTATGTTATCAATATGAAATCTAGTTTACAGTTATCTAAGAACCCATTTAAAAGAACTTCTAAGAACAACTCTTTACTTTAAAACTTTTTTATACTCACGTAAGTTCCTTAGTACTTTTTACAAACAAGTACAAAATAAAAGTTTGAAGTTTTAAAAATCCAATTTGTTAAATTTCATAGTAAAATTTTGTAAATTTCACTAAAGCTTACCGCCAACGAAAGTATAAAGTGTCTATATGTATCTATAGTTAATAAATATTTATAATATGATAGTAAAAAACGTACCCAACCAAATAATACAATCCTGTTATATTCATTTTTTTTAATAGTATAACCAGGTGGCGGTTAAATTCTATAGTATTTTTATTTATACTTTTTTGTTATATTTTGAGGTTATGTTTGGTTTCATTACATAATGTACGGTTATAAAAATAGTAATATATATGTATATGTATTGTAACAACAAGAACGGTGAACATAAATACAAAAAAACAAAGAATACTAAAACAACTAATAACGGTAAATTGTTCAATAAAAATTTTTAGACATGAACATGAACAAAAAAAAGAAACAAAATATAACAGTTAGGTACTATTTAGTAATTCAAAACTAGAAAATTGAAAAAAATAAAATAACGGTAACTCTGTTTTTTTTTTTTTTTATTAAAGTTGAAAGTTGGAGTTGGGGGTGGTAAATTATAATACGGTTATACATTTAATAAAAAAAAAGTGGTTATTATTTTTTTATATTTTGTTTGCATTAGAGGTTTTGTTTGTTAATAAAATAGCGAAATTTAATATTGGGGTTGCATTTTTAACCGTTATTTTTTGTTTTGTCATATTATGTAATTCGTGTTTAATGTGTGTTTAGTATTTCAAATTAGCATGTTTCTCTATTAACATAATGTTTAATTTTAATTTAAACAAAATAACGGTATAGGAAAATGGAATTTTGGAATAAATTAAAAAAAGTTACAAAAGAATTTATTAAAATAGCGAAAATTTTAATTTTGTTTTTTAACGGTTTTCTTGATCTGAAGCAAAAAAACCTAACCTCAATCAGTACTTTGTTGTATGTTTCTATTCTAGTATAGATGGAGACAACATATAACGTGATATTAAACATAATTGTGATATAATTATTTCTTTTTTTAAATTTTTTTTTTTATTTTTAAATTGTGGTTTTTTAGATGGAACTGTGGTATATTTTACATACATAGGTACTACAAATTTATTTTTAAGTTGGGGTATTAACAATTCAATGGTAATAATTGCAATGACATTTTAGATGACGCCACATGCAATGTTTTTAAGTTAAAAAATTAAATTGTATATTTTTTGACAGGATAATTATATAGTGTTGAAAAAAAAAATATTTTATAAAGGACATTCAATTACACGAAAGGATATTATAAGTTAATAATTTTGTTTGGATTGGAAAATAATGTTTTAATTAAATTATTTGTTAGAATTTTGAAAAATTATTGGTAAAATTATAAGAAAGAGAAGTTTTAAATTTGAAATTGTTATCTTTTAAATAGAAAATTATGAAAATATTTTGTAATTTTGCGTGTAAATTTGAAATAAAATTTTTGTTTTTAAAAAACTGTTAGACATATAATTATGATGTCTGTTGTACTCAATTAAATTTTTCTAAAAAATTATGACTCAATATTTGAAAATTTTTTGGGTTTGAAAAAACGTCATGCAATTATGTTATGAATACATGATTCTTAATAAAAGGTCGGCCAAAAGTCACAATGGGGTTTAAAAATTTAATAATTTTTTCGTTTATATATACTTTTTTAAGAATGTTTGGCCTTGAGTTCAAGGTTTGTGTCGGACTTGTTCACATATACTCGCTCCTTTAAATAACTTTAAAGTATATTACATATTTTCTGCGAATTATATTTCAAAGTTTATGTCAATTGGGATTTTGAATTGGGATTATGGACAAGCAATTATTTATGAAAATAAACGTTATAAGTTATCGTATTTAGAGCAATGCCTAGCATATGGATTTAATTTTTGATATTCATTTTTGCTGAATGAATAGCTGAAAATTTGTAAAAAGTCATTGGATTAAAAACTATACAAAATTAAAAATATTTTCAAATTTTTAAATAGTTTTAACTCTGAAAATATTACTTATTCCTTTATGGTTCAATGTAGAAATTGAATTTTGAAGAAATAACTTTATTTTATAGCTTTTTATACCCATGTGACTATAGGTCAAAAGTGCATACTAATTTTGTCATTACGTTTGTGACTCAGACAAGGAGTGGGGAGATATAAACTCTAAGGTATGGAACGGATCAGAATCGAAAAGTAAATCGATCTAGCTATGTATGTCTGTCTGCCCGTCTGTCCATCCGTTCCCACAATAACTCAAAAAATAAAGGAGCTTGGATTTTGAAATTTTCACAGATTGGTTTTTTTTTGCAATAGCCGTCATCGCTATTGAAATCCAGCCGGTTTGTTCCACGGGTTGGAATATGTGTCATACAACTTCATCTTTTATATGAGCATTACTCTATACCTACTAACGTTAACTTTAACGTTGACCACAACATCTCAATAAAAAAAAGTTTGTGTAGTGGAAGAGATTTGATGAGCTGCCTTTCAACTTATATTTTCTTTTGTACATAACCGAAAGCCTAATACGTTATGCGTTAGAAATTTTGCCAAAAGAAATTAACCGGATGATATAATGTCGATATTAAGATCAAAAGGTTACGCCAGAGTTGACAGAGTCACAGTTTTGAACAAATTGTTCACTAAAAATAATATTCTTCAGTAAATTTTCGTAAATTAAACTTAAAACCAATTCAAAATTATTTTCAAATACTATTCTAAATATATTTTTTTTATTTAAGGTGTTCTATGAATTTCATAATATTTCTTAGATCTGTTTGTTTACACTCTACTAAATCTTTAATCTCTTTACCTTCTAGGTTCTATTTTACTTTTAAAATACATAATTAATTAGCTAATAATTCTAATTGACATTTATTACAACCAGCCCTTCTAAAGTAATATCTTTACACATACTATGATCTACATAAAAAATATATAACGTGCTAAGCTTATTTAACGCACTGTAATTTTTATGTTTTTATACAAATTAATAAAAATATTTTAATTTAAAAGAGATTTCTCGGTTATAAATTCATAATATTTAAAAGGAAGTCTTTGAATTTTATTTTATTATCAAATTTAACAAAAGAATTTGTATTTAAAATTCTCATATACATAATTTTATAGTACTTTAATATTAATTTAAATAGAGTTACAATTGGAATAAATATAATATTTATTTAAAACTTGATTAATGTTTTCATTTAACGTTCAATATACACAATTCTAAAATTCTTCAAATTCTTATGTATTAACCATATAAGCTTTTTAAATTTATTATTTTAAGTAATTTTATACCTTATTATGTTGACAATTCCTTAAATGTTTCATCTGTTAAATTTTATTGTATGGCAGAGCCCTATAGACAATCAAAATAGGTATGATAAGCAAATTGGAAGCGTTTGAAATGTGGACCTATAAACGTCTGGTAAAGCTATCTTGAACAAATCACGTATCCATAATTAAAGTTCTACATAGGTTTCAGAATGAAAGAGAGTTAATTCTAATAATTAAAAAACGAAAGGTATAGCCTATTTTGGATATATAATGTGAGCAACAAAATATGAATTAGTACAGCTTATTGTCGAAAGCAGAAATAAAGGAAGCCGAGGAGTAGGCAGAAAGAAACTATCATCGCTGAAAAACATTAGGGAGTGGACTTGGTTTCATAACAATTGTAGACTTTGTTCATACAGCCACAAATAGAATGGAATATACTAATATTGTAGCAACCTTAGGATAAATTTAACACGCCAATATCCAAAAATGAATAGGCATCAGAAGAAGAAGATTTTGATTGGATTTTCTAGCTTAAAAACGATTTTTCTAATTAATTAAGAGGCTGAGTTAACTCCCGTAGTTCTTTTTTCTCAAAATCACGTTATTTTAATTAGCGTGTTCCAAATCCCAGCAGCGACAGTATTTCGGCACTGTCAATGAACCCACTTTTGATTGAAAAAAGCTGCAATTTTGAAAATAAGGGTTAAAATCCTTC
Organism: Dolichopus griseipennis; assembly: GCA_963082915.1. NCBI lineage: Eukaryota > Metazoa > Arthropoda > Insecta > Diptera > Dolichopodidae > Dolichopus > Dolichopus griseipennis. The sequence continues at coordinate 32,023,740 of OY720441.1, read as the reverse complement.
GAGATTTTGTAACAGAACCAATCAATAACCCCCTTTTAGTTTTATTGCTCTAGTGATACTATAGAATACAATTTTCTTCCATCGTGGGTAGATTCTTAAAAAGCTTGGCGTCGGTTATATAAATTGTAAATCATGTTACAACCATTAGTTTCTGGTTCGGGAAATACTATGGCTTTTAAATATAAGCTATTTTTTAACTTTTTTTTACATCTTCATATCCTATTAATCTAAGCTTTGTGTTAATCTTTCAATTTCTTATTTTGGTGTCTACATTTCTAAAACTATCGAATTTCGTTCTAATTTATTCTTGACATTTCTTTTTTTTTTTTTCTTGATTTTAAAAATTTTAAAAGCCCCCATTTATGAAACTTTCAAATGTTGAGTTTCTAGCATAACAAAAACAACAATAAAATTATAGATATTAAACTGTAATAATTTTCCAGCTGTCTTTGTAATAAGATCATGAACCAGCTAAAATTAAAAACAAGTATAAAATAAATAAAAAAATAAAATATGAAATAAAAATTTGTTCATATTAATTGAATCCAATTAAAAAAAAAAAAAATTGTAAAGATAATATCAAAAAAAATAGAATAAATATTTTAAAAACCACAAAAACAAACGAACTACTGATGACCCCAATATTGGTGTTAGATTTTTCACTCCCGAAATAATTTCATTTTTTTATGGTCATCCAACCATTTTGTATTATAGTCTATTTTGTTTTTTTTTGAGAAGTTATTTAAATGCTAATCATTATATTAATATAAACTGATGAAAGTGATGTTGATGATTATTATTAGTTTCTAAAACGATGATGATGATGACGATGAAGTAATTATTTTAATTTTTCAGACATTTTTGTTATTAACTATTAAAATGCTTTTTTTTTTTTTTTTAAATTGTTTCATTTAAAGTTATATTTAAAACCATTTTAAAGAAAATTATAAGAATGTACTTACTATTTACTAGAATGTACTGACTTTTTATGAAGAACAATTGATGTATTGTGACATAAATTTGTATATACAGTACTTAGAAAAACTTTTGGATATAATTCCACTTTATAAGAGTTGATAATTCCGATAAGTATTTCATGGCTTCATTTTCTAAGTTTTCAGGATTAAAAAATTTAGGTTTTGACATCAGATCTGTATAATACTGTGTAAAATAGTACTTAAGTACAGTTGTTAGAACCATTTACTGATACTCATTACTTTGTTAAGTACCAGTACAAACTCAGATTTCAATACTTATAAAATTTAAGTGTAAGTATAAGAATCAAGTAATTATAGTTGTAATTCCCAGAAAGTAATTAAATTTTGAGTTTAATTACTTTTGTAATTATTTTTGGATACCTAAGAATTTTTGAGTAATTAAGTATCAAGAAATACTTAAGTATCAAGAATTCAATTACTTTTCAATTATTAAAATATTTTGCAAACATTTTCATTCACAAAGTCCAATACTACTAGAATGGATGTTATTTTATAAGGGGTTTTTTCGAGGGTGTTTAATATTGTCCAAGAATAGGGGGGTAATATTTGAAAGGAATATATGATAAAAATTCTATAACAAAGAGAAGATATTGATTTAGTAATCGTCGAGAGAATTGAGAATTTTTGATCTATTCAATTAAATATATGAATATATGAATAATAAATAAATCAATATATACGAATTACCAAATAATTAAATTTTCATTAGGTTTATTACATGATAGTGATTTTGAAATTTTAGGCTTTATATATATACACATATTATGAAAGCTTTGACATTGACACTTTAAAGAAAAATAAAACTTTATTTAATTCTAATAAAATGAGTTTTCATCAAATACGTTAAATATTTCGTAAAAACATTTTTTATTTTGACTCTTTTAATAACTGATACAAGATTTCATACTTACTGATGAAGATTTTCTGCTTATTATTGATTAATTAAATAGAATTCAATTGGAGGAATGAGCGCCTATCTCTTAAGAGACCTCACTAACCTAAATTATAAAAATTATAAAATTATAAAAATCATATACAAAAATACTCAAAGATTTTAAAAATAGCTCACTATGAAAGAATATTATTGTAGACAATTCATTTCACTCAAGTTATTTGAATACTTTTCGTGCTACAAATGTAGCAGTTCCCGAAAATCTTCACCAGTCATCACTTTGAAATTTCAAAATACGTTGTATTTCTGACTTTACTATTCCTCAAAGTTCGACACACACCCATAAAATATTACACTCAAAATAAAACTCAAAAAAATTTTTTTTAGAGAATTAATTTGAATGTTAATTTCATTTGCTCATGTTTTGAAAGTCTTTTATTTAGACAATTTTTGACTTTAACCAAAGAATATAGAACTATAAAATATATTATATTCTATTGTCTTTGCTTTAACTTAAAAACAACGCAACAATTTTTATCAAACACTGTACCTTAAATAATGTAGATGAAAATATCTTCTAAAAATTAAATTAAAACTAAAAGAGAAAATGTTATATATTAAACGATTTTAAGATAATATCGAAAATATTTTTTAATACCTGTATGACTATAGGTCAAAAGGGTATACTTAAATTGCCATTACGTTTGTGACGCAGTAGATATAGATTAAAAGGTAGGGATCGGATCAGAATTGAAAAGTAAACCGACATAGCTATGTTTGTCTGTTCGTTTTCACGATAACTCAAAAAAAAGGGACTAGGATTTTTAAATTTTTGTAAAATCGTTTTTATGCAATAGCCATGATAGCTATTGAAACCCAGGTTGCTCCAAGAGTTCGAGTATCATACAACTTCATCTTTTATGTGAGTACTACTCTATATCTATTAAAGTTGCGCACCCGATTTTTTGCTACAAATTGGTTAGTCTTATGGCCAAAGTTTGTGTAAAATTTAATTGGGGTAGTGCATTGGGTTCAAGGAGTTTCCATACAACTTCATATTTCACATGAGCATTACTATATACATAATAAAGGTGAATGTTTGAAATTTTGTCAAAAGTAATTAACCAGATGATATAACGTCGATCTTATGGTCATATTGGTATCCCAGAGTTGACACAGTCTACTCTACTACACTGTCCCTCGTTTTTTATTTTTAATTGTTAATTCGTCGGACACAATTAACTTAACAGAAAAAATTTCAACTTTTATTTTATTCCAGTTTTTACACCCGTGCATACATGTATGAACATCGGGTATATTAAAATTACTCCTCCGTTTGTAACGCATCGAAATATAAGAGCTAGATATAGTGTCAAGGGTACGTATCGAATCAGCATCGAAAAGTGAATCGATCTAGCTATGTGTGTCCGTCCGTCCGTCCGTCCGTCCGTCAGCACGATAACTCAAAAACTATAAGAGCTAGAGTTTTGAAACTTTCACAAAGTAATTTTTAGACAATTTGTAGGTTCCCTATTGTTTTTGGTTAAAATCGGACCAAGGCTTCGGGGAGCTGCCATACAACTTTTTTGCACCAATATGAATTTCTTCAAAACTAATTATACTACGGGGATGAAAATTACACACGGTTAGTTTTATAATGACTCCGGCACTTATATGAAGTTTCAAAATGTTAGGGCCCCATTTTCGGGGGGCTGCCATACAACTTCTTTGCACCAATATGAATTTCTTCAAAACTAATTATACTACGCGGATGAAAATTACCCTCGGTTAGTTATATAATGAATCGAGCACTTATATAAAGTTTCAAAATGTTAGGGCCCCATTTTCGGGGGGCTGCCAAACAACTTCTTTGCACCAATATGAATTTCTTTAAAACTAATTATATTACGAGGCTGAAAATTACTCTCGGTTAGTTATATAATGAATCGAGCACTTATATGAAGTTTCAAAATGTTAGGGCCCCATTTTCGGGGGGCTGCCATACAACTTATTTGCACCAATATGAATTTCTTCAAAACTAATTATACTACGACGATAAAAATTACACACGGTTATTTATATAATGAATCGAGCACTTATATGAAGTTTCAAAATGTTACGGCCCCATTTTGGGGGGCTGCCATACAAAGTTTGCGATTCAATAACTGTGAATCTAATGAAGCTACAAGGTTAAAATTAAAATTGGGCGGGTAAAGTAATAGGGCAAGTTAGTTCGCAAAGTTGGACATCACTCGGACTATCGGAATTTTTGGGTGGGCCATTTTTTTTTTTTGTTTTTTTTTTGTTTTTTGTTTATTTTTTTTTACGTCAAAATTATGGAGTAATGAGTTAAATGTATAAGGGAAGTAAATTACGGTTTATTTTATACACCATAGTGGGTATGCACGGGTATCTAAAAGTTGACAAGGGCAACTATAATCTTCCTCGTTTTTTTTATAAAATTGTTCTATTTGTTGTTCCGACTGGTTCCAATGCATATTGAACGTAGAAAGTTCTTTAGAATTGAACTTTTGCTTTTTTACTTCTTGTCATTCTTCATCTTAAGTGCTGTGCTGTACTCTACCTCTCTCTAGTAATCTTTATAAATTTTAAATTATAAGTATAATTATCTTAGAATGTACTTTTGGTTAATGAGATTAAGAGCATAGAACAGTGGAATTGTGTATATAAGGTATAGGAATGAATGATGAACATCAAAAGACTCAATATAGAATTGGATTGAGTTTAAAGACAATCCAATTCATATTCAAAAAAAAAAATTTAGAAGTGGATGTAACAGAAGTTAAAAAAAAAAGTTGACTTGAACTTTAAATGATAAGAAAGTTTTTTTTGGGGATAAATTGTAGATTAATGGAGAGCTGAGTTCAAATCTGTCGAAATTGAATAATTTATTAGTGAATCATTTTTTGAGTTTTTCAAAAATTTTTTTAAGTACGTGGGTAATTAGGGAATTTCGTTTTTTTTAAAAACCTCTCATAAGTAAGTTAAACTTAATTTATTTTTAATGTTAGTTAATTAAAATCGGAAAAATTTTTTGAACATTTAAATTTTAACTTATTTTTGATTGTTGTTTTTTTTTTTTTGTATTTAAATACAAGAATTCATGAGAAAGTTGTTTTTTAAAGGGCACTTGTTACTCATATAATATGTATCAACTAAGGAAATGAAGGTTTTTGTTAATTAAGTTATTTTTTGTAATTAAAGAGATTTTAATTAAAGTTTAAAAAAAATAAATATCATTTTTCCCACTGAAAATTAGAATATTAAATAGATTGAAGGCAATTAGTTGTTAGGCTTTTGAAATTTTAAGTTAAGTAAACGTTACGCATTTTAGAATATTTAAAAAAAATCTTTTAAAAACACGGAAATGAAATCCGTTACAATTTAAATATGAAAAAAGTGTCTGTTTTAATTTAGGAGTCTTGTAGGTGGGATGGAAGTCATGTCTTTGATTACAGATTGAAAAAAAGTTGAAGGTATGTATTACAAGGACAGGGTAATGTTGACAATGTATGTAATTAAATGTAAGCTAATTCAGTTATTGGACATGCATTTAATATCGAATAGATTAATGTTTTTTACTTAGAAACCCGATATAAGAAATATTAATTGGTGACATATCGACGTAAGAAGATCAAAATCTTATTTGAATTTTACTAGGAGATATAGTACTAGGTCTTATAACATGTAGATATGTCTTAAACTTTCAATAGATACAAATCTATTTTTATATTGTAAAATTTTGTATTTAGAGTTATATGGTATTCTAAATCTGTGAGTTATATTATTCAATTAAATTATTTGTTCATATTTTGAATTTGTTTGTACTGTTATATAAATGCATTTTTTATTAAAGATAAATAATTATTAATTATTGATTAAGCCATTAATTTGAACCCAATGGCGAATGGTAGCTGAGTCGAGTCGAAAACTAGAAAAGTTTTTCACTTTTATTGGGATTCGAACAAGGGCCTTTAGCCCGAAAGGTCGGCACTCTAACCACTGTGCCACCAAGCCCAATCACACCTTGTTACAAATACAAAGGAATTATGACTTATTTTATAAGGCATAAATATGGACTATTATCAATCGCTACAAATAGCTCTTATGCTTCAAACTCGCAGACAACGAGACAAGGAGCAAGTGTATTTTTTCTGAACGATTTTTAGCACATTTTCAAAAAATTTTGTAAAAATGTGCCTATATAGCTTCACTCTGTCCGTCCGTCCGTATGTTTACAAAAACTTTTACACCGTTTGAAATAGAGAAAAGAAATTTTAACCATGGGTAGTTTTTGCAAAAAAAATAATTTCGTAGAAGAATTTTTTTTTTGTAGCCCCACCTGGGCTACAGCCCCCCAAAGTTGGAAAAAGCCCTATATTTAAATTGTTATAACAAGAGTTCTGTTACATATATTTTCAATCTGAAAACGGCTAATGATAGCTGGTTTCATAAACTTTATAAATTTTTACAAAACAAATGTTTAGGGTTGCCATTTTTTTTTTTTTTTTTTTTTTTTTGGTCCTTATTACTCCTCTTGGGAGCATAGGATATCTACATAGGGTTGCCATACGGTACTAAAATTTAACATTACGCAAAACTCAATTTTCGCAAAATTTTTGGCCACACATATCTTCTGAACGGTTCAAGCTAGGGTCTTGAAATTTTGGGACAAGTTAGATACCTAGAAATTAGTAGGAGTCATTTAACAAAATTTTTTTGTCAAGCCCCCTGTTTAGGAGCTATAAGGGCTCGAAAATAGAAATTTTGCTATTTTTAAACACCTGTAACTTGAATACCTGTCCAAATTTTTTTTTGTGATAGACAAAATTCAAAGCTCGATAATTATATTTCCACATGTGTCAACGGTTTTTCTTAATTTTGAAGGGTGACGAAGTTACAGCCCCTGCAAATTCCAAAAAAGCCCTATATTTAAATTGATATAACAAAAGTTCTGTTAGGTTTATTTTCAATCGAAAAACGGTATTTGAGAGCTGCTTTTATAGGCTTTACAAAAATATGTCGCTTAGATGTATAGGGTTGCCATACGGTACTAAAATTTAGCATTATATAAAACTCAATTTTTGCAAAATTTTTGGCCCCACATATCTTCTAAACGGTACAAACTAGGATCTTGAAATTTTGGGAGAAGTTAGATCCTAAAAAAATAGTAGGAGTCAGTTAACAAAATTTTTTTGTCAAGCCCCCTGTTTAGGAGCTATAAGGGTCCGAAAATTGAAATTATGCTATTTTTAAGCACCTGTAACTTGAATACCTGTCCATTTTTTTTTTTTATTAAAATACAAAATTTAAAGGTCCAACATTATATTTTAACATATGTTAAAGGTTTTTCTTAAATTTAAAAGGGGTTCCTTAAATTGAAGAAAGTGTCTCTTAGTTTTACCCATTTTTGCTTAGATAATAAAATTCTAAGTAAAATTCCAAATTTTTGTGTAATTCACAATTTAATTCCTAGAACCTAAAACTAGAGGATGAAAGGGGGGGGGGTTGAAGTTAGATTCTTGAGAAATTTGGCAACCTTCCCCATTGAAGGGCTATAACAACTTTTAAATAAAAAATTTACTGTTAGCGGTTAAATTTTATAAGTCAGTAGTAACTATTTCCAAGTAAATATTTCCAAAGTTAAACTCAGTATGTAATACAATATAATTTTGAAAATGTGCTTTTTTAAAAACCCTTGGTTTTTTTTCATCACTTTTTTTTTCATCTTTTTTAAATAGATAGCCACATAATTTTGCTATCCCTTGTCGCTCTTCTATTTAGTCTTAATGAATACCCAATATGCTTGAAATTTTTTAAATTTTGAAAAATAACTCGCTCGCTATTTACATATTCAAGGCGTTAAAGAAATTATATCTCTGTTTGGGCTGGTTTTCTTATGGCATGACGAATCCATCGTGATTTTCGTCTTCTTATCTAAACTATCACCGGTTACTGTTTTGTTATTTGCCATAGCTATTGATTACTGATTCTTCTAGGCCACAAGATTTTGCAGGTAGGTCTTAAGCATTTTTTCAGAAATACCTTAATATTTTTCTGATTTGTGTGCCAAGTTTCACTGCCATATAGAAGCGTTGACTTATTACAGGCGTTGAATATCCTTAATTTTGTGTTTCTGAATATGTGAGGGGATCTCCATGTTGCGCATAACCTTGCGAATGCCGCTATATCTTGTTTTATTCTGTTTACAATATCCTTTTCACAGCGGCCTTTGGTAGATATTACACTGCCTAGGTAATCGAAAATCTTTAAATCATAAGTTGCAGTATTATTTATTACGTAGTTATTGTAGTTGATCGTATTAATCCGAAGTGATTTTGTTTTTCTTGTGTTCATTATTGGTCCAACAGTTTTCACTTTTTCACCAGTTAAGTCAATGAATGTTTTTCTTAAAGTCAATGAATTTTATATACAACAGAACTTTCGGTTGACTGTTCCACAATTATTCTTAAGGTGGTTGGTCTATACATTTAAGCATTTTTCTGAAACCTGTTTGTTCCTCCCGCAGCCTTTCACCTATTTTTCCTTCTGTTCTTGACCTTATTATTTTAGACATCACAGATTTTTTCAAAGTAATACTTTTAATTTAATTAAAACTAAAGGCTTAAAAAAATTAAGTTACTTTCGATTAATAATATAAAATTCCGTTATAATAAAAGGTTAAATGAAAACGTATTTAAAATATTAAACTTCGTTCATCATAAATCGGATATGGTGAGTGGTTTTACGAATTGAATTATACTGTCAATTAATTTAATTTAAATTTGACACTTCAAATTGAAATGGTTTTTGAATTTAAACAATAGAAAAGTTTTTATTTCAAAGTATTATGAACTCTTTTGAATTTGGTGTTAATAACCCTAGTATTGAGCATCAAGTTAAATTATTTTTATAATAAAACTCTATGTTTTGCATATTATTAAACAAAAGATTTCCAGCTCGCTAATTAACTAAAAATATACTCTATTTTGTGATTTTCTAAATATTTTTCTTTTAATTAGTTTTTTTTTAACTAAAAATTAAAATTATTTGTAGTGATCTGTTGGCGTTTTAGTTTTTTCTGTTGAATTAGGAATTAATTAACTTTTGGTAAGGTTAGGAATTAAGTAACTGTTTTTACTTTTAATTTAATTTATAGTATGTACTTTAAATCTATGTTAACTTATTTACTAATTTCGAATAAGTAAAATTTAATAAGTTGTAATGGTAAGCAATGGCTTGAATGCATAAAACTGAGTTTGAACTTGCAATTCGACATTTTGAATAAAAATTTGGCTTGAACTTGTAATTTTCTTTAATAAAATGAAATTGGAGTTCTAACTCAGTTTAATGCACTCGACAATATCTTTAATTATTTTTAAAAAGTTATACTCTAAAATGAGAATTGAGAACATACGATTTACTGACTCTGTAAATACCTTATATTTCCGTCAAGAGAATGTGATTATAATTTATAATATATCTGAATTATTAAAGAAAGAAGGACACAAGACTAACGATTCGGAAATTTTTCTACTTTATATTACCTTTAAAATTTTTAACCTATTTTAATTTGAACAAATTTCGTTCAATTTAGCGAAATACTGTTTTGGCCCAAAATGATAGCGACTTGACTTTAAATTTTGTATGCGTGGTGCTCCTTACTTTTAATTACCCTATACGTGATGCTCTTTGGCGGTGTATTTGAAGATGGTGGGTTTCTGGCGAATAATGTCAAATGTATTAATTACTGCGCATTATTAATAGTTATGAAAAATTTTAAGTGAAATTTGATAAATTTGTTAAAAAATTGCTAGAATAATCATAGAAAAATCGTGTTAAAAAAATTGCTTTATGTCGATTCGAAATTATACATTTTGAAATTAACATTTATCTCATATGTAATTTTTGTGTTAACTTTTTTTATTAACATCAACTTAAATTAAACCTCCATTGAGTGGCTCAGCAACGTGTACAGGGTATTAGCTAGTTTTAAATAAAATTTTTAAGTGTTTTTCTATATTAATTCATCATATATGTAATTCTAATTTTTTCAATTAGCGAAAATAAGTCATATACATTTAAAATATTTCAATCTCCATTTACACTCAACATGGTTAATTTTTAAAGCTTCATTGCCATTAAACAAAATAAGAATTTGTTTCGGATTCAAATGAAAAATACTCACAAAAAGCTGCACGGCGCTAAAGAATAAATATCTATTCGCATATCCCAGTCAACTTTCAATAATTATTTGGAATCGAATAAATGAAATACAACAAAATGATAATGCATTGCATTTTACAAATAGTGCAATTAAAAAGTTGGTTCATTTAAATGGAGTACCGACTATTACACCAGCTTCTCATTCTCATTTAAAATGTAATCAAATGCTACAAAGCATAGTATCAATATAATAATTACTATATAAGATCAACTGTGTTCTTTTCAAGACAATTTACATGCAAATTTATACTCCTAATTATAATAGTCATATGATGTCATATGAACTTTCGATAAATATTCGATATAATTACATATGATATACAAAATCATAACTCTAATTATAATAGTCATAAGTCATAACATAACCAATCATACACATAAAATGTCAAACATAAACATTTTTAATTATTAAAAATTTATGTATTTACCTTTTAATGTTTAATTTTGACATTTTTAAATGCTTTTCAAATTAGTTTATTTCTATGTATGATATCATATGATATGTACGCTTCGTTTCGTATGCCTTCGACGAATCATTTCTAAATAATAACGAATGCCGGTTATGACAATTATAACTAGTTATATTAAAATTCATACAATCTTACAAAATCAGATAATATCATATGACATCATATGACTTTTATAGTTAGGGCTCTTTACAGTTAGCTATATGAAATGTCATACAATCGTACAAAATCATATAATATAATATGACATCATATGACTTTTATACTTAGGAGTCATTACAGTTAGATAAATGAAAAGTCATACAACCTTACAAAATCAGATGATATCATAATATGACATCATATGACTATTATATTTATCTGTTATTACAGTTAGTTATATGAAATATCATACAATCGTACAAAAACATATGATATCATATGACATCATATAACTTTTATAGTTAGGGGTATTGAAATAATATTTATTAAATTAAATATCAAAATTGTGTTTCTAGTGGAATTAAAAGACAAAGAGATTTTCAATCAAACCTACAATCTATTATAGGTACTGTACTATAAAGTCAAATTAAATTCTTTTTTTTAATTTTTACTTTTACTTTTTTGTTTATATATGTATTTATCGAAAACAGTCAACTTCACATACATGGTACCTACGTCAATTATTTTATTAAATATAGAACAAAATTATGAAAAATGATGTGCCTTTTCAAAATAAAATATAAGATAAGTGGTCGTTTCTAATCATCCTATTGATAAATAATTTATTATTCCAGCATGAACAATATCATGTTTCAAATAAGAAAATTTTTTTTTAATGAATACACTTTCAAAATTATTTTGAATCTACCATTTTTTCCTTTCTTCTAATTCTTTTAAATTTTATACAAGAAGTCTGGAAAATTAATGATCCCCTTTAGTTGAAATCATTGCATTCAATTAATATATGATAAATTCAATTTTCCCGTTTAAATAATAGGATGTTAAAAAAATGGGAATTCCCAAAGTCAAAATAAAGAGTTGGTAATATGTGCTGTCAATTTTATTTTTGAATTCTTAATTTTCAAATTCGTTTATTTTTAAATGATGAATTACACGCACTACACATACGTATTATATGTATTAAAAATTATTGATTGATTAGTTAATTAATGGATTTCATTAAGTATCTTTTAATTTTCATAAATTCTCATATTTATTGATGATATTAAGAAGTGTAGGCAGACTTATGGATTTAAATTGAGTAAATTGAGATGTTCTATACAGAAAATAATAATAAATTAAGTATGTGTTTACTTAGAAAATTAATACGAGCGTGTGGTATATGTATATTCATCATTTGATTAACAAAATTTTGATGATGAGGTCAATGATTTTCCAGACTCCAGTATATTTAAATTTATGTTGATACGTATAAATTGTAATAAAGCTTATAAAACACGAAGTAGTATAGACAATAATGAAGGGTTCGATTGGGATAATAAGAACTACATAAGATTAATAAAGTTTCATTTTCAATTATTTAATTAAGATTCTAGGATTTCAATACATTGCATATATAAATATTTTTTGTTTAAATAAATTTATAGTTTAAAAAAATGGGATTTGAATTAAATTAAGGAAAGATCCCATCACACATCTCAATCAAATAATAAAAAGAATACGATAACCAGTGTCCTATAATAAATAGAAATATACAATCTACTGATTTCCTAGTGCGGTTGATTTCAACATATCAGTTCTTCCGCTGAGAAAATTATTAAAATTATAAAATGTGGTCAATTTAAAAATAATGATTACTTTGGAACGTAGTACTTGAAAATTGCGATTACTTAATAATAAAAATCAAAAGTTTTGATTTCCATTACCATTATAAGTAATCTGAAAGTAATCGGGATTCATGAAAGGATTCTGAAATCTGGAAGCATTTCAAAATATTATTATAAGTTTTACAGATTATTTTTTATATTACTCGTAATCGTAATCCAAAAATTTGAGTCCGATTATTATAGTAACGGTAATCAAAACTTTTGAAATAATTGTAATCAAAATTTTATAAGTGTGATTAAAAGTGGTATAGCATTCTGTTTTGATTCCTTGTTGATTACTTTCGGTTACCCAAACAGTTATTAAATAAAATGCAATGTTTTTTAAGTTCAGTAAGATTCTCTCATAATTGTCAAAAAATTAAATCTCACACAATATCTCTCAGATCTCAAAAAATTCAAAAAATAACATGTCAAATTGAATAATAGACGTCATGGGCAAAATGGACTAAATGCATAAAATAAGTAGCAAATGGATAATGTACATTTTACAAAGAAACTTGGTATAAGGTTAGGAAAATAATTCTTTTGATTTATATATGTGTTTACTTGGTAAAAGTGAATGTTTACACCATTTAAATAAAATTCCATTATTATATTTAAGAGATATGTTAATAAATGTCTTAAAATTACTGTAAATTGTTTAGAAACAATTTGATATTAATTTATTTATTTATTTATTTATGTACAGTCCCCTACCACATGCAATGTGATAAGTGAGTGAATCTGCCTTTCTTTTACATGTGTGGCAATTATATTTATTTTATATTATGGTAATAAACTGTTACGATATTAAATATAAATTATATTATTTTATTATACATGATCTGACCAGGATTTGAACCCGAGACTCTTACCAATGAGCTATCAGTCAGATACTATTAATTATATATATTAAAAATATTACATATTTTACCGTAAATGGGAATTGTAATGAAAATTAATTTTTTCAGTAAGTTACGTAGAAACTTACAATTTGTGCAGTGATTGAACTCGCAGCCGCTCGGTTAATACGGCAAGTATTTAACCATTGGTCACCTAGGTCCCTATATAAATGAATTTTTAATATAAAAGGTAAAAGATCAACTTGAATTTTAAATTTTGATGCAATCAGTAAATGGACATTATATAGATATGTAACTCAAGCTAATTAAGAATTTAAGTTCTTGCGTTTTGCCTTCTAAATTAGAGTATTAGAGTTTGGATAAAAGTTTAGTCTAAGCATTGTTTGTCTAAGTTCCCTCCGGTTACAAAAAGATAAACATCCTATGACTTAATATTGATAATTTGAGCTTAAAATCGATAATTATTTTACAGGAAAATTGTGAAATAATTACAGCTGGGTGACACAGTAGTTAGAATGCCGATTTTCCATGCGAAAGGCCTAGGTTCGAATCCCAGTGAAAGTGAAAAAAACTTTTCGACTCGACTCAGCTACCATTCGCCGTTGGGTTCAAATTAATGGCTTAACCAATACTTAATTTTTATATATTTTTCATAAAAAATACATAATATAACAATATAAAAAAATGCAAAATATAAATAAATTATGTAATTGAATAATAAAACTCACAGATACACAATACCATATAACTCAATAACAAAATATTACAATATAAACAAAAATAGAATGGTATCTATTGAAAATCCAAGACGTTTTCTACATGTTATAAGACCCAGTACTATCTAATGTTTAAAATTGTATGTGGAATTCATTAAGATCAATTCTAATAACACGAATATAATATGAAACCCTGCTCCAGTTGCACAGTTAGCGCTTACAAAAAAAAAGAAGCTTATAATGATTAATAAAAACTTATCACTATCACTGACGTATTAGTGAAGGCAAAAATCTTTAACACAAATTACGTCGATTCTACCTCTTTCAAAATAATTATTTTGGAATTTATGATATATGTACTCTTTATACCTGTGCATACATATATGAACATCGGGTATATTAAAATTACTCCTCCGTTTGTAACGCATCGAAATATAAGAGCTAGATATAGTGTCAAGGGTACGTATCGAATCAGCATCGAAAAGTGAATCGATCTAGCTATGTGTGTCCGTCCGTCCGTCCATCCGTCCGTCTGTCCGTCCGTCCGTCCGTCAGCACGATAACTCAAAAACTATAAGAGCTAGAGTTCTGAAACTTTCACAAAGTAATTTTTAGACAATTTGTAGGTTCCTTATTATTTTTGGTTAAAATCGGAGAAAGGCTTCGGGTAGCTGCCATACAACTTTTTTGCACCAATATGAATTTCTTCAAAAGTAATTATACTACGAGAATGAAAATTACACACGGTTAGTTTTATAATGACTCCGGCACTTATATGAAGTTTCAAAATGTTAGGGCCCCATTTTCGGGGGGCTGCCATACAACTTCTTTGCACCAATATGAATTTCTTCAAAACTATTTATACTACGAGGCTGAAAATTACACACGGTTAGTTATATAATGAATCGAGCACTTATATGAAGTTTCAAAATGTTAGGGCCCCATTTTCGGGGAGCTGCCATACAACTTTTTTGCACCAATATGAATTTCTTCAAAACTATTTATACTACGGGGATGAAAATTACACACGGTTAGTTTTATAATGACTCCGGCACTTATATGAAGTTTCAAAATGTTAGGGCCCCATTTTCGGGGGACTGCCATACAACTTCCTTGCACCAATATGAATTTCTTCAAAACTATTTATACTACGCGGATGAAAATTACACACGGTTAGTTATATAATGAATCGAGCACTTATATGAAGTTTCAAAATGTTAGGGCCCCATTTTCGGGGGGCTGCCATACAACTTCTTTGCACCAATATGAATTTCTTCAAAACTAATTATACTACGAGGCTGAAAATTACACACGGTTAGTTATATAATGAATCGAGCACTTATATGAAGTTTTAAAATTTTAGGGCCCCATTTTCGGGGGGCTGCCATACAAAGTTTTCGATTCAATAACTTTGAATCTAATGAAGCTACAAGGTTAAAATTAAAATTGGGCAGATAAATTAATAGGGCAAGTTACTTGGCAAAGTTGGACATCACTCGGACCTTCGGACTTTTAGGGTGGGCCAATTTTTTTTTTTTTGTTTTTTTTTTTTTTTATTTTAAATTTTGTTTATTTTTTTTGTGATTATTTTTTTTTTGTTAATTTTTTTTTTTTTTTTTTTTTTAAGCTAAAGTTATGGGACAATGAATGAAAATTTTGTTTTTTGTTTTGTGATTTTTTTTTTTTTTTTGTTAATTTTTTTTTTTTTTTTTTACGTCAAAATTATGGGGTAATGAGTTAAATGTATAAGGGAAGTAAATTACGGTTTATTTTATACACCATAGTGGGTATGCACGGGTATCTAAAAGTTGAAAAGGGCAACTATAATCTTCCTCGTTTTAAATATATTATAAAGTTCAGTAAGTTCAATTATGTAAATTCAAATTCTATAATATTAAAATATAATTTAACTCTACGTAGATTTTAATTAAGCATATTATATTTTCAATCATAAATTTCAAATAATTTTTTTTATAATATTGTACTTTATATTCAAATGCATTTTGACATTATTATTCAAATGAAGAACATCCAGTGTTTTAATTAAAATTAGTGGAAAATATTGTTTTTAGTTAATATTTAACTAAATTCTTAGAATTTTATCAAATATGAATAATACGTATACATTCAGATTTGATATGAATATTAATATTTTAAATATACCTATATCAGATTGAAAACTTCCCTCAAAATAATATTAATTATAAAATATTATAATTCTAAATCATTCTAGTATAAAAATATTACTTAAGAAATTTCTAATTTCCAGCATTCTTATGTAATTTACTATATATATTTCTTAAATGTTTATTAAGTACTATTGTTAATATTACCATAATTAATAATACTATTAAGAAACACAAAATATGAAATATAGAAATTTCTGCTCTTAAATATTTTTTTTCCATCCTCTAAACTCCTGCTTCATTAAACTCGTCTTCATCCGTATTATCTTCATTTCAATTTTAATAATTATCATAAATATTATGCTTATATGATTTTTCAAAATCTAATTAATCGATTTTCATCTTTATATAATCTTCTTCATTCCAATACAAATAATTTTCATATTCATTTAATATAGCTTGAAAGCTGAAAAAGGACTGTTTAATCCTTCACGAAATTCCCCTTGAATTAACAACAACAAAAGAAATAAAAACTGGGATACTTATACTACAATACTTTAATAGTAAATTAAATTATAACGTCACTGTTAATACACTTAAAAACTCGTATAGACATCGTAAATATATACCGGTCATTAATTTGATAACCAATAGGTATTGGCATTAAATATAGTACAATACAAAAAGGGGATAATTTCTAATAATAGACGCAAACATATATGTATGAATATGTACATAAGAATGTGAATTGTGAATGAATACACTCTTTCGATTATTTCAATTCACAACTGACGTAACTTATCAAAATCTATCCTTGTAAATATAAAATACCTGTAAAATATTTCTATATGAAAAAGTTATGTACATACACAAATCAATACATTTCAGAGGTAGTAAACAAATATTTTTTTGTGTGCCAATTATAAAAACTGTGTTTGGAATTAATTGTACTTAACTGGATTTTTATAATCAATTAATTAATTATTCTTTTGAGTGTAGCGGGTAAGCTTTTGACTTATTTACCGCGGGAGTCCGGGTTAATAATATTTAATTTAAAAAAAATTTTCTTTACAAATCTCCATGGCGACCAAAAATATTTAGTAAAATATAAAATATGTAATAAAAACAAAATAAGTAATATTACTTATATTAAAATATTGTTGGCCCAATTCCGGAAGCAAAAGGGCTCGTCAATATGCAAAGGATTGTATGCACTTGAAAATACTTAATAAACGAATAAATAAATAATTATTCTTTATAAAACATGTGAATAAAGTGCCTGTCGATACTATTTTAAAGAATATTTGTCTTTTGGAGCCGAAACTTTGTCTTTTGAACGTGGAATATTCGCAGCTCCTGATGTTTTAAGGATCTATTTCTTAATCACACTTTAGTATTAAAAAAATCATCTTTCCATCATTAAAATCAATAATTAAATCAACGTTCCATTTGTTGTCTAGTTGTCATGGCAACAGTTAAATCTCATACTTAAGATTTTTTAAAGGTTAATTATAACAGAGGTTTTTAGTCTGACTAAAATTTTAAGGAATTACTGTTTCCCTAAATTTTCTGAATGCTTAGAAACGAATAAAAACGATTATGATTTGATAAATCGAACCAAATAATTTTGTTAGAATTTTGAGCAGTGGCGGCACAAACAATACGCAATATGGTATTAAATTTAGAAATCGGTAGCAATATGTTGTGATCCATTTGTTCTAACGTTCCAAGACAATTTCAAGACAGTCAGAAGTCCCATTTAATTTAACATCACCTCGGGCCGCATAATGATATATTAACTATCTATCTATAAATAAATTCTAATTATTTTTATATTTATTCGAACTATATTATCATTTAATATAATATAATAAACCATGAATAGCCATTTAATAGCGAATACCCATTAGCCTAATGAATTAAAAATAAGGGGTTATAATTTTGACGATGAATCCTGTCAATAACAATATTTAATCGTTCTATACTATTATTTTGTTACTTTTTCTTATATTTTCTCATTCTTTCCTTTTATTATATTATTCAAGAATTATAATAAACATATGGGTTTACATATAATAAAGTTCAATGTCCTGAATATTTAAAGTATATGTATAAATATATTTAATCAATTTTCAACATCATTCATTCCAATAATCATTATTATAATCATAAAATATATATATATAGCAATATAGCATGTAATATAGTAATAATATAAAAAACAACAACAACACAAGAAAAAAGGAAGAAAAATACACATATAAATTGGTGGGCAATGCCCACATTGTAATAGGTTGTATTTATTTACATTAATTCGTTCATTCATGGTTTTCAAATGGTTTAGAATTAATTGGTATAAACAATTATTGAATTTATCCATATTGGACAAAAATAATGAAGGGTATATTTTAATACTAAAATTAGAATTGATTTTATTTTTTTTTTTAATTTGTTGGGATTGGTTTTGTGGAGAAGGAAATCCTTTACAAAACTTCATATAATAAACCTTTTGTTACTAACAAAATTTTATTACTTCTATTTATTGAAATGTAGAAATTTATAAGAAAAGTCGGCTGTATGAGAAAAGTCCCCACAAGTCAAAAATAAAAAGTCTCCAAAATTTGTATGAAACTTTGGAGACTTTTTCATATAAAACAATTAAAAAAATTTGGGAACTTTTTCCTTTTATTGACAAAGCAGAACACAATGGCTTTTATTTATCCTTATTGTAACATTAATTATAATGTGGCCTGTCGCCCCAAACGCCTGCTAAGCAATATATTGGAATCCTGATTTTGTAACCAACTCTAAGACTCTACTAATATTTTTTCAAAAATAATAACTTAGCAATAAGTTAGAGTCAGAAAAAAATTTTAGTCCAGTTACCAATTAAAATTATTCAATTAAGTCATTTGGTATAAATTCAAAATACAAAAATAATTTAATTTTAAATTATAACTCCAGAATGTGAAATAACTTATTTCTCAAATATAAAACTAGCACACGATTCTATAACAAGGTATTCTATCGAGTAGAGTTTACAAGGTTTATTTAAATATAACTAGCTAATATTCGATGCTGCCAAAATTATTTTGACCAATCGTCGTGCTGATATGGATCAAAAAATTTCAAGTACGTTAGTTAGAGCCAACTTCTTTGTTAGAGAGCAATACGTATGTCAATCCGTCACTCGATTGACTTAATTAAATTTTCTTAATTAAATTTAATTAAATTATTAAATTAAAGCGAAGAATTTCTTTTGGGTAAAATCTACCAAGATTGGACGTAATTTTCTTCCAAATTTTTTATTTGACTCATCGTTGTGCCGTTATAGATTAACAAATTATAAGTCTGTTAATAGTGTCAGCTTCATTGCAAGAGAGCAACATATTATTTTACAAAAAAAAAACCAATTTAAATATTTGAACAGAGTCTCAACTTGGTGATGTGTTAGAGCTAAATGGTTAGATCGGTTGGTCACGCTCTCAAGTTGGTCAACATTACTTATTTCCATCTAAATGTCGCTGGAAACCCTCTCCGTACCT
The DNA here is from genome assembly GCA_963082915.1 of Dolichopus griseipennis. NCBI lineage: Eukaryota > Metazoa > Arthropoda > Insecta > Diptera > Dolichopodidae > Dolichopus > Dolichopus griseipennis. Next base: position 32,004,078 of record OY720441.1, on the reverse strand, counting down.
GTAAACCTATTTACATAAATTTCCATGTTAATATGCTCAGCAGTTTAGGAGTCAATTTTATTTTATATAATAAAAAAATATATTTTAGACAAAATCTAATATTGTCGGACATTTAGCAATTGGTATGCAGAATTCATTGAGATCAAGAACAGGAAGGTTTGTTAGGCTTACAGTTGAACGATATAGTTGAAATTAGTTTTAAAACACCAAAGAACAGTTATATTTATATTAGAATTACAAAAAGCTGAATTAACTAAATTATTTTATAATTTTTAATGTAGTTGGATAAAGTTCTGAATTCTGGATAAAGAATTGGAATGAATCAGCCTATTAAAAAAATTTCAATTTTTGGCTATATGAGAATCAAATTTAAATATAATATTTAAATAACCTAATACGATACCCTGCATTTTTTAAGTTAATTCCAACAAAAAATAGTGATAAGTGACAGATGTTAAAAAAAAAAGGTATTCTATTAGAATAGTTTTTTTCAATTTTTTAATTTAAGGGCACTATAGATAGAGTGTTTAAATTAAAATATTGGTAAAAGTCCATTAACGCTTGACCCAAAAGAAAAACTGCCTTCCTTCCATTTCCAAATTTTAAATAAATTTTATAAGTATAAATTCTTTATCTATATTATATTTAGGACTTTTTAGGGTACAAATTAGTAGGGTTTTTCCTCAATATCTATTACTATAATTATTAAATCTTAATCTTTATACTAAATCTATATCAGGCAAAACTTTCTACTATACTTTCTACTTTCTTATCTACTCAGACAAAATGAAAGTACATACTTTCATATCAACTCCAAAAAATAAAAATAAAATGATAAAAAACATGCACTAGCACTTTACACTATGCGTCCACAATTTTTTAGTCTTAGATAATTGAAAATTCATTAAATAATTTGGATTTCATTTAGCACGCGACCATTTAAAACTTTTTTTTTCAAAAGGTTTTTTTATCTAATTAGATATTGACGGGGGAACCTTTAATATATATATGTATATATATATATAAAGACCAATTAAAATTTTTTTAATAATTTCGAATTCTCATGAATTCTAGAAATTATACTTGTGGGTTGTCTATATTATTCATTCTACAGATATTTTAAATATTAAATTTTAGAAAAACATTTATAATATTATACTAATAATGATACAATTTATACCAGTAAATTACAGGTTTCTTTAAAAATTTTCGGTTTTTTTTTTAATTTAAAAAATATTTTGACGCCATCATGACTAGACCTTCTAGTTTCTAGTACAATAATAACAATACTGTGTTTTTATATCCGTGCATACATATATGACATCGGGTATATTAAAATTGCTCTTTCGTTTGTAACGTATTAATCTAGACAAGCTAAATATAGTGCCAAAGGTACGTATCAGATCAGTATATCGAAAAGTAAATCGATCTAGATATGTGTGTCGGTCCATCCGTTCGTTCATCCGTGTGCCAGCACGATAACTCAAAAACTAAAAGAGCTAGAGTTTTGAAATTCACGCAAAGGTATTTTTGAACAATTTCTAGGTTCCCTATTGCTTTTGGTTAAAATCGAACGAATGCTTTGGTGAGTTGCCATACAACTTTTTTGCACCAATTTGAATTTCGGGGAGGATGCAAGTTACAGAAGGTTAGTTACATAATAGATCAAGAATCTATATCAAGTTTCTAAATGCCACGGTTTCATTTGCGGAGAGCTGCCATACAAAGTTGTCAATTCGATAACTGTTAATCTAATGAAGCTACGAGGTTAAAATTAAAACTGGGCAGATAATGTAATAGGGCAAGTTACTTGGCAAAGTTGGACATCACTCGGACAAACTTTTAGGGTGAGCCATTGTTCCTTTTTTTGTTTTATGGTTTTTTTTAAATCAAAAATTATGGGGTAAAGTGAGCCAAATTTTTTTTAATTATTTTTCTTTTTTATATTTCTTTTGTAATATATAAGCGAATTAAATAACGGTTAATTTTATTTTATACATTATAGTGGGTATGTACGATTATCTAAAAGTTGACAAGGGTAACTATAATCTTCTTTGTTTTTAATATAAACTTGCTTTAACTAAAACTAAATTCACCAAATTAACATTTTAAATTTATTCTAATATGAAAAGTCAAATAAAAATAATTCACCTGGAGTTTTAGTTTTAGTTTTTTTTATTTTTATTTTTTTTCCGGAATGGTGTAAGTTACTTAAGATAAAAATTAGAATTACCACCTGTAATTTTTATAAATTCTACAACAGAATTAAAAAAATTTGAATTCAAAAAGTAAAAGGTAAAGATTATAAGATTGAAACCTTTTGATATCTTAATTATTGCATTTGAATTAATTATAGATAATTTTATTTTTTTAATGGCTTATAATTTAAAATAAAAAAAAAAATCATAATTTTCAAATTTGTCATGGACTCGAGAATTTTTTTAAATATATATTTTCAACTTTCTATTTTACCTGTGTGTTAAAATTGGTGAATAGTGTGGGCTATATGTTAAGATAGTGTACAATAAAGAAGGAATGCAAAATTGATTAAATTAAATAGAATTTGTTTTAGAATGAGTTTAAGGTACAGCAGTGGCAAAATTAGATGGTTTCAATTATTTTAAGAGCTATATTACTTAAGCATATACTAATGCATATTACTCTCTCATTCCTGCGTTTTAAATTGATTAAAAACTGTCTTTGCAGGGCTGCAGATGAACTGCATTCAGATGATCTATGTCAATTTAATACTTCTCTTTCTTCTTCAAATTTATAGTCTCCAAATAAATTTTAATATTTTCATATTATGTATTTAAAAAATATGTTGTGTTTAATTTAATATATAATGATAATTGATAACCTCTGGTTATTTTTTTTAATTTTTTGATTATTATACTTGTTTATCACTTGTTTAATTTTAAATTACTTGAGAAAGTGTTTGACTTTTAATTAGAATTTAAAAGCTTCTTAATTTCAATTTTTATTGATAACTTTCGAGTGATTGTTTTTAGTTTTTTTTTTCTATATATTTTAAAACGTATTCGAATTTTATAATCAAACAATTTTTTTTTAAATATGACATTCTTAAACCTTGTTTTTTATTTGCGTTTATAAAACGAGGAAGAGTGTGGTAGAGTAAACTGTGTCAACTCTGGGATACCCGTATGACCGTAATATCAACATTATATCATCCGATTCATGACAACAACTAGAACTCACTGCAGTATAATAACAAAATTTTGCACAAACGTTGGCCATTAAACTAAACTACTGTTGGCCAAATTTCAGGCACACAGCTTCAAAAGGTATAGAGTAATGCTCATATAAAAAAAGAAGTTGTATGACAGGTACTCAAACCCATGGAGCAAACTGGCTAGATTTAAATAGCGATGACGACTTTTGCGTAAAAACGAATTTGTGGAAATTTCAAAATCCAAGCTCATTTATTTTTTGAGTTATCGTGGGGACTGACGGACAGACGGACTAACGGAAAAGCTATGACAAACAGGCTGACATACATAGCTAGATCGATTTACTTTTCGACGCTGATCCTATATACTATATCTATCCTATATACTCGTCTAGATCAATGCGTTACAAACGGAGCAGCAATTTTAATATACCCGATGTCATATATGTATGCACGGGAATAATAAATTAAAGTAATATAAGCTGACACGTTTAAGAATAAGTTAAAATTATTGTAGTTGATACTAAAAAGTAAACATTAAAATAAAAAGATTAAGTAAATAGATTTTTTCTACTGATTCAGTGAACTTTATAATTGAATTAGTAACTAAATTTTTTAATTAAGTGTGCAAATTATTTGAAATCGATTAACTGAACTTATTTCCACAAAAACAAATGCTTAATCTTCGATAAAATGTTTTGATAAGTCTTCCTGCTGCCTGTACTGTCTTCAATGTCTTTGACTAATCGTAGTCTAGTCTATTAGTGCTGAAAATTTGATTGATTTATTTTGACTAATGCAAAGACAAATTTTTTTTTTAATATTTATTCATTTCTGGGATGTGGAACCAATCTCCTACTTTTGTATGGAATTATGTAAAAAGAGATATGAATTTTTTTCGAAACGTGTTTAAAGCACAAAAATAGATTAAGGTCTGAACACTGTTTCGAATTTTAACTTTAATTTTATTTGGAAGAGAATCAAATAAATGAGATATATAATCGTTTTTCTGAGCTATATAGATATACAACTAAATATGCATTTATCTAGTCGCGAATGTATGCTTTTAACGATTGATTTCTTATTAAAAACCAGAGGAACTGGGAAAAATTTGGTTTGAGCTTCAGAAGTTAATATTTTTTCCTTGACTGTAGTATTCAAAAGATATTATATTATTACTAAAGTTGATATTGAACCTCACAGGAGCTCATTTTTAATCAAATATTATTTTATAAAAAAATAAAATATTTAAATAAAATAGAAAACAAAAGAAGCGTGAGGGCGTTTTGAGGGCGTTGAAAAGTTTTATTTTAATTGAGCTTTTTAATTAAGAACTAGAAATGATTTAATTATATATATCTGCTGTGTTTCTTTTATTTTAATTTGAATATACATATTGTATCAAATTAAAGGTTGATTTGATACAATAAAATAACTTTTATCTTTGATTGAATTGATTGAGATTGATTGAATTTGTCCTATGTTTCTATGTTTAGTATGTGCTTCTCAGTTCTTTTTTATATAAATGAAATGGAAAATCGTCTGCATAATTGAATCAAGGTTGTGTTTATTACTTGTTAATATTTTTATTACATACTCTGAACGAATATATTTTGTTCGATTCAAAAAATGCTACTAAATCTCTAAGATTCTTCAGTAGGAGCAGAAAGTACTTAAATTTAAACACATAATAAACGAGGAAGAGTGTTGGTAGAGGAGACTGTGTCAACTCTGGGATACCGGTATGACCGTTATATAAACATTATATTATTATTATTATAAATATTAATTACTTTTGGGAAAATTTTAAACATACCAGCTTTATTAGGTGTAGTGTAATGCTCATATAAAAGAAGGAGTTGTATGGCAGCTACTCGAACCCTCTGATCCGATCCATACACTTGAGTCTACCCCCCTCCTTCTCTGCGTCACAAACGTAATGGCAAATTTATTATACCCTCAGACTATATAGTCATACGGGTATTATGAAGAGTTTCCAAACTTTCCAGTACAAAGAGTAAGTTTCCAGTCAAAAAGTAAGTTTGTACTGGAAAGCTACTTTATCTTTCCAGTATCTATAAAATATATATTAGACCAAAAATGGAGTTTAATGTTTGATTTGCATAGGAGACATCTGGGTAATTTTCTTTACATATAAGTACTCATGTTTATAAACAGATACCAACCAACCTTAAGACATTACTTAAATTTTAAGAATTAAATTAATTAAATTGCTCATTTAAAAAACAAAAAACCAATTAGATTATTTAATTTTAATGTGTGAAGAGCCAAAATAAAAAAACATAAAAAAAATTTGTAATATATCCATATACAAGTACTTTCAAAGTTTGGAAAGTACTTATTAAATTTTTGTTTCTAATTACTTTTAATGTTTTAAGTATTAATTATAATTTTGTTTTAAGAGCTATTTAACAAATTTAAGTCTTATTAATTTGTTTCTGGGTAAATTTTCTGTAACTTTTTATTTAAATAAAAAACTCTCTTAAATTGAATGGCATGGGCTTGATACAGGTTTAAGGAAGCCATTAAAAATAAACGCCGTTTACATGAACTTTTTAATTCTTTTAAATTGTTTTTAATAAAAGTATGAAATAAACACAAAAAACTTTATGAATAAAAATGAGTAATAAAATGTTTATAAGATAAAATTTAATATTTATTTCTAAGAATTCTGCTGTAAAATTTGAAATTAAAATGAAGCAAGGAAATGCATTTTTAAAGACAACTAGGTTGTCACTTGTAAATTATAAATAGAATTGAAACAATTGATTTTTATTATGAAACTTTAATAATAACGATACCCATATGACCGTTATATAAACATTATATCATTAGGTGTAGGGTAATGCTCATATATAAGAAGGAGTTATGTGGCAGCTACTTGAACAGAAAGCAGTAGAACAACCAAATTTTGCAGAAACTTTGGCCATAAAACTAAAGTACTTTTGGCAAAATTTCAGACAGCCAATTTTAATAAGTGCAGAGTAATGCTCATATAAAAAAAGAAATTCTATGGCAAGTTCTCGAACCCGTGGATCAAAATTTTTGGATTTAAATAGCGATGAAGGCTATTGCAAAAAAAGCGAAAATTTCAAGATTCTAGCTCCTTTATTTTTTGAGGTATCGTGTGGACGGGCTGATTAACATACATGGCTAAATCGATTTATTTTTTGATTTTGATCCGATCCATACACTTGAGCCTATATCTACCTCCTCCTTCTTTGCGTCACAAACGTAATGACAAATTTATTATACCATTTGACCTATAGTCACACGGGTATAAAAATACACATTGATATGTTAAGGTTAACCCAAGAATTCTTATGCCCACTGGGCGTAAATTTTATCACATTGATTATAAACATCATTTAAAATCTTGGACTCGGGATTCGAATATTCGAATATTATTCGGGTTGATACTTTGATAAGGTCATATCCACCCGAAAGTAACAAGTTATATCGAGATAACATCGTTATATAAAATCAATACTTAAATATATATAATTCCTGTGCTAGACAATAGATGGTGCGCAAAATGTGACATTTGTCTAATCATAACCGTAATTGAGTAACGGCTTAAAGAAAATAATGATCAAAGAATCTGAAACTAAGATTAAAAAAACGTCCCTCTAAACCTCAAAGGGACGGAAAATAACAAGATTCCGTATAATTTTACTATTCATTATTAATTGTTATGCAGTACAATACTTTTCCACTTAGGTTCAGGTTCCTCATACTGTTCCATGAATTTGAAGCTCAAGGAAATTACCTCCAAGATTTTCTCAATGAAAATTTTTGAAATATTTTTCAAATTCTCAACGGTTTCCTATTAGTTATTTACCTGTAAAATTTTAGAATAAAATCATAAAACTTAAGATCCAAAATAATTCCAACTCCAAAGATGATAAAAGTATTCCTTTTTGTTTTCTATTTGAGATTCGATTAACAGGATATTTATACCAAAAGTTTTACTTTGAAGTTTAATTACATTAATGTATAATTTTCAAAAGGACAAGATCTTTAATCGATTAATTTAGTAATCATATTATTTGCCCCCCTCTCTTAAAGGAATCTTATCCAAATTGAGTATATTTGCCTTTAAATTGGATTTTATAGATTTTAATTTTTAAGCAGATTTGTGTTTTTCCTTTGAGAATTTTCCATGATATAATAAAGTTTGTTTAAAAATTTAAATGGACTCCTTTGAGAATATATTTGATTCCTTAAATTTTAATTTTAGTCCTTTGTACAAAAGATTGTGTTAGAAATATTTAAAGGGATTAAATTGGGGATTTCCTGAAATTTTTTTGAAATTATTTTTAGAAATTTAAAATTTAAAGCATCAAAGTATCGATATTTTATTACTTTTATATGTAGATTTTTGTAAACAGGGTGTTTTATATTATTTTTTTTTTTATTTTCTATTTGTAGTGATTCCCATAACTAAGTTGTTTGAATAAATTTTGTACTTAGGGTCTTGTTGAATTAAATTACAATTTTTAATCGATTTTGGTTTTTATAAATTATAATCCAGGGGTTTTCAAAACGCCTTTTTCCATCTTTTGTTTATAGTTTAAATTAATAGTATACTTTTTACCAACTCAGTTTATACGAGTTTGGGAGCCACAAATAAATTTAAAGCTTTTCGAATCTCACGAAATACCACCAGAATGTAACTAACGTCAGAATGTAATAAAAAAAAATGAAATAGCACCAAAATGAATCAAATGAACCAAAACCAAAAAACAACTTTTCCGGACTTAGTTTATTTTCAGTTTTAGTGTTAGTTCATTCTGGTTTTATATCGCGGAGCCTAAAATTTCTACTAATTATTAAAATTTTTTATTATTCTGGATTTATGTGATATTCGTGTTATACATTATCAAATAACTCAAAACTTTTGGGAGTAATATACTTTTTGGGAATTACTCTATAACTTGTTGAATGGAGCTACTTCATTTGATGTTTAGATTTATTTTACAACAAAGGCTATTTTAATTAGAAACTTTTTTTTTGGGAATTATTTCCTAATACTCATTTTGAGGATTTTGATTCATTTTGTTATTTTTAAATAAGTTTTTAATTAAAGTAAAAGACTTAATATAACTTTCTTATAATATTTTAGGGGGATTTTCGCGAGTCGTCTATGTACAGAATTAAGCGCCAATTAATGAGAACTGCATAAAAAATTTCTGTCCCCAATTCCATATGTTAAAAATTGTTAGGCACTTGGATTAGTCCTCATATACCAAAAAAAATTACGCCCTCATAAAAATCTATATTCAGTTATACACCCATTTAACTAGAAGCTTCTTAACCCAGTTGATTAAGAAACTCACCCTGTATATGTGTGTGTATGTAACAATATAAATATTCTTTTTGAAAATTTTATACTGTAAATAAAACTTTAGTTACAAGGAAAGAAAAGATAGTCTTTTTCCGTATAACACAATAAAAAATTAGAACAATTTATTAAATCTATTAAAGTTTTGATTGTTTTTTTTTATTATTTGTTCCTCCATCTTTTTGCTTTTCTTTTAAATTTCCCGTCACCCCAATTACTACTAAATATTTTATTTTTTTATATTGCAAAATTTTTACTAATAATAATAATAAAAAAAAGGAAAAATCCAATCTTACCTTAAAGGAAATTTTTAATAAATTTTCTCAAAGAAAATATAATTTTCACTTTATTACTTTTACAGGTTCCGCTTCTTTAGACTTTGGGTTTTGTTCTTTTTTTTTTTCTTATTCTTTTAGTCTCCTGTCGGTTGGTTTGAAAGGGAAAATTAATTATTTGATACACAATAGAAGGTAAAAAAAATATTATTATTACAATAAATAATAAAAATATATATATATATAACTATATTTAAAAAGGAAGGTGAGAATGAATGAATTCTAAGTTTTAAAGAAGAATTGAAGAGTGATGTGGAGTAAAGGGGACTAAAGACAATTAAAGAATAAGGTCGGGTCAATTTCAATCAAAAGAATTTATTTTTCTTTTTTAAAAAATTTATTATTAAAAGTGGAATTAAAATTTTTTAATTTAAAATATTTTAAATATTTTATTGGAAATGAAATTAGTGTTGCCGTTTTACTCTGTTATTTTTACATTTATTTTAATTTTGAATTTATTCATATAGAATCTTAATAGAATTTGAAATGTTATGTTGGGATAAATGTTATCACAACTTAAACATTTTTAAATACAATTATTAGGTACAGTTATATTTAAATACAGTTATACAGTTAAGTTGGTGCGGTCCTTAAAATTCTATTAAAAAGATTAAATTTATTTTAATTGGCGCAATTTTCATCGACAGTTAACAGTTACTACTTATTTAAAGTTAGTTGACAAGTTTCTTAATATGCCGCAATTGGTTTGATTAGATTCAACCTCTGATGTATTTTAATTTTATGAAAAAAGAAGAATCGTCAAAAGTATTGAAGATTGGAAAATGCTAAATAATTTCAGACAGATATTTTACAATAAAGCATTTTAGCTTCTTAAAACCTTTAATTAGTAAATTTTATTTTAATAACCGCTTATATGAAATATAATAAGAAAATATAAAAAATTGGATCCTGAGATTTTTGCATAAACGCATTACTCCGGTGTGCAGAAACCCACAAAACGTGTTTTTTATGATGTCCGATGTTTTTATGATTATGCCTAAACGGATGAATTGAGTGTTTCCAAATTTCATATATATTGGGGTTTATTGTTAATTTCTTGAGTGATAAGCTTTTGGAGAAAATCGGGTAACTCTAGGGGGTACTTCTCTATGATAATTTTTAGGTTTTTTCGAATATTTTTTAAATCAAAAAAGTACAAAAAAGTTTATATTGAATAAAAGTGGTTACACAAATAAAAAGCTACAACTTTGCCATAGAAAGTATTTTGATCCAATGAACTTTAGAATCCATTTAATATAGTTGAAAAATTTTTAAAGTTAAATTTCATTATTATTTATATTTTTATCTCATTTACATCTTAGAAATATTTTAAAATATCCTGTTATTGATAACGCAGTGCAAAATTGAAACTTGAAAAAAATGGTTGTCTCTCTAAATATTTAATAATAAAATTTTTATATATAAATATCTTTTGAAATCTTTTAAAAATCTTGTTTTGATAAAAATTTTTAGACATGAAGCCAAAAAAACTCCTAAAGAAATTTTACATTAAGCTTTTCCTGTAATTGCGGTTGATTTTGTGGTGGATACAGCTTATAGATTTTCCGAAACTTCTCTTTCCTTGAGCGTACATCATTCTAATGCCCGTTTTACTATACAATTTAGGAATCTTCTAAAAACCTGTGCTAACCATCTTCTCTTCCTTTTCTTGATATCTATTTCTATTGGTTCTGGATCAGTAGCTTTCCAAGGAGCTTAATTACTTATTTTTCTTGGCTAGTGTATTTTACATATAATTCAAAGGCATTTGTTTACGAATATTTAAATACATATATTCGTAAACGAATACTGATTTTAGCTTAAGAGTTTTAAATATAAAGTCGGTTCGAGATTAAAATTAAGTAATTTGACACTTAAGTAAAAATTTAAGTAAACCTTGGCTTATATGAAATATAAATATAATTGGGAGGAAAATATATAATTTAATAAATAATAATAAATAAAATAACAATTAGAGTTCTATTGATGTGGAGCTGTGAATCGAAAAAAGAGATGACTCAGAATAATACCTATAATATTTAATATGATGGAGTCTTCAATGTTTAGAATAAAGTTCAATATAAAAATTGATAATCAAATCAAAACATAAGAAAATAATAGGGTTATAATTATTTGTTTAGTATTTGAAGCCACTCATGGCTTGTATTTCAAGGAAGACAATGTTTAATTAATCGTCTATTAAATATCTTTTTAATATTAGCAGTGGAAACATTTTTTTGCTTTAATATTTTTTTTTGCTTACTCTTCATAGTATTCACTAGACATTTCTATCGAACTCTGTTAGGTTCTATTGTTTTTGCACTCTCCCAAGCTATACCATAATTATCTCCATAATTATTGATCTGATTTTTAATAATATATACATTTTTAAAAACACTTAAAATTGATTTTGATTACTCTGTCACTCTACTAAAGTGTTATAATGCTCCATAACATTTTACAACAACCAATTCAGTATTTCAGGTGTAAATTTCGAAATTTAAACTGAATTTAATCAAAATAAAAGTGTTCTTAAAAAAAGTTTTATTTTAATATTATTATCGAAAGCTTCAGGTAATTTCAGCCCTCTTTTCAATGCTTGATTTAATAATATTTAAAGAATACCTACTTTAAAAAATAATTTCAAAAAAATATAAAAAAAAAGAAAATTTATTAAGAAAAATTTTAATTTAATATTTTATTTGGGTCAAGTTTTGCACACTTTCTTCCAGACCATTTGACATTCAAGAACTATTTAAAAATTTTTATTTGAAAATAAATTTTTTATTTGACACTTTTACTCAAAATTGAGTGGAATTTTTCAATCCATAATAAACGGTAGTTAAGACGTATATGTATATGTATATTATAACAAAGGAATTTCTTTTATGTTCCCATAAAATATGTGTTTGGGGTTGAAAATTCTTTTGCAAAATTTATGAGGGGAAGAACCAAAATTAAGTAAAAGAATTTTTTAAAAAATTATTTAATTTTTTTTTAAGAATTCATTTATTTATGAAAATTTATTGATTTTTATTTTTATTTTTTGTTTTTACTGTGATTTATGGACTGATTTTGTTTTAACGAGGTCAATGTAAAATTTATACATACATATTACAAATGTAATATGTACATAGCTGTTAAGGTTTTAAAATAAAATTTTCAGATTCTTTGAAGTAAATTCTAAAAATAAATATTTTTTCATTTCAAATATTTTAAGTATTTCTTTATTGAATATTTTAAATAAATCTTTTTTTTTTTTAATTTTCTTTTACAGTTTTATACACTTTTGGAAAAATTTGAGGTTGCAAATGCGACAGTCACATATAGGCGTGCAACATTATTTATACCAACAAATGAAGCCTTTTCAAAATTTACTGGAGAATTAACAGAAAATTTAGTTTTATATCATATTGGTAAGTTTTCTTTTAATGGAAAAAAAAACAAAAATTTAATTAAAAATTTGAAAAAAAATTAAAATTTTACATGTGTGTAAATTGAAATATTTTGAGTTTCAATTTAAAATTTTTTTGATGAAAAATAATAAATGGGAGCATATTGGAATTTAGTGAACTTAAATCCCGTCTGAAAATCTTATGTTTTTCTCATTTTTAGCACATTTTCAAAAGATTTTGTAAAAATATACCTAGATAGTTTCACTCTGTCCGTCCATATGTTTACAAAAAATTGAAATAGAGTAAAGAAATTTTAATTAAGGGTAGGTATTGCAAAAAAAATTATTTCGTAGAAGACGTTTTTTCTATAGCCTCACCCGATACGGAGCTGCAACCCCCCAAAGTTGGAGAAAGTACTATTTTTAAATTATTATAAAGAGTTCTGTTAGATGTTTTTTCAATCTGAAAACGGCAAAAAAATGCGATACGGTACTAAAATTAACCATCAATCTCAATTTTTTTTGACACCACATATCTTCTTTCAATCTGGTTGAAATAAAACTTAGGATTGATAATGACTAAAGAAAATCGAGGATTACTAATGAGACAAAATCAGGCAATGGGTTCGCATTCTGAAAGCTTCCAAATCAGCAAAAGCAATCGAGCATATCTTCGAAACCAAACAAGAGAGAGAATCTTCAAATTTGGTATAAGGGAATTCTTTCTTATTTCCCTTGTGTCCTACAGATTTTCGATAAATTGGAGTAGATACTTCAGTACGAAATTAAAAGAGGGCATGGAAATGCTTTGAAAGCCACTATTAGGAGTTGTGAGTTGTTCCTGTAAGTAGTAAACGACTTTACTACACCAAACTTTAGGATGAAATCTGTGATACAAATGTACAGCTTGATTTCGAAGATAGGGATGCAGAAGATTTTTTGAGAATCGGGCTTAGGAAATAAAGGATATGGTATTATGCGGGATAAGGGAAATTGACTGGGAAAAGATTATTACTAACTCGACCCTAATTATTGAACTGTTGTTTCATTGCTTCTTTCTTTCTTTTACACAATCTGTTTTAATTATCTTGTGCTCTTCTTAAAAAAACTTCTTAATTAAAAAAGACTTTTAAGTATTTTAATACCACTTAATGTAAAATGGTGGGTAACAAATGCAAAAAAAGAAAATCTTCTTCATAAGATGAACTTTATTTACTTTTGGTTGTAATTTGAAAATTACCTATACATATTTTTGATTTATTTTTTTAATACTTTGTATTTAAAAAATCATTAAAAAATTAAATTAAAATTATTTCATTGGAATATTTTTGCATTTTTAAAAACAAGATTTTTCTTTAATTTCAAATTAATTCACCAAACTTTTTTATGGCATCATATTTTCTTTTTCATTTTAATTTAACATTTTGTGTTTTTAAAAAACAATTTTTTTTTGTGCCCAACAATAAATTTAAATTACTTTTTAAAAACACATTTTATTTGCATAAATTTAGGAGGAAATAAAATTCTTATTTTGAAAATACAATTTTCTTTTTCTCGTTAAAAACTAATAACTGAAATTATAGGAAATATTATTTCTATGAATTAAAATTCTTTTTATAGAAATAATTGTGTGTTTTTTTTTTTAAATTCAACTCCATTTTCAAGGTGCTTTACGCATATAAAATTTGGAGTCAACCGGTAAAAACGTTTCTAATTTAAAGTAAATTAACGAAAATTCTAAAAACTGAAAAAATTTTTTGAGACTTTCTCTTTGAACAAAGTTGTATTTCGCAAAATTGAACAATATTTGCTTCTAAAATTTTTTTTGTCTAACCGTCGGGCCGGCATGGGTTAACAAATTCCAAATCTGTTAATAGTGTCAACTCAATTCTTACAGAGGAAAACGTATTCAAAATTTGAAGAAAATTGGCCGAACCGTTGCTAATTTAGAGTAAAGTAAACCTATAAAAAGCTGTTGGGACACAATGGGTTAATGGAACTTAATTTTTTAGCCAGTTTAGGAGTCTCAGTTTAGGAGTCTATTCGATACATACAAACAAACAAACTTTCGCTTTTATTTATATTGATAGATAGGTACATAATTTTTAATTATTGATGAAGCCATTAATTTGGGTCGAATCGAAATCCAGATAAAAGTTTCTTAACTTTCACTGGGATCCGAAGCCGGGCCTTCGCGTGAAAGGTTGAAACTCTAACCACTGTACAACCTAGCCGTTTTAAGTTGGGACAAATTCAATTTATTGAAAAACGAAAATTCATATTATAACAGCAAATTTAACTTAGTTTTGAAATATGATCATAATATTTGTCTAAAATCATTTTATTTTAAAATTCCATGTAAAATTCAAAAGCTTATGTAAAATACTGTACTAATGTTATAGACAGCCTTATTAGGCTAAACGTTGAACAGTTAGCACAAACAAAACAGTACAATTTAAAACTTTAATAATCTAAAATAATGATTAGGGTGCGTTTATGTTGGAGCTGCGATAAGTGATAAGAGCGTCGATATAAGCATAGCCTAAAAAATTTATATTGTTTATCGATGAACAAAGCGATGCTCCAATATAAACTCTATTTAAATTATTTAACTAGTTTTCTTCTCTATACTCTTATCGACTCTCATCATTTATCGCTGCTCAACTATAAACGTACCCTTAGAGTTATTTTTTATTACCTTATATAACTTATTAACGATTGAATAGGATGTGCATTAATTTGTTTGTATTGTACAGTAAAAATATTCGAATAAAACTACAGCATAAGTCCACCACAATTATCAAATAATGAGTAATGAATTGCAGTTTAAATTGCTCTCTTTGTTTCTTTTTTTTTTCTTAATACCAAATTTGAATTGTAGTTTGCCGCGTAAAGTTTTATTGATTTCTACATCTTAGTGACTTCTCAATATTCAATAACTTGTAAAGTGTTTTGCAGATTTCTTGGTTTGTTAATTGTAATTTCTCTCATCGTTATTTGAAAAAGGTGGATAATGAATGAAAATATGTGGACTGTGGATGATACTAATTAGTAATTACTAATACTGTACTACTCTATAAGAAAAAACAAACAATTAAAAACAAAAAAACTTAATTCAAAGATAATAATTTGTTTTGTGCTCTTTATTCTTAAATTTAACTTAAATTTAAGCTGAGTTTAAAATTTTTTAATATAATATTATTAATTTATAAGCAAATAAAATACAAGATTTATATTCAAATTTTTTGAAATTAAAAAAAAATTTGTTAATTATTGTATTTAAAGCAAAAACATTGTTTTAATTCAATTTAGTACTTTTTTTCTTTTATAGCAACTGCGCCGCTACCAAGTGATCAATTGAGATCAATGGCAATATCATCAGATGTTGATGGTAATTTACCATTATATATAAAACAAACTAGAAAAGGTGAAACATTTATTAATAATGCACGTATAGTGCCATCACGTACATTAGAACTTGAAAATCATATGTCAAGAAAACAGGTAATATAATATAAACTTTCTAATTCAACTGTACTTTCATTTAACTAAATTTACAAATTCTCATTTAAATTTAAAATTAAAATCTATTTGTTTTTTTGTATTTGATAGGTCATTTATGTTATAGACCAAGTACTGGAACCATTAACACAAACTGGTCCACAAAATTCAAATGTTCCTGCAAATCCAAATGCTTATCAATTATTAGATCATTTTGAAAAATTTAAAATAGGAGGATTTGGAATGAGGTAAGTTTTCATAAAAAAACTTGATTTTCTTTCATATTCAATTCAATTTAAAATTAGTTTTCCACTTTAATTTCTTCCCATTTACTCTTTTTTGAACTTGATGGAAAAGTTATATATATACAGGGTGGTTCAGACCATGCGTATCAGTTTTTTAAGCAAGGGACGAGTAGTTATATTAAAATATAAAAAAAAACATTTATTAAATAAGTTGAGGGTGCTCTATGGACTGGCTTTATTTTAAACTTCCAGAAAGCATCGGAAATAGAATTTTTATACCGGAAGTACCACGAGATTTTAAAATGGGAACAGAAATTAAATTACTAAAATTTATAAGAAAAAATATGAAGATATTTGTTTTATTTGTATTAATTTTAAAGGGAGATAGAATCCGAATTTGCTTCGAAAAATACCCATTCCCATTTGAAAATCTCAATTTCGGGGCACTTCCGGACTCAAAAATCTATTTCCGATGCTTTCTGGAAGTTTAAAATATCGATAATCGATATAGAGAAGCCTCAACTTAGTTAAAAACATTTTGTTTTATATTTTGATATAACTACTAGTTCCTTGCTTAAAAAACTGATACACATGGTCTGGACCACCCTGTATATATATATAGTTAATACACACAAGTCAAATTATCAAAGTTCAAATAATGAAAGATGGTAGCAAAGAGAAGCAATTTTAAAATCCTATTAGTTTATATCATCACTTCAATAGAAAAAAACAAAACTAATAAACAAAAATTAGATTATCAAAAGTTTTTCATCAATTTTCTTTTGCATTAAAAAATCTGAACTCTACATCAATTTTTTTTTTTTGCATAAAATAGGAAAAACAAGATAAAAAAAAAATTTGCTAATATCCTTGATAACTGTCAAGGATAAACTGATAAGGATAGTATGTAAAGAAGAAAATGAATTTAAATCTATAATATAAGAGTCAATTAATCTTAGCTTATTTTATCATAGATTTAAATTCTTTAAATAAAGTTGTCATTTATAAAACGAAGTTAAGTTCGCAAATATAAAATGACAAAGCTGGGACTTACTTTCCATCTAATTAAATATAATTATCTAAAATCAGAGAAGCATTTTCATAGTTGCCAGTTATAGTTTTCATTGAAATGCATCGAGATTATGTTTGTTTCAAATTGTTTAAAAATATTTAAATTGAAAATTATCAACAATATAAATCTTTCAAAAATTCTCTGGGAATCAAATTCTTATGAGAAATATATTAGAACAATATAGACTAAATATCATCGTCTTTCCAATACTATTAAACTCGTCAGTAGGCATTGTAGTTTGTCCAGCTAACTGGGGTTTGGAAGATTTTTATTTTTTTATTAATTTTACCTTTTAATTAGAAATTGTGGGTAGTTGGGGGAATGGAATTCATGCCCCCTCGGTTAATAAGGAATGCTCTTTCCTACTTCACTACCTAAGCTTCTTGTAATCTAAATGAATAAATGTTTTCTAAAGAACAAATTTAGCTACGAATTATTATATCTTTCTATTTCGGGGTGTCATTTTAAATTTGTAATAATTATGACAGATAATTTAAATTATTACTCTGATTACTTTGATAAATCATTTTAATGATTACTCTTGTTATTTTAATTATTATACCCTTTACCAAAAAAGGGTACGGTTTTCAAGTCAAACTAGATATAGAAAAATATATATATTTTTGATATTTCGATTTGGAGATGTCCTTTTGTCCGACGGTACTCAACTCATAAAATAATGATGCTATCACTATGAAATTTATACTATAGGTTACTGATGCCCAAAGTGAGTGCGGCAATTGTAATTGGGTGAAATCGGACTCCGAAAGCTTCCGATCCAACCACGGACAAAAGAGCATATTTCCGAAGCCCGTAACGATAGAATCTTCAAATTTGGTACAAGATTTGTTTTGTTTTCATTATCCTAAAGTTATTAGTCCATAAAATCTGAGAAGGATTGTAGTGAGTGGTCGTGCAACTGTCAATTGGGTTTTTCAGGTATAGGTGTTATTTTGAATGCTGTATCCGAATTAACACTGAAAAAATAAAGGGTTTTAATAAAAAAATTTAACATATGCATTTTAATGCGAGTTTTAACTAAATCCTAAATGTAGTTTGCACCTTCCAGTCAAAATGAAACATTTTACCTATTCTTTAGCAATTAATTATCGAATGTAATAATTTAACTTACAATTAGGTAGGCTTCAATTGTCTTTAATATTTAAAATAACTTCTTTAGCGTTAAATAGAAGTTCTTCCGTGTCTTAGTTTTAGAAAATTTGATTTTTTACAAAACTTTTGAAGATTCGCCTTTTGTAACAACTGTGATCATCTGAAATGGGTTGGATCAACTGTATTGCCTGAACAACTATTGGTTTTTAGAACTTCAGATAAATAAATAAAATATTTTCTACATATTTCCAAATTTCTTTTACTTTCGTAAATCTTTTTCATACAATTATTATCAAAATAATCACAATTTGAACTTGATTATTATTTTCAATTCTCTATTCACAATAATTTTCCCATTCACAGAGGTTAAATTTACCTTTATTTTAATTTTTCTTAAATTTTAAATAATTTTTTTTTTGAATATTATTAGGTCCTATAGAGAGCAAGTGAAACTTATGAAGAAGGAAAATCTATACAAATCACCAGGGGAGCATACCTTCTTTTTGCCAATTGATTTAGGATTTAAGGTAAGTTTTTTATTTGATTCATTGTTTTTTTTTTTTAATGTTAAACAATTTCTTGAATTTGTGTTTTTTTTTTATTTTTTTTCTTGTAAAACTTTTAACCTGCCTTTGGGGAATTTCTTTGGCACCATCAATTTGTTGTAACATATGTTTATAATATATATAGAAAACGGCTAGAAGTGCTCTAGTGGATCAAAAAGTCATCGATAGTCATGTTATTTTAAATAATCCATTATTTACAGCAGCTGCACCATTAGATCAACCTCAAACCACTGCCGCATATGAAGATAATATTAAAGTATCTGTAACATTCTTTGAAACTGGAAATAAAAGTAAGTATTTATGGAATCAAATTAAATTTAATAAAAAACTTTTAGGGTATTTAAAGTCTTATGCTAGTACCATTAAAATACATTCATGTTATTTGCACTAATGTTGGTCTACGGCTCCAAATCTTTATAAAGTTTAAAATGGTGGTGATTTAGTGGTTAAATGGAATTGTATATTATAAAAGTATTTAATATTTAGTGCAGCTATATTCCCTACGATATATTTAAGCCAAGGCTCAGTGTAATGCTTCCGACTATGTTCTGTACGGCTCATATTACTAGACGTTCATTGGAAAAACTGCAATTGCAATTGTTCACTGTTCAGTTTCGAATTGTGAATTTAAACTTGATAAATCATGGGATGCGTCTTATAATTAATTGAATATTATGTATTTGTTTTAAGCGCACGAACTTAAACTAAAACCTTTTTAAGATTGTTGGAAGTTGGAGGATTGGAAAAATTATTCAGTCGTATATAGGAGAACTTTAAATGAATTGATAAAATAATAGAATATCCTAAGAAATATCATAAAAAATTATTTGGACATTAATAACTTTACAGAAGGTATTTAATTATCATCGCATCGTATTATATTTAAAAATCTCATGAGTACTAAGAAGAATCGGAAAATATGATTTAAGATTAAATCAAATTTTTAAAGGTATATTTGCAGATTTCAATATACACTAAGTTCCAGGTTGATTTTAAAAATATTATAAATATATCTAAATATAAAAGGACATTCATAATGCAGTTATAAGAGGATATGTGTAACATCTATGTAAAATCTATTTTGCAAAAATAAGTTGACATAATGGCATTAATACATTGTAAATGTCTTCTGAATGTCTTACTTGTTTTAATGGATTTTTATCTTTAAATTTAATACCTTTACTAAACTGGTTTATGTAAACGGATTCTGGTAATATTTTTTTTAAAAAAAAACTTTATCAAAAATGATATCTTAATCCTTGCATTAGCAAAAGATATTCAGTTTTTTTAGTTACCAAATTGTGGTGCATTTTAGTTGGTTTTTTCAAACACTTTGAAAGTAAAATTTTTCAGAACTATTTTTATTTTATTTTTTCGGATTCTAAAAGAACTTTTTTACTCGTATAACTATAAGTCAAAATGGTATATTTAAGTTGCCATTACGTTTAAGACGCAGAGAAGGAGGAGAGGCAGATATAGACTGAAATTTATGGATAAGATCAGAATCGAAAAATATATCGATCTAGCTATTGTATGTCCGTCCGATCGGTCAAAAATTTCTACTCAAAAATTTAGGAGTTTGGATTTTGAAATTTTTACAAATTGGTGTTAGTTCCACGGATTCGAGTAGTTGCCATACAACTCGTTTTTTATATGAAAATAACCTTTTACATTGTATAACTGGATATTTGCAATTAAGCTAAAAATAGTTTAGTTTTACGGTAGAAGTTTGTGCAAAATTTGGTTGGCCTACTGTAGAAGGTTCCAGTAGCTGTCATATAACTTCTTCTGTTACATGAGCATTAATCTAAAGCTAGATTTCTGAAATTTTGACAATATTAGTTAACTTTAATAGTCTGCGTCTGGATAAAAAATATAAGCCGTGAAGTGAAAGAGGTTAGAAGAGCTGCCTTTCAACTTATATTTGCTATTGTTCATAAGTGAAAGCCTAATAAGTTGTATATTAAATATTTTGCAAAAGTTATTAAGCGGATGATATAATGTCGATATTATGATAATACGGGTATTCCAGTGTTGACATACTCTACTCTACTATATCTACTCTTCCTTGTTTTGCTATTAAACATATTGATTTTCTTTGTGATGGTACCAAAAAATAGAAAAGCAGATAGATTATATTTTTTTAAAATACCAAACTATATTAAAGACATGGTGAAAATTTTCATTCCCAAACTAGGAGCACCAGGGAAATAATTTTTAAATAGAACGTTTTTTTTATAAACTTTCTAAATGCTTTATTTATTTACACTATAATCTGAACCAATGACCTTTTACTAAGTCGTTAAGAAGAACTTAATTTTCTGCTAAAAAATAGGTAGTATATATGGAACTAATCTCCTGCTAAATTAATTTTCATTGGAACGGACTACTAACCGCAATTTACTAATATTTTGGACGTAAGTCTCAGTTGAATTTAGTTAAATTAATTGACTATTTTTATTTGAAACTTTGTTTGATGTGTTGACAGTATTATATTTAAAACGCACTTAAAATTTATGGGACTTAGAAAGTCAGCAGTTAATCTTTATTTTGTCAAATTTTTAGGTTAGATGACAAAATAGGATTATTTAAAAAATTTTAATCAAGTACAAATATTATCCCAGTCCCAGGGTGGAGACATTAGATTTTAAATATTTCATATCAAAATTACTTAAATTGGAAAACTTTGGATTTCCATATCAGCTATGACTTTAAGAAAAGAACAGTTATTGTTAAAGTACGTGTTGAAAAGTTTTCTGTTTATATTATGTTCTTCAGAAACTTTGTCTATAGTAGTTTACTTTAATCAACGTCTGAATAAAATATAGTCGGTGTTGTGAAAGAGGTTCGGTTGCCTTCCAACTTATTTCTATTTATTTATTTATTTGTAGTACTAAATAAAATAAATATTGATAATATTAATCTTTTGCCGATTTGACATTTGGACTTATTTTTAAATTATTGTAATATATACTATATATTTTTTATTAGATATGATCCGACCAGGGTTTGAACCCGAAACTTTTCGATTGAAAAGCCGCCACTTTACCATATTTAAGTTATACGGGTATCCAAGAGTTCGCACTATCTATTCTACTACAATTTTCCTCGTTTTTTCAGTAATTTTCCTTGAAAAGAAATATTACGATCTGAGCGGAAATTTAACCCAAAATCTCCTTCGCCAGATACTTAAGCCACCGAGGCCACGCTAAAAATTTATACAATAACATCTGTAAACCTAAGCATTTGTAAATTGCATACTTTCAGGGGCTATGTTATAATTTTAAAGGATTAAGATTACAATTTTTTTTATTAATTAATTAATTGTTTTTTTTCAGTGTACGTCAAATCAAATACAATTGCAGCTGATTCAAAGCATCCTAAAGGAGTTGTTATGGCTGAAATTGTTAAAGCAAATATCCCAGTACAAAATGGTGTTGTACATTTAATATCAAGACCTTTAATGATAATTGATTCAACTGTTACACAATTTTTACAAGTGAGTATGAAATTTTTATTTAAGTGAATTTCAAATTGGATATATTAAGGTGTGTAATATTTAATTTGGTTTTTTGGTTTTGTATATAACAAACCGGGTTATATGTCTCCGTATTATTTATAGAATAGAATATAAGTTAGTTAATGATGAAAATTTGGCAAAATGTTAACGATTATAATACAAAATTTTTTATCATAATCGCAAAATTTTTAAAGTTTCACTTTGTTTGTTTAGATATTTTTAAGTATAAAATTTATTTTAAATATTGATTTTATCAAAATTTGAAAAGATGCATCTAAAAATATTTATAGACACGGTATTAGAAAATAGGATATGGGAAAATGGGAATTTTTACATTATTGATACAGTGTTTTATATGCAGCTTCTACTAATATATCATTGCAAAAAAACGAATAAATACAGTAGTGTGTAAAATCAAATGCAGATAAATAATGGTTACTATAGTAACCAAACCAATTCAATTGAACATATCGATTTGCAATCAAACAGATTTAAATGTTCAAATTATATTATATTATGATATATAGAAAAAATATATCATTTCTATTTTCAATAGAATCTTATGTATACTTAAATTGATAACCAGGGTTCTATTGCCCCAAAGACCTCATAGATTCAAAAAAATTGATCTGATCTTTCAAAGAGATTTTTGAGATATTGAAGAGATATTGATCTGATCTGTTGGATCGAAAGATATTGAAGAGATATAGACAATTTTTTAGATCAAACGATCTATTTGTAATATTTAACAGATCTGATCAAAATGATCTGATCTACAAGAAGTGAAAAAAAAGCTTCAGCTATTGAAATATATAATTAAAACAAAATACTGAAATCAATTTTAAAAAATTTAAATCTAAAATAGATCTTTTAAAAATGTATTTAAAAAATTTATAATATTTTAATATTTACACACTACAGTATATATATATAATTAACAAATTTTTTCAAAAAAAACCGCAAATTATTAATAAATTTTCTATTTGTTTTTTCTCTTTTCAAATCTAAAATTTTACACAAAAATTAATTAATAAAAAATTAACATACAAACATCCACACTCATTTACAAAAAAATACATTGATAAAAAAAATTGTATAACGGTCATTCATTCAAATGATATCATATATATATAAATATATGGGAAAACTTTCTTTAAATGCAAAATATGCACTTCAATTAATTTTCAAACTTTGCGGCTATTATAAAACAAATTAACTTCAACAGTCATTTAAGGTAAAGTAATTTAAAAATCTATAAATAATATTCATTATAAATAGTTTCCTTTTTTTTTTCAAAAATGCATTAGAAACAAACTAAAACATTATTTTATAAATTCAATTCGATCATTAAACTTCAAAAATTTCATTTTGGAAAACGCTTTTAAAAAATATTAAACATATAATAAATCTTCCGCTTTTCAAAATTTTTTTATTTTTGATCAAAATTAATTTTTCATACAATCAATCATACATATATATAATATATAGATTTATTAACGAATAATACTAGCTTTCTAATACTGCTGTATACTTTATATAATCATAACCCATTAAAATCGCTAGCATGTTTCATCTATTTAATAAAAATCTTATAGCATGTCATAATGTTAAAAAAATTAAAATTGCTGTATAATTTTTTTTTGTCCCTTACTGTATTGAAAAAATTCAAAATTTTTCTTTTCATATAATTTTTGGAAATCTTTTAATTTCGAAATTATTGTGATTTTTTCCTCAAATAAATTGATTTTAAAATTTTTAGTTTTTTTTTTTAATTAAATATTGAAAATTTTTTGAATATTTATTAGACTCAGGGAAATAACATCAAACGAAATAGCATTCAAAAGTAAAAAGCTAAAGATAAAATAAAAATCAGAATGATACTCTAGAGGTACCTCTGATGCAGAATTTTCAATATATACATATAAATGTATATGTTATGAGTTGCCATAAAATATTCGGCTAAAGGCGTATAATTCTGAATGCACTTGAAAAATGTCCCAAAACTCAGAATTCTTGCATGTAACAATATTTCGAAAGCCATACTTATAATAGCGTACCACAGCGCTTTTTATCCGAAAAATTATAATGATATGATACAATGTCATTAAATTTTTATCATTTCGGATGATTATTTCATATTTAGTTTTGGACTATGTTTAAACCTTGTTTCAATCTTTTAAGACTTTGTATACCCATTTAACGGGTGTGGCTTAATTTTTGAGAGGATTAAAAAAAAATACACACACCTTTGCGTCTTATTTTATTTATTTTACTTTTGAGTGCTATTTTGTTGGATGCTATTACTCTAAGCCATATCTTAACATTTATTTTAATCCTTATTTTGAAAAATTTTTTTTTTTATTATCCTTTTTTTTTTTTTGATTTTTTAATTCTTTTTTTAATTCTAATTTTTTGTTGTAGAGAGAAAAAAAAATGCACAAAACATTTTCATTATTTCACGCATTAAAAGTATACAAAACGCTTTTAGCGTTATGTTATAAAATTTTATTAAATTATATGTTTTAATTAATTAAACATACAAAATAAACTAGTTTATTATATTATACAAAATTCATTCATATAAATATATATATGCAAACACATTTGATGTAGTTCATTTAGTTATCGAACACGTCATTAAGGACATTAGTTGGTTTTTTTTCATACATTTTAATTAAAAATTGATAATTAGTTATTATACAAATCAATTTAAATTAGATTATAATTAATTTTAATTCTTTTATGCTTTATTTATTTAGTTTCATTGTTTTTTTTTAAATTAATTAATTTGTTTTTATTATTTTTGTTAATTTGTTTGAACATATGCAATAGATTTTCTGAATAGTTTATTAAATTTTCTAAAATTTCTTTTATAATATAAAATTAAATTTTTCGCCTCTTCGGATTTTTCAACTCGTTTCATCATAACAACTTTTTGTAGGGTAAAGGTTTTGGATTCGTTAACCGATAAAGACATAACATCCTTTTGCAACTTTTATATAAAAACTCACTGTTTGGGATGATCAACTTCAAATTTTGTGGATGTGTTGCAACTTGACAATTGAGTTAGCTCTTTACAGAATTGAAATTTGTTAACTCTCTTATTCACGACGTTAATTCAAAAGTTGTTTGTTTTTTTTTTGATTTTTCTCAGAACCTTCACCTAAATTAAAGTCTCTAAAATTTCTATAGATGATTTTTAGAGCTTGTGAAAGCTCTTTGTTTTTACTTCGCTTGAGTTCAGTTAATTTGATTTGAAACCGCATAAATCTTTATATTGCCAATTGCATTGCATATAATTCAAGAATACCTATTATTAATTATAACTATTAAATACATTATTATTATTATGTATTTTAGTAAATCCGACTAATGAATTATTTTTAATAAAAAGATATTCTGTGTTCATCACAATCGCTATTACAGGAAATAACGTTGAATAATATCAGTTAGACGTTCATTATGAATTAGACATAATATCTATTAGACATATAGACGGACATCGGACATCACAGAAAAACTAGTTTCTTACGTTCTGATATAAAGCAAATTTTAAAAATATCTTTGGTTTAAATTTTTATTACAAAAACAATCCTTATCGCTTATAACCTATCTACAATAAACGCTCTCGTTTCGCTCTCTAAAAAGTGTCTACAATAGACGCAGCCATGTCGCAGCCATTACGCAGTTATTAAGAAAGTTGTTTAACTTTTAACTTTTCATTTTCTTTACGTATTCAAATGTCAAATAATTTAACTTTGAAAAATATTTTTTATTGAGAAATAAAAAAATATATTGCCAGAATATAAAATTAATAAAATTATTAATTTTTTTTTCTATCTAGCGTTAAATAATATCAAACCATTATTCAAATATAATATACAATAAACTTGAAATTATTAAATATTTTCTAATTTATGAAATTTGTTATCAAAACAATATCAAAAAACGCTGTCATTTATATTTCATTGTGGACTCTGCTCTGTTGACTATCTTATGAGAGCGAAATGAGAGCTTCATTGTAGATAGGCTATTAGTTTTATTATTATATTTCATATATAGCGGTTTATAAAAAATTCAAATATAAACAATCAGCTTACATCCCAATATATAACATAAGTACAACTATATGTACATGTATATAAAAATTATGATGTTTGCTGGTTTCAATACTAGTACAAAATCTAACATTTAGATCTGAAGTTTATTAGATCTGATCTAATTATTAAATCTGAAGTTTATTAGATCGATAAAAATTTTAATATAAAATTTTTGAGAAGGTCATTTTAAAAACATTAAAAAAAAATTAATAAACATCAAAAAACCTTTTACCTTTATTTAATTTAATATTTCCGTCGAACTTATTGAAAGTTCTAAAAAACAACTTAAAAATAGAAAATTTTGTGTTTCCTTATAAAAAAATATTGAAATTTTTCTTCCAATGAAAATATTATGCAATTTTTATAAAATACTGTAGCGATTCATAGAACTTCAAATATTTTCATAAATCACAACTATTTTTATATTTTATTTCATTTAAAAAGATGGTAATACGATCGATGCTAAAAAACTGTTTGAAATGAAAACTTATCAGTTATCAATACCGCCATAACAACTTATAACATTTCTTCGAAAATATAGTCAATTTTATTTAGAAATATATTTTATATAAATTGCTTCTTACGTAACCGTGGTTGAAATTCAACATAAAAATTTAAAGAAAAAAACTAATAAAACTTTCTCATAA